>CM017798.1:21223210-21790547 GCA_008086715.1 Sitobion miscanthi | reverse complement strand
AAATATACTGTATATGTATTAACTAGAATTTTAAAGATTGTGGACCATTTATGTCATTTTGTGGTCATATAAAGTAAACTATGCATGCATGTGATGTATTTTATGCTAATAATAGAATAGATATGTGAATAGTTTATACCTATTTAAGTGCGGACCATGGTTGAATAGCGACAATGACAGTCTTATAAATAATTATCCCTTTGAATGACCATGACGGTTACTTAATTTTTTTGCATCCGTTGTTTAAAAAATGATTTATAAACCGTCTTGTTAAACTTATATACCTATATAATATTATGGTATAGTAATACCTAACTCTGTAAACCTTAGTTGAAATATTTTAAACGTCTTAAATATTCTAATTGAAACGTGTATACCCATTACCTATTTTGTTTTCCTGTAAAACGTATAATGTACATGGTTTTAACGGAGTGGTAGTGTAAGACGTACAGCATCAACAGGGACATAATCTGGCGTAGAAAAAATATTGCAATGGTTTCATACGAGCAACCCAGCTGTCCATTGACAGCTGATAAGTAAACAACTAATAAGTATTTATTTATTTGTACGATTACGTGCAGACGCAAACTAACCTACACGCTAAATAATTCACACAAAACACAGTTTTGTCCATAATACTGAAATGAATACGAATACAACTGTTGTACATTTCTACAGTTGTTGAGCTGTAGTCAAGAAAGTAAATATCGAACGCAATATTCACATGGTACCTATACACTTTATAATACAACTATTTTGTGTTCAGGATTAGACAACTCAAAACACACGTACATTTATTGTACATTTCTCATTCGAATACACTCAAAAAAATTGTGATAAGGTTTACACCACCCAAGACACACATACAAACTGCCTACGTTGTGGAGCTCGTCGTGTAGGTATGCTATCCGCGGTCATAAACGATTTTGAGTGGTGAAACCCATAGCACAATATTTTAGAGTATTTTCATACAAGTAAAATAATTGTTAAGTGCGTTAATTTAAAAAAAACAATTTTCTGTGTCTGTGTACCATAGACATAATAATCGTGTTCCTTCTCCTTGGGTATACAACAGATATATCCATATTTCAATATTGGACAATACTAAAAACAGGCCCAAAGAACATCCAAACCGAAGAAAAGCACAATAATAACAAAAAACTAGGAGGGAAGAACTGTAGATTGAATTATCTGAACCAGTGGCCGTCAAACGGAATGATGAATAAGGTAAAAAACCAAGAAACTGGAGAATGGGGTGGAGTACCGGATACAGCAAGAGCATACAAGGCCGAATGTTTACCTTGGGTCGTGTTTGGTGATGAAAACTATGGCGAGGGAAGTAGTAGAGAACATGCCGCTTTAGAACCACGTCATTTGGGAGGACGTGCAATCATTGTCAAATCTTTTGCCAGGATACACGAAACAAATTTGAAGAAGCAGGGATTATTAGCCTTGACATTTGCTGACGCTAAGGATTATGATAAAGTTCAACCAAGTGATAGAGTGTCTTTGGTCGGACTTGACAAATTCACCCCTGGCAAGGTAAAATCAAAATTGATAATTTAATGATGAGAATAGGTCCCCACATAAATTTAAATATTAATAAAAACTTACAAATATGTTGGTATACAACGGTAACTATAAATTATATATTTTTAATGATCAAATAGCTTAAAAATCAGCCACATCCCCTCCCCATAACAAAATTATTTAACCACCACTGATCTGAACCCTCCCGAGGTCAATTATAACTACTTACGTGGAACATAGTTTTACATTTTAATCCTTTGCTATAATAAATGTTTAACATTTTATACGTTTTTAACTACTAAATAATTTGTATATTTTCAATTTGATAAATTTCTTCAAAATTTAAACTTTAAATGGTATAAAAAAAAATGAGTGCCTGGTGAGATGATTGGGCAGAATCACAGCTGGATCCACAAAATGTCTACAAAGTCGACAGTCACCAAATCTCAGCGTTCCACCTACCACGCAAAAACTGGGCCACCCTTAATAGAGTCAGGACGGGCCATGGAAAATGTGGACATTTGATGCACAAATGGGGGTTAACCTCAGTTCCGGAATAGGTACGTTTGTGGCCTATAAATTCAGACTATCTCACACATCATAAGCGAGTGCTCAAATCGTAAATTCAATGGATCAATTGAGGACCTACCAAATGCAACCTCAAAAGCTATCGAATGGACACGGAATCTAGATGATCAGTCTAGTCTAACATTTCTTATCATGTGCCATTTATAATTTTATAGTTTATTACTTATAACCCGCACTTTTGTAACTTATTTATGCTTTACCTTAGATATGTATTAATTCTTTTTTTATAATTTGTAATTCTGTGTTTCTGACCATACAAATAAATAAAAAAAATAAAAAATCAAGTACTGTCTTAATAGTATACAATTATTTATTATTGACAAAAAATGTGTCATAGAACAAATTTAATGACTAGTGTTACACAAAGATAACAAATAATTGTAATACTGTATAGATAGTATAACAGATAATTAAATAATTTATTGAAATTTTATCTAGATAAGATAATAGATAACACTTACAATATTTATCTAGATGAGGGAATATTACGAGAGGATCGCGGGAGCAACGCGAGCTGTTTTTCGGAGCTGGTGTCACGGTTTCCTTATCACTAAAACCAGCTGATACCAGCTCCGAATATGAGCTCGCGTTGCTCCTGCGATCCTCTCGTGAAATAATATGAACCACGGACTAATATACAGGACCACGGTCTTAGAATATCTTCCAAGACCGTGTACAGTACTGAACACGAGATGAATATTGTGGTAACGAAATGTTTATAACAGGCAGTGTTCGGGGGGGGGGGGGGTATTTTTCTTTTAGCATTACTAGCGCCGACTTAGTGGATGCTTATGGAACAAGAAGAACACATCATCCCCCGAAACCCGTCCGTTGTACTACATTTCGTGGTCAACCCCCACACCCTCCCACCGTATCGTGCCCAGTCCTGTATATCTTAGTCCGTGTTATGAATCACAGACTAAGATATCCAGGGCTGGACACGAGATGAATATTGTGGTTATGAAATGTAATACAACAGACGGAGTTCGGGGGGATATTTTCCTTTTAGCATTACTAGCGCCGTCTTAGTGGATACTTATGGAACTAGAAATGCTAAAAGGAAAATATCCCCCCGAACACCGCCTGTTGTACTACGTTTCGTGGTAACCCCCCACCCCCCAACCTTGTCATGTCCAGCCCTGTATATCTTAGTCCGTGATATGAACAAACTTATTAATACAATTTTTGCTATAAATACAATAACATATATAACGTAAATTCGTGTGTGTTAGATACGATTATCCATCTATGTTTAGATAATGACCAACTAACTCAGAATCACTAATAAACAATATCATGAACTAAGATAGTATGTACTGGACACGACAAGGCAGGTGGGTGGGCGGGTGGGTTGTGTGTGATTCTATTTTGTCACGGCAATTTAGTATTGTGGGGGGAACTAAGTGATAATTTGTTATTCGAATCTCGTGGTCTATTGCTCGTTGTGATATTGTTATTATATGTAATTATTACAATATAAACCAAATATATATTATGATAATTAGCAATTAAACACAGTGACAATAATTTGTATTTTGTATTTTTGCACCTACACATTAAAAATGGTTAAGTGTTGTTTTGTACCAGAGTGTAAAACCGGTAACGAATAATGAAAACGAATAATGATAAATGAATAATGATAAATGAATACGTTATTTAATAACTAAATTAATACCTACCCATTACTATTTATTTTTATATAAAATAGATAATATAATATACTATTAGGTAAATAAGTAAAACGATAATCACATATCACATTTTTACCTAGTAATGTTATTTAATACTCTTTATACCTCCTCATGAAAAATGAAAGAATTTAATGAAAATTTTTTTTTTAATGATATTGAAATTTTATTTGAGTGCAATTTTATTTATGAGTATAAATGATACAAATGTGAAATGAGTAATTGAAATATATATATTATTTAATAGCATGCAAGGGATTATAAAACATAGATGGATAATCGTATCTAACACACACGAATTTACGTTATATATGTTATTGTATTTATAGCAAAAATTGTATTAATAAGTTTGTTCATATCACGGACTAAGATATACAGGGCTGGACACGACAAGGTTGGAGGGTGGGGGGGTTTACCACGAAATGTAGTACAACAGGCGGTGTTCGGGGGGATATTTTCCTTTTAGCATTTCTAGCGCCGTCTTAGTGGATACTTATGGAACTATAAATTTGTGATGATGTGTTCTTGTTCCATAAGTATCCACTAAGACGGCGCTAGTAATGCTAAAAGAAAAATACCCCCCCCCCCCCGAACACTGCCTGTTATAAACATTTCGTTACCACAATATTGATAAGTATGTTCATATTTTACCTTAATCTAGATTAATATTATAAGTGTTGTCTATTACCTATCTTATCTAGATAAAATTTCAATAAATTACCTGTTATTCTATCTATAAAATTATTTATTATTTTTGTGCAACACTTGTTAACAAGTGAATTTACACACGAATTTTTACATATGTCTAAATGCTAAATTAGATCATTTGGCCAGTTGCTTCATTCTGTTTAAGGAACTTCCGGACTTGAACCATTCAATTTGTTGTTCGTTGAATGTATGATTTAGTAATATTTCATCCCTGCTTCCATCAGTATGGCATAATATGCAGTTTATAGGCTGAAATAATAATATATATTAGTTGGATAATTCAACTAAAAATGTATTTATAAAATATATAGCAGGTTTAAGTAGTCAAAAACATTAAATTATCAATTTTGATTTTACCTTGCCAGGGGTGAATTTGTCAAGTCCGACCAAAGACACTCTATCACTTGGTTGAACTTTATCATAATCCTTAGCGTCAGCAAATGTCAAGGCTAATAATCCCTGCTTCTTCAAATTTGTTTCGTGTATCCTGGCAAAAGATTTGACAATGATTGCACGTCCTCCCAAATGACGTGGTTCTAAAGCGGCATGTTCTCTACTACTTCCCTCGCCATAGTTTTCATCACCAAACACGACCCAAGGTAAACATTCGGCCTTGTATGCTCTTGCTGTATCCGGTACTCCACCCCATTCTCCAGTTTCTTGGTTTTTTACCTTATTCATTTCATTATTATCTGAATTAGTTGCACTGGAATAATGAAAATAACAATTGCATTTTATTTATTTCAATATAAACAGTTATAATAACTTACGTTAAAAACATGTTATTTGAAATATTATCCAAGTGCCCTCGATATTTCAACCAGGGACCAGCTGCAGAAATGTGATCAGTTGTACATTTACCTTTTACCTATTGAAAAGATAATAAGTAATAATATTAGAATATCTTAACTCTTAAGTAAAAATAATTAAATCATAATATGATGCTTGTTATTTAAGTTTGACATACTTTAATAAGTATAATAAGGTTTTCAAGATCTTTCCCGTCCCAAGCCTCAAACGGTTCCAATATTTGGAGACGATTGGATTTTGGATCTACTTCGACACTTACAGATGATCCATCTGCAGGCGGAGCTAAGTATGTATCTTGACCAGGATCAAATCCCTTTTGAGGTAGTTCGTCGCCAAATGGATCACTTAATTTAAATTCTTTACCTTTAAAAATATATAATATTAGATCTAAAAATATATAAATATAAACTCAAGATAACGGAAATTTTGTTCACGAACAAAACCTTGGAGCATTGCAACAACACAATTATAATAACCGTATAATGTCATAAGTTTTTCATCATGATAATAGCTAATATGTAATATTTAGGTAACTAACCATCAGTCCCTTTGGTTGATTCAGTTGTTGGATCAAAGTCCAAACGAGCTTCAATGGCTAAAGCAGTTACCATCTCTGGAGACGTGACAAAAGCATGAGTCGCTGGATTGGCATCGTTTCGCCCAGTAAAGTTTCTATTGTACGAGCTCACAATGGTGTTCTTTTCACCCTTTTTCACATCTTTACGGTCCCATTGACCAATACATGGACCACATGCATTAGCTAATACAGTACCTCCAAAATCTCTCAGTATTTGTGCCTAAACAATAGCGTAATTAAATTTCTACCAATAAATACTAATTTAATATTTTATTCTTTTATACAATTCCATCTCTTTCAATTGTTGCCCTAATTTGTTCAGACCCAGGAGTGACGTTAAATGGAATTTTGGATTTAAGTCCATGAGCTAAAGCTTCTTTTGCTATACTAGCGCATCTCGCCATATCTTCATAACTTGAATTTGTACAACTTCCAATCAGACCTGACATTGAAAAAATATATAGTATCATAACAAATATCTAAAAACAATACAATTTTTAGTATTTTTATATGATGGCGATAAAACGGTTTCCACGGATACTATTATTTTTACTAGTAATTAAATAGCTCTGATATTAAATTCATTTTCTTGTGTAAATGGTTTTTAATTTTTCTTAATGAAGGTGTAACATAAATATTATGTTACATCATTACGTTTATTTTATAAGCATCATAATATGCACAATATGCATATTATGCGCTGACTATTATATATTAAGCACCTCCGGTTAAGGTGCCACTTATATATTTTATGATTGTAAGGCTCCGGCCAATATCGCTATGTAAGAAAAAGGTAGTTCTCCGCGATTCCATCACGTGCACCAGAACTCCGTACAATCCTACATTTTTGGTAACTTTGTTCGTAAATCGTAAGTAATAATAAATTTGTTTGTATTAATAATAATTTAGATCAATCGTTATTTATTTGTAATATTATAAGATCCTAATAACTTTCGTGATCCCGAGCTACGGTAAAAATATATTCAAAAGAACTAACTTCTTCCCTGAATATCTTATATTTAACGGGTCATCCCCGACCACGTTACAAAGGTAATATATAAGATAAAAAAAAAATTGCTTAGGTATGTAAATTATTAATTCAACCTATTTTAGTGAGAATAGCATTTTTTGTATACATTTTAAATTCAATTTCGCATAATATTATAATTTTATATTATAATATATATATATATCTATATTATATATTATAATTTTTAATGTCGAAGGTTAGAAAATATAATATAAGATTCCTTATAATTATTAGACTGTACTGGAATTTAAAATTTAAATCAGATCGAGTTGGTAAAATGTTGTCTTAGTTTCTTCTTTTTCTTCTTATAATTGTTATGAACTAAATAATTAAGTAACTAACCAACTTTAATTTCAACAGGCCAATTGTTTTTTTTAGCATTTTCTCCAAGTTTTGAAATAGGATGAGCGAGATCAGGCGTGAAGGGTCCATTGACATGAGGTTCCAATAATGTTAAATCAAGTTCAATTAACTAAATTGATGATTATAATACAACAGAATATTATCATAACATTGTAAAAGTTCAAGAGAAAAGGATTACCTGGTCATAATTACTGCCTTTGTCAGGAGTCAACAATGATTCACTGTACTTTGAAGCCTCTTCAGAAATATAACCACGCGATGTCGCTTTTAAATAATCCGCCATTCGGCGATTATATGGGAACAAACTAGTAGTGGCTCCAATTTCTGCACCCATATTACAGATGGTACCCATGCCTTTGTAAGTATGATTAAATGATTATTAAAATTATTGAACTAACTCTACGTTTAGTAGGTATCTATGAGTTCATTTTTTTTAACCTAACCGATTGCAAGCAGAAATAAACGATTATGCGGTTATGATTTTAATATTATTAATAGTGGGTAAGCCACACTAAAATTACCAGTGGTTTCTAATTTAATATTCACGCAACCCTCCGGAATCCCAAAACTATTTGTGCAAAATTCGTTGTTGATTGGTCGAAAACTTTACACATTTTAAAGATACATCTAGACTAATACATCTGAATTTAAGCGACTAACTATTATAATCTATTTATTTATCGTTTCCGTTTGGCTTCTGTTAAAATTATCCTCAATTGTTTTTTTTTTGTCATAACCAGTGAAGAAATTTTTTTAGTATTTACCTATAAAAACCTCAACCACACACTTTGTATCTTATAAATATAATACGGCTGATACTCAATTCCACATTTTTATTTAATAGTTTTATGCGCTTATATGACAAAATATAATTCAATACGATATGATAAATATATATAGGTATGATATTCAATCATAAAAACTATTATATTATCTGTAACCAATAATGACAACCTTATAATACAAACAAAAGTATATTTTGTATTAAAGTTTTGTGAGCAAAATCTATATTAATGTGTGAGTCACCCTATAGCGACATGTAGGGGTTGAAAAACGAAGTTACTAATCCTCCCCAAGTCTCAAAGAATCTATTAATATACATTTTATTGAAAACGTTCCAGTAGTTTTTGAGTCTACATAATATAAATAAAGAAAGAAACATTCATTCTTGTTGTATATATAAATAAATTTACCTGTGCATGATATATTGTCTACTCCTGGACCATGATATTCAATAACAGCACCCGTACCCCCTTTGACTGTCAAAATATCCGCCACTTTAAGGATGACATCCTTCGGTGTAGTCCAACCCTTCATTTTTCCGGTCAGATGGACTCCAATAATCTATATTTAAAAAATTAAAAACATCATTTAAAATTATTAGATAATATTATTATTGATTATTTATTGATTAATAATGATTGATTACTTTAGGACACTTCAATTCCCACGGAAAATTTGCCATCACGTCCACGGCGTCTGCACCACCAACTCCAATACACAAACCGCCAAGTCCACCGCCATTAGGTGTATGCGAGTCAGTCCCAACCATCAACAATCCAGGAAAAGCATAGTTTTCCAGAATTATCTAAATAAATATTATACAGTCAACTCGCGATATAACGAATTTCAAGGGACCGAGAAAAAAATTCGTTATATCGAAAGTTCGTTACATCGAAATTCGTTATATCAAGAGAATATACCAATTGAATTCGTTATAACGAAAATAAAAATAAAAATTCAAAATTTTATTATTCGTATACATATGTATAAAATATATGAGTCATATAAGTATATATTTCGTTTTGAACTCATTATTGTAACTCGTAAAACGCGACGTATTTTCGAATGTACGGTCACGTTTAACACAACGAACAGAACTAAAACGGTACCGATATGTTACATAGTATGTTACGTACATTTTGCGTATAGCCACTAATCGACATAAGTCTTATCTTAATTGCGATACTGTACTTGAGTGTACTATCGCATGATAATCATCAGAAAAACTTCGTAATCTATTATGTGGTAATAGCAACATACTTATTTTTATATATTTTTCATAGAGTTATATCGCGAGAGTTTTGATCAAAAACGGTTCGCTACATCGAGGGGACCAAAATACATTACATTTGTTCGTTATACCGCGATATTTTCAAGGGACCAGTAGTTTTATTCGTTATATCAAGATTTTTGTTATATCGAATTTCGTTATATCGCGAGTTGACTGTATTTTGTTTTTGTTATACTTGATGAATAATCCCTGAACCAGGACGCCAAAAACCAACTCCGTACTTAGCACTAGCTGTTTTCAAATAGCTAAATACTTCTTCATTATCTATATTAGCTCGTTTTAAGTCCTCTACCACCAGTCTGTTGTTAAAAATTTTTAAATACAAATAATATACAATTTTAAATGTTAAATAAATTGAGTTTACTTGAGCTTCAATTAAATGGTCACAATGAATAGTCGTAGGTACAGCAACTCTCTTTAAACCGGATGACATAAACTGCAGCATAGCCATTTGAGCAGTAGCATCTTGCATTGCCACACGATCGGGCCTTAATTGTAAGTAAGATACACCTCGTTCAATGTCTTGTTTAGCCGGGTCTTCCAAGTGCGAATAGAGAATTTTCTCGGTCAAAGACAACGGTTTACCTATTCTGTTAAAAAAAATAAAAAAAATTCTAAATCAAACAAAAAAATATATTTATGACATCATAGATAAGTACATAATAATTATTCTAAACATTATTTTAATTTGTTATCTTTGAATACCAAAAATGCTAAATATTTTAATCAATTTCTTAATGTTAAGAAGGCATATAACCATACGGAACAAAGTACCTATTTATAAAGTAATAAAATCTATTAATAATCTACAAGTGGTAATTATAATATTATGCGTTTTTTTTATATTAAAACCAGATTCAACTTAGTTATGGTCTCTAATATTTCAAAAGTTAAATTTCAATATCAAAACAATAAATCACCTATATAACTAAATCACTTAATTAAATTAATAGTTTTAAAATTGTTAATTTATCACACATTGTAAATATCGAGTGCTATATTTTTATATTTTATCATGGTTGGGGTGAGGCGCGTTATTTTTATCGGTAGGCCTCGGATCTTGGGATATGAACAATATTTTCAACAGTACATATTGACTCGGTGGATCAGTTGATCACTGCGATTACCCGTACAATTTAAACCAATGATATCTCTCTTTTTGTTATGTAAAACCATCTTGGTTAAGTCCGTGAAACCGTATAAATGACAAATTTCAAATGGTAATAAACTTATAAGTTATATCATTAAAAATAAAACCATCACTCTTAAATGTATCCATGACTTAGGAAACACCTCTATGATAAAAAATACTTTAAATACTTTGATTTTTTAGCAGCCATTATGTTTCCTATTGTAATTTAATTTGTTCGACCCCTCTAGGTTCTATAGAGACTATACAAGTATATAATTACGCTACTGAAATAGGTAGATTCCGTAGTTATTTAGCTCCCTTGCGTATTTTTTGTTATAAAATAAAGCTACTTTTGCCTCAGGCACGTATAATGTTATTTAAGATTAGAATTGTATAGAGATAAAAAATGTAAGTGAAAATTAGATTGCATGAGAAGCTATCTGATTTTTTGATTCAGTTATAATATATGAGCTAGTCTACACTTTTACCCACACCTGTTAAAAACTGAAATGACGCCACTGAACATGAACTAAGATGGAATACATCTCACAGGGCAGTATAGAGTATATATTATAGGCACTATAGGTACTGTGCCTAGAGCTCACGAACAAATCGGTATTAAGACATTTTTAATTATAGTTGTAATTTAATCGAAAAATTATTTGTGACATAAATTCTCCATATTTTGGATATTGTTATTAAAGGCTCCCTCACATTATTTAATCCGACCCTGCATCTAGTACGTGATCCATAGAGATATAATTTTGCAATTGAAAAGAGTTAGGAATAATTTTATTTGTAATAAAAATAATATATAATACACACGTACTTATCTTTCACAATTTTTAAGTTTGACTCCATTTTTTCGTAGGGCAAAATGTTCTTGTCAAATAAACTCATCGTTGATACTTTTCGAATTGCGTTGTACACAGCTTGTGGTTTGAAAAACATCAAATTCCAGAACGTCATATTCAAATATTGAAAAACGTAAAGATTCGTAAAGATTTGTTATAAACAAAAAATATTGATTTATAGCGGACTATAGATAACAATGCAACAATTATATAACAAAATATATAATAAATATATTTAGAGCATCGGTAAATTGTAAACAAATTAATTATCCATGGTTACGTAAAATATTACAACTTAGAAAATGTTATTATTTTTTAAATAAATTAAAATGTTTTTAAAACAAATTCAGAAGGGATTCGGCAAACTTTCTAATTTTTTTACCTATTGTAATAATTTTTGTACAGATTGTAAGATACTGTTGAAAAAAATCAAAGCTGTTTTACTGCCCTAAACCGTGATGACAGACACAAAAAAAACACACACACATCATTGTAAGATCAATACATCGTTCCACTCAGAATCTAAAACTATATTGTTATATTTTTGAGATTTTTCGGTTACAGAATAACCTACTTATGTGGAAGCTTGTTGTAAATTTTCAATCCTTACCTATAAAAGTAGAACATTTTATACATTTTTAACTACAAAATCATTTTTAAATTTTAAATTTTGACCTCCCCAAGCACCAACAATATTCACTTTCCCATTGAACAAGATATACTGAAGTTTAAAATGGAAGCATTATTTAAACTACTTATCGTGTACATAAACAAAAACAAAAAAAAACACACACATCATTGTAAAACCAATACATTCATCGCTCCGTTCAGAATTTAAAATATGTTATGGTAGGCAGCGTGTCCTGAGTAAACACATTTTGATATGCTTCAAGTCCTTAGTCCATAAATTAAACTGTCTGTGTCGGTCTTGTGCTGGTGCTATTTATTTTATTATTACCTATACTGCAAGTATCAATAAATTAGATTTTTTAAATAGACAATACATTGAATCAACAGAAATAAAAAATTAATAAAAAAAAACGATTTTGTTTATAATATACACACGTAAAATAGAAATTATTGATTTTTTATTATAAAATATAATTTTAGTTTAGGCTGACGAGGTCTCCGATTGGAATCGTTTTTAGTATGCAATGATTTATCATTGATTTAAAATTTAACATATTATGCATTACCAGTGCACTTAATGGCGAGATACGCTCGGCACCTACTGTACAGCAGAGTGGTTTGTTACACAATTAACCAAATTTAGTTTTTGAGCGGAGCGATTGTAAATTATGTGTTGTATTATCTTTTTTCTGTCCAAAAATGTTTTCTATATAGTAGAAATAATGCTTGATTTTCAACTTCAGCATCTTTTCTGATAGGAAAGTGAATTTAGGCGATACTTTAGACAGGTGAAATTTGAACATTTTTAGTAGTTTTCAAAAGTGCCGGGAAAACCAAACAAAAATTAAGGAAAACTGGGATTTCTACGCAAAACCAGTTTTTGACAAAATCGATTTAGTTTTTTTGGTGTAACTTAAAACGCACCTTCAAAGTTTAAATTTAAACACAGTTTTTTTTGTTGCTATTTTCAGTTTAAATTTGGACGAAATATATATTTAAACGAAGAATAACAATCTTATTTATTTTGTAGTGATTTTAAAATATTATTATAATATAGGCTGACTGACAGACTGTCTTCACTCAGGATCGTTTTTCCTATGCAATGATATTATATTATTGAATCAAAACGTAACACTATTCATGACAGTGACTCACTTGTAATCTACTTTATAGGTACAGCATAGTGGTTAGGTTAGGTTAGTGCGCAGCTTTGAGGGCGTATGCCGAAACTGCGGTGGCGCGAAATCGCGTTTATATGTTTGAACATACTCCCCCCGTGAGGCTCTGCCTCACATGCAGTGACGTAGAACCGGACGCATGACGCAGCAGGGGATGAAAGTCCGAAGTAGATAGATGTATGAAATCGATAGCTGCTGGTCACATATGCGCCTTACCTGTGGTGTACATTATTTTTTTTTTTTTAACGATAGGAAACAAAATATTTGAAAAAAATCAATACGTAATGGTACGAATAATGATTGATGACCAAATAGTAATACATAATATAAATCAGTGTAAGAACACATGTTAACAATAAATACATGTGAAATACCATACAAAGCAGCAATGCTGCAGGGTGCTAATCAGTATACATACGCCAAAATGTCATCACCTGTCCTCATAATATTACATGAACAAGTGCATAGCAATACACTTATAGATTATAATTGAAAAAACAAATCAATGAACATAATATGGTTCATGTAATAAAAAATTGATGAATACAAAACCAATATATAGTTATAACTAATAATACCAAGTACAGAGTAATCATACAAAAAAATAATAAAATTATATAGTGAGGTCTTCCCCGGTCGAGGACGGCCGGGGAGCGGTTAAGCCACCTCGAGAGCTTCGGCATCCGAAATGTACTAGACTCATATTATATTATGATTGTATTAGTTACAAACTCTCGAATTATGAGTTATGTTTGAGGATTAAATTAATTTCTTAAAAGGAAATGCCTCAAGGTGGCCTCAGTAGGTTGAGGGACTGTAGTAAAAGTGCCGTCCACCAATATAGTACCGAAAAAAACGATTAATTCAAATATAGAAGGTACTTATATCATATACTTTTATCAAAGTATTATTGTGTTAGTCACCGTCTTGTGTAAATGATATTGTCTTATGTTTTGCCCAATCTAATTATACAAAATATTTAATATTAATGAAATCACAAATATTAATACAATAGAGAGACTGTGCATTGATTTACAAATTTGTATTAAATTAACTTTAGGCGTGGCCTATCCATATTGTTATTATTTATGGGCTCCATCCATAGCATGGATTAAGGTGTCAACAATCAAAGGTTCAACTTGATAATCAAACACTTAAGTTCGGCAACCTTCAACTCAGGATCTTTTTATTCAAAGTGTCCTAATAAGTCATAAGAAGGTTAGTTAGGTAAACCTATGGTTAGTTGAAGCTACGGTGATGATAGACGACTATTATCACTGGTCGTGAGCTTTGCGATGATCTTTTCTTACTAACTATCAAGGTATTCGATATTGTAAACTAAAATGAAAGAAAATATTTAAATATTATTAATTTGGTTAGGTTAGGTTAGGTTATGATAGGACAGGAAATTAGACGTTAACTAATTACCATAGTTTTTTAACACGGTATTAAAGACTGTCAGCTAGAGGTTGTACCAGTATAGTTATTAAAAAATTAAATACAGCCAACATTAATTAATGGTGTTTTACCATAACGAATTATAAAATATAACAAAATTTTATTTTATTAGGATTTTATGAGGTTTTCAATAAATATGGTTTTTGTAAATAGAAAATGTATAAAATCAATAGTTTAATTTAAATATAGTTTGTGTGTTTTAATATCCTATTGTCGAAGAATTCTCAAGGTTTTCTTCCCAAATTTTTTTCCGCACATACTTACAAAGACTATAACAGATATCTGACTATGTTTTTATTTGCATTTAGACTTTATAGTTTGTAATTTAATATTGACTGTAAACCCAGCTAAACAAAATATTATTAAATTAAACATTATTTTATATCCTTCATAAATTACAATCACATAGTAGAGTCTGTGCAGGACCTTTTTCTCATATAATTTTTTTGCATCCTTAATAAATTACATTCATTTTTATACATTTTCTAATACATATATTACGGTGATAGACATCTGATCATAATAACTGTTCGTATTAATATAATGTAAACAAAACCTAGTTTTTGGGTTGTATGTATTGTAGTATTTAGCTTCCAGCGTATTCTTTTGTTTAGTGTTATTTCATCAAGGTTTCTCAAACAACTTTTTTTCAATTCATTGAACTCTAGTAGATTATTTGTATAATATTTTTTCATAATTACTGGCTATACCTGGGAGTACACTGAGTACCTGTGTACTTACTATATAAATAAAATAGGTGGTTAGGTTCTCTCACGTTCCCCATTCAAATTATTATTTTATATATTTAACTTTTTTGATTTTATTATATTTATCTTTTTTTTAAACATTTACAAACTGGTGGTGCCATTCAACTTTTTTTTTTAATTTTTCATTTGCTCCTTAAAATGCGTTTGCCAGTGGGTTCCCACGTTAGGTTAGGTTCAGTTGATTTTTAATATGAATCTATTCAAATTTGTTAACTTTCAGACAATACTAAATGATTAATATTATCTAATTTATGTTTGCTTTATGATGTTATTTGCCTACAGGCTTCCATGCTCCCATCCAAATTTTTTTTTACTGTAATTTAATTCCTATTGATCGTTCTAAATAGATTTTTATTCATGCCAGTCCGGTGCCATCTAAATTTTTTTTAAATTTTTTTTGTTTTTGTTTTCTAAAAAATGCTTTTGCCTGCGGGCGCTAAAACACCCTCCTTCAATTTTTTTTAGTAATGTAACTCTAGTTGAAATTTTGTATTGACTGAATATCGATAAGCTGTGCCATACGAAAAATCCTCTTAATAAATTAAATATTTTCAATAGTTTCTTTCTGTTTAATAATTTGAAATTTTAGTTTTAAGTTTGTAATGTGTTTTCCCACAATAGATTTTATTTAAATTTTTTTTTTGTTTTCTAAAATGCTTTTGCCTGCGGGCGCCAACACCCTCCTTCAAGTTTTTTTTTAATTTAACTCGAGTTGATTTTTTGAATATACTTGAATATTGATAAGTGGTGCCATAAAGTCTTTTTTAGTATTTAACTCGAGTTGAATTTTTGTATTTACTTGAATATTGATAAGCTGGTGCCAATACGAAAAATTATTCTTTTATCAAATAAATATTTTCAATAGTTTTTTTCTGTTTATATTTTGAAATTTTAGTTTTAAGTTTGTAATGTGTTTTCCCACAATAGAATTTTATTTAAATTTTTTTTTTGTTTTCTAAAATGCTTTTGCCTGCGGGCGCCAACACCCTCCTTCAAGTTTTTTTTAGTAATGTAATTCTAGTTGAACTTTTTGTATTTACTTGAATATTGATAAGCTGGTGCCATACGAAAATCCTTCTTTAATGAACTAAATATTTTCAATAGTTTTTTTCTGTTTAATATTATTGAAATTTTAGTTTGAAGTTTGTTATGTGTTTTCCCACAGTAGAATTTAATTAAATTTTTTTTTTGTTTTCCAAAATGCTTTTGCCTGCGGGCGCCAATACCCTCCTTCAAGTTTTTTTTAGTAATTTAACTCGAGTTGAATTTTTTGTATTGACTTGAATATTGATAAGCTTGTGCCATAAGTCTTTTTTTAGTAATTTAACTCGAGTTGAATTTTTTGTATTGACTTAAATATAGATTAACTGGTGCCATATGAAAAATCCTTCTTTAATGAATTAAATATTTTGAATAGTTTATTCTATTTAATATTCTTGAAAATATAGTTTGGAGTTTGTAATGTGTTTTCCCACAATAGAATTTTATTTAAATTTTTTTTTTGATTTCTAAAATGCTTTTGCCTGCGGGCGCCAACACCCTCCTTCAAATTTTTTTTTAGTCATGTAACTTTTGTTCAATTTTTTGTATTGACTTGAATATTGATAAGCTGGTGCCATACGAAAAGTCCTTCTTTAATGAACTAAATGTTTTCAATAGTTTTTTTCTGTTTAATATTATTGAAATTTTAGTTTGAAGTTTGTTATGTGTTTTCCCACAGTAGAATTTAATTTAAATTTTTTTTTTGTTTTCCAAAATGCTTTTGCCTGCGGGCGCCAATACCCTCCTTCAAGTTTTTTTTAGTAATTTAACTCGAGTTGAATTTTTTGTATATACTTGAATATTGATAAGCTGGTGCCATACGAAAAATCCTTCTTTAATGAACTAAATATTTCGAATAGTTTTTTTCTGTTTAATATTCTTGAAATTTTAGTTTGGGGTTTGTAATCTGTTTTACCACAATAGAATTTTATTTAAATTTTTTTTGTTTTCTAAAATGCTTTTGCCTGCGGGCGCCAACACCCTCCTTCAAATTTTTTTTTAGTCATGTCACTCTTGTTGAATTTTTTGTATTGACTGAATATTGATAAGCTGGTGCCATAAGTCTTTTTTTAGTAATTTAACTCGAGTTGAATTTTTTGTATTGACTTAAATATAGATTAACTGGTGCCATACGAAAAATCCTTCTTTAATGAATTAAATATTTTGAATAGTTTATTCTATTTAATATTCTTGAAAATATAGTTTGGAGTTTGTAATGTGTTTTCCCACAATAGAATTTTATTTAAATTTTTTTTTTGATTTCTAAAATGCTTTTGCCTGCGGGCGCCAACACCCTCCTTCCAGTTTTTTTTTAGTTATGTAAATCTAGTTAAATTTTTTGTATTGACTTGAATATTGATAAGCTGGTGCCATACGAAAAATCCTTTAAATAATTTTATTTAATTTTTTTTTTGTTTTCTAAAATGCTTTTGCCTGCGGGCGCCAGCACCCTCCTTCAAATTTTTTTTTAGTCATGTAACTCTTGTTGAATTTTTTGTATTGACTTGAATATTGATAAGCTGGTGCCATAAGTCGTTTTTTAGTAATTTAACTCAAGTTGAATTTTTTGTATTGACTTGAATATTGATAAGCTGGTGCCAAATGAAAAATCCTTCTTTAATGAACTAAATATTTCGAATATTTTTTTTCTGTTTAATATTCTTGAAATTTTAGTTTTAAGTTTTTTATGTGTTTTCCCACAATAGAATTTAATTAAAATTTTTTTTTGTTTTCTAAAATGCTTTTGCCTGCGGGGGCCAACACCCTCCTTCAAATTTTTTTTTAGTTATGTAAATCTAGTTGAATTTTTTGTATTGACTTGAATATTGATAAGCTGGAGCCATACGAAAAATCCTTTAAATAATTTTATTTAATTTTTTTTTTGTTTTCTAAAATGCTTTTGCCTGCGGGCGCCAACACCCTCCTTCAAGTTTTTTTTAGTAATGTAATTCTAGTTGAACTTTTTGTATTTACTTGAATATTGATAAGCTGGTGCCATACGAAAAATTATTCTTTTATCAACTAAATATTTTCAATAGTTTTTTTCTGTTTAATATTCTTGAAATTTTAGTTTTAGTTTGTAATGTGTTTTCCCACTATAGAATTTAATTTAAATTTATTTTTGTTTTCTAAAATGATTTTTGCCTTCGGGCGCCAATACCCTCCTCCAAATTTTTATTTAGTAATGTAAATCTAGTTGAATTTTTTGTATTGACTTGAATATTGATAAGCTGGTGCTATAAGTTTTTTTTTAGTAATTTAACTCGAGTTAAATTTTTTGTATAGACTTGAATATTGATAAGCTGGTGCCAAATGAAAAATCCTTCTTTGATGAACTAAATATTTTGAATAGTTTTTTTCTGTTTAATATTCTTGAAATTTTAGTTTGAATTTTGTAATGTGTTTTCCCACAATAGAATTTAATTTAAATTTATTTTTGTTTTCTAAAATGCTTTTGCCTGCGGGTGCCAACACCCTCCTCCAAATTTTTTTTTAGTTATGTAAATCTAGTTGAATTTTTTGTATTGACTTGAATATTGATAACCTGGTTAGGTTAGGTTAAATATTTACTGAAATATAGATTCCTTTACAAAAAAGTCCACCAAAAATTTCTGTTGGCTGGAAATAAATTATTTCAAAATCCGATTTGAATATCGATAAAAATCATTGAAAATCATAAAAAAAAATCAAGTGATATCCATTTATTTAATTGCTATTCAAATTTTAAAATTTATATTGAAAACAATTTAAATCGATATTTTATACCAAAATAATAATCGTTTTATAATAATTTGTACATCCAAATCAATTAAAAATTTAAAACATACATTCAATAACGAAGTATTTCCACTGGGAGATATCTATCACGTAGGTACCATATTTTACCTATATAGGTACTTATTTATTGTCATTATCAAACATAATATTTTATTATTGTTTTTTTTTATTGAGAATAAAGGCTTCAACAGCAGGTCATTATTATTATGGATAATTAAGTTATAAATTAATATTACATAGTTATGGGATAAGTGGTTTTTACAGTATTAAAATTTAGAACATAATATTATTGTCTATCAATATCGATTATGATGTGAACCAAAATAATAATATTATGTACAACAGTAAGTATTGATTGATGTAGTAACCTATGGGCTATAACTTTAAGAGTTGAGAACTATTATTCAATACGATTTATTTCACGTTTAAAATTATAAAATGCCTTAGTGAACAAAATTATTGTGGTCCATCGTCTGTGGAATATAAAATAATAGTAACCACTCGACATGCCTCATAACCACGATTTAAGATAGTATGGTTGCCCATCGACTACGGTATAATGGTTTATTCGACGACCATCAATATGAATCTAGCAATCAGCTGTTTTTAATAGTATAGCGCTTTTGGTGTAGATAATGAAGACTATGCAGACGACTTTTACCCTTCTCAAACTGTATATTTAAACCTAACATGGCAGAACTGATATATAAATATAATAATGCAGTTTAAACATGTTAATTATCATTTGATATTTTACTATGTTAATATAATTTAATAATCAATTATAATGCTATAATTTTGGTTTTTTTTTTTATTATAATAATAAAAATGGCATGTTGTGTACCTTTATTTCCTTATAAGTATTTAAAAACTAGTTTGTTTGGTGTTCCTAAAATTCCTCTTTTAAGGGATGAGTGGGAAAAAGTTTTAGATGTTTTAAAACTAATTCTAAAGTATGCCGTTACCACTTCAAGAAAGAGGATGTAGTTGATACTTGGGAATCTGGTGTAGGTTTTAGGAAGTATACAGTAAGTAAAATATTATTATTTATTAATATTATAGAATATTCATACAAAATTATATTTTTCAGATATGTTTGAAAAAGCCCT
The DNA here is from genome assembly GCA_008086715.1 of Sitobion miscanthi. NCBI lineage: Eukaryota > Metazoa > Arthropoda > Insecta > Hemiptera > Aphididae > Sitobion > Sitobion miscanthi. The sequence continues at coordinate 21,770,232 of CM017798.1, read as the reverse complement.
GACTTGTTAAAGATGCGATTCCTATTATTTTGGATTTGTTTTTTGCAGCATCTAATGTAATTATCCATATAGCACTAAAATTATCGTGGAATTATTACGTAATAACGTGGAATATTTCATTATTAATGACATTATAATATTAATATAAAATAATAATGTACCAATGTCTTACGGAACTCATCTTTTTGTTACTGTACACAGGTACATGTACAAGATGATTTAAATCTAACCAATATATCACAAAAAAGTATATAATTATTATTAAATATTTTTGTTAAATTTATTATTTGTGTTCTTGGATATTGTTTGTATTAAAACTATTGTAATTATTTGATTAGATTCCAATCAGTGGATAACATTTATAAAAACTTGCGTCATCAAGGCACATATTACACCGATACCATTAATATGTCGTATCCGTATGATTTAAACAGTCGCCAGAATTACGAGTTTACGACACTATTTTGCTCACATGGAGCGCTGCAATAGTAAAAAAAGTAAGATTCACTGTAATGGCTTTCTTATCACAAGTCGATGGGCAACCATACTATCTTAAATCGTGATATGATCTAAGTCTTCTCTACATCGTGGCCATGTGCCACGGATGGGGTTGGGACAGTCATGTCCCGTGATAAGAATTGCGTTATCACCTAAAAGTATGACAGTACTCATTAATCATAAGTTATTGAAATGTTGAGAAATTATTTTAATATATTTTTATGTACGATATTAATTAATAATGTAAATTATATTATACTTATACCTAGTTAGTAGTTAAGTATTTATTATTTTAATTTTGAAAAATGTTCATTTCAATATTTTTATAATATGATAATACCTATTTAGTAATATGAATTAAATGGCTATATTATTATTAGCGTATTTTAGTACACATTAAAGTATATTAATGCATGCCTCTTAAGTTAAAGAAGGGTTTAATTTTAATTACCTGCCGACCTTAATTTTTTTGCTTATTACTGATTTTATTCTGATTGCTGTGTGTTATGTCGTCAGTAAAGGAAGTTTTCAAAATTAGTTTTCAACTTTTGGCTCAACAAACAGATAATGGTAAGAAAATTAGGATCTGTTATGTATTCACCATACCTATTTTTTACCTATTCTGTTTTTGTAAGTATTAACCCGACGTTAGTTGTGCCAGTGTATATTACGTCATTAGTCGCATTGCGGTCTTTTTGAACTCTGTATATTTTTCAATAATAAAAACGTTTCCTACATTTTTATTAATTTTATTAAAACAAATAATTATTTCGAACAATTTTTACAATTTATGTAATATAGTTATGAAAAGTTACTTCCTTATACGTCAAATGAATAATATTAAAAAAAAAATGTACAAATTATATAGTTTTAAGGTGGCAGACAATTGAAGTTTTCAAAAAAACCTTTGGCATCCAAGTTATTAAATTTATTAATAATATTATTATAGTATTTTTAATAATATTTGTAAAAGGTATGTTGAGTATCAATGATTGAAATGTAAAATTTATATGTTTTATTCAAGATGTAAAACAAGTGCAGTCATTTTCATCATAGCGCTACTAACATCGGATTAGTAATGGCTAGAAGTGAAATATAATCAAATTATTTAATTACAAAATTTCAAAATCTGACTATGACAATATATAGGTCAATTTCTCCAGCATGCATACCCCTTTTTTTCTTTAATAATGCAGTTATTCAAAATCTGATTTTTGGAATTTTTAAATATTACTTAGCGACCCAATATTTTCAAATAATTCAAATTTTTTTTGTACTACTTAAGGAATGTTCTAAGGAGATAAAAACTTCTGTTTTTAAAATGCGAACCCCCTTTCTACTATAAATTATTTACTGGACAATTTTTCTGAAAATTTTGACATATCAGAATCAAAATTTGTTTGAGTAGTTTTTGAGTTTTAATCTGTGGTTTTAATATTGTTCTGATATTGTGTACCATGCATATGGTCAATGATAATAGGTTTTAAGATATGGGGGCTATGGTGATTTAATAATTTTACTGATAAATATTAAACTATAAACATGAATAATTTGTATAAATGGCCAGAGTATAATTATTACTAGATCCAATATTACATATTCTATTTTATCATTTAAATTTTAAAAAAGGTACATCAACATTTTCAAAAAAATTATCCACTTAATAAAATACAGTAAAAAAAGAGTTATGTTTGTATCGCCACAGAACACTCCTTAAATAATACAGAAAGTATTCAAGACTTAGAATTAATGGTCTTTGAGTAGGTATATTTGAACATTTCAAAAATCATAATTTTTAATAATTCATTTTTAAATGAAACAATGATGATTATCTGGTCGGTGAATCACCCAGTATATATTTTATATTTCATTACCTTTTAATTTAGGTAACTATTTATGAATTGTATTTATGTATTGTGTGTATTCATAACCTTTATTATTATTTTAATGACTATAATTAAATTCAATATGTTCAGTTATCAAAGATTTCTTGAGGCTCACCAAAGATTTTATGGACAACGGACCTAATCCCAGTCTTTATAACAAAGCTGCAGGTATTATTTATTGTATTAATTATTAATAATATCTGTTTAATGTCTTTAAATAAAAAATATACATTACCTTTATATATTTTATATTTTAGTATTATACACAATGGTTTTGATAGATTGTATATTTTAACTTTAAGAAGATTCGATACCTTGATTTTCTGTTTTTGTCTAACACAAATGCGTGACATAGGATTTTAGACTGCTTCTTTGCCAAACATACCAATATTGATCTAATAAAGCGATAAAAATTTTGAAAACAGATTTAAATTTGACGTCAAGTCTACTTGAAATCGACTTCCCCACATTTTTGATTTTTTGATTTCAACTTCTCCAAAAATTGAAATATGACATTTATTGAAATTTGGGGGATAATATCTAAAATAGCGTAAGTAGATTGAATTAATGAGTTTGATCCACCAAATATTTAAAGGCATTTCCATGTTTCATGGACTTTAGTAAAATGGCCTACTGTAGTTTATGGTTTACTTGTTAAGTGTTGATAAGGAGATGAAGACAAGGTAAAATAAATCTAAGCAACTCTTTATTTTTTTATTTTTTTATTGATCTTTAGCTTTAGTGACAGGGGCCATTAGCTTAAGTAAGCAACTGTTTAGAGTTTTACATTCAATTTGGAAAAAAATATACTATAACAATCTACAAAATCAAAATATTATGTTACAAATGTTACATTATATATTGTTTAACTATTGATGAAATAAAATATTTAAATATTTTATTAATTTGAATAGTCAGAACTTTCATTTTGTATCTATACTAAATACAAATATAAAAAAATAATAAAAGTATAATTTTTAAAGAAAAATTGCAGATTGATGAGGATAAAATTATATCAATTGTAAAAAGCATATGTCTCATGTGTGTGCAAAGCTGTAAGCATAAAGTAAGTTAACTGAATAATTTAGTTTGAATGTTGTACTGTTGTATAATCATTATTGTTTTTTGTTTAGCTTTCTGATTTGGAAATAAAAGAATCATTGACAGAATTTGGTTTTAATGAAACAAAATTAGACATGATTATATTATTTTTTGAAAATCAAAAACCCCACTTACTAGATATTTTATCATCTAGTGCGTTAGTATTCCCACACTTCAAAGAACTAGAGTGGCGATTTGAAACTGACGTAAGTTAAGTACATAGAAATATGATCAATTTAATAATATATTTTAATTTTCTTAATGAAGAATATTGATCTCTTGCAAGAGTATATTTATAACTACCTTAGTGTATAATTTGTTGCCATTATCATTCTCACTTTAAACAATTTTTTTTAAGAAACCTACTTATCAAAAATAAATGCTTAAAACTATAAAATATAATGGGTATTCTTTGTGTGGTATTAAAGTCTAAACATTTGATATATGACTTGTAAGCCTCAAAATATTATTAATTAAGTTTTAATAAATTTTAGCTTAAGGGTAACAAATAATTAGGTATTTAGATATCCAAGACTCAAGTAGTTTTATACAGCAAACATTCTATGTGTAAGATTTGTTATTATATTTTATATTTATGTGCTTTTATAACTAGGGCACTGAATTTAATAGATTTAAATACTTGAAGAATATACCAAAAATGCATTCAAATTTCAAAATATGCACTATAGAATCAAAATTTAAAAAAATAAAACCTATCATGTTTCATCGGAAAAAAAAAACAATATATTATTAATTATTTTAATAAAATAACAAAAATTAAAAATAATTCATAAAAAGTTTGTAAAAAAATTTAATTGTTGATAATTATTAAAAAAATATAAAAAAAACAAAAAAACAGGAATAATGGCCAAGAAATAACTATAAATCAAAAACGTCAATAAATGTATAGTAAAAGTTTCATAATTGAATTTGTTGGTACTTTATCTAAACTTTTATTGTACTATTAGCTAAAAAGAATGCATTTTCCTACAAACTTTTGGCCCCAATTATATATAAAATATAAAATTATTATAAAATGTGCCTGATTACTGCAAAAGAGTTTGGTATAAAAAATAATATTGCGTTGAAAATTGTTATTACTTTAGGTAGAAAATAAAGGGAAAAATATGAACTGTTACTTGTTTTCTATGATTTCTATAATTTCTTGTTGTAGGCATAAGTTAACTTTCTCTGTATGTTAGGTATTTATTATCTGTATTAAAATAGCATGATATATTAGCTAAAAGAAGGCTTAATAGACAACAACTATAACAACAATAACTATTCTACTACTAATAATGTTATCTACAAATTGTAAGCTACTGAAGTAGTAATATGTAGATTAAAATACTTACTTGAAATTGTATCTTTTATCATTTATATATTAATCAATTCTATGTTGAGTAAAGTTCACAAATACTAAATAGATCAAATGAATCTGTTTACATTCAAAAATTTAAATATTATTTGATATTTAAAAAGAACTACATTTATTAACCTTTAGGTCATATATTTATGTATAAATAATTATGTATATATACTTAGATATATATATCCATAATATATATTTTGAAAGCATGATAATAAAGGTATAAATAAATATATAGATGCAACTAATCATAATATATTATTATGTATACAGATGGGATCCAGATCTTTATTACATCAAACCGTACCAGTTGTTACATTGAAGTTAGATTTAGAAAAAAAGGGTATTTCCGAATCATTATTCCTACAAACAAATCCATTAAACTTGGTTCATATCAAAGATACGCTAGATGCTGCTTTGAAACAGAACCAATCCCAATGGATAAGGAAAATACGTAGAAAATTGAAATAAAGGTATAACTGTTATAAACAATATAAATGAATTTGATAGTTTGATTAAACATATTCCATGAGATTAAGTTAGTTGGATTCTTAGACTTTATCTTCGGATATAGTTGTTTGAGCAGAAGCAACTGATTTTGAATCGCTCCTGTCATCTTCTAATTTTCCACATACCAGGCATGGGAACTTCTTATCTAATGCCAATCTATATTTCGGATGACTAAAAAAATAACATTAATAAACAGCATTTGGTGATACAATTGTAGTTTATTTAATACCCACCTAATCGCATATACTATTGGATTGTACACAGCATTAGCTTTAGCGAAAACCGATCCCCATATTGTAAATAATGGGTCAATCGTCATTAATGAAAATATTCCAGCAAAGTTGATAACCATGTATGGTGTCCAAGCCATGAACCATAGGGAAATTGTCATTAAAGCCACTTTAGCCAGCTTAAATTCTGCACTAGTATTGCTCTGATCTCCAGATCTCAGAGAAGACACATTCATTTTTTTTGCTTGTTCTCTCATAGATTTCTCGTGTGATGCTACTGCCTATTTCAAAAATTATTTTTAACTATGTGTTTTTCTTTTACAGTTTTTAAAATTTACCTTCACAATGAAATAGTATGCATAGATGATGACCAACAATGGTAAATAATATGCAAACATTGCATATACTAAAACATAACTACGACTGTGCCATGCCAGAGTTAAATAATCTGTGCCACATGCTGTCATATTTGCTTCTGGTACATATCTATAAGACATAAATTTAATTCAGGCATTAAATACATTTTTTTTTATTTACCTGCTCCATCCAAAAAATGGGGTCAAAGTCCAGAAAAGTCCATGCATATATATACAAAATATTTGTAATAGTGCTAACTTGGTTGTCATAGGTTTGGCAGATAATCCCTTAAACATACAAATTGTATTTTATCCTTTGAGTATTCAATAAATAAATGATTTATATAATATGATATTTATATGTTATTTTTCTATTTTTACCTTTACTATTACATTATAACGATCTAAAGCTATAAAAACCATTGTCCATATTGATGTGACCCCAAATAGTGATCCAAACATACCATACAACTCGCAAGCAAAAGGTCCTTTAACATAATTTGCGTAATCAATTGAAAATATAACATTACTACATTTATATAGTACCAAACATCCATGTCTCGTAAAAACAATTCCAAACCATTGCAGGACACATGGTAAACATCAAACAGAAATCAGAAAACGCCAAGTTAACTATCAGTAAGTTGGAAGGCGTTCTAAGATTTTTTGTACAGGTAAATATATATATCACCATTCCATTACCCACGACTGATAAAATGCCCAAGAAGAAAATAGTTATACCCAACCATTTGTACCACATTGATTCCATTGGAGGAAATTGATACCTTGAAAACATGGGTATGAAAATTTAAATTTAAAATTTAAATAATTTTTTATTATAATATTTTAATGTTCTTACCAAGAAGGATCGATCATATGCATCATATCTGCTGGAACTCGATCAACCACAGTTTCATTACCAAAACCTCCTTCAGCCACCCAGTTCGATTCTTGCCGTTCATAATGAGGTCCGATTTTATTTAGCATTCTGTAATACCTACCCAAATAGCCAATAATTATGAACTGTTTATCAAATACAATAAAGTTTAAATTACCTAATGCACACTTACTTTGCAAATGTTAGTAAACTTAAAAAAAAATATATTAAACAAATATTTTTGTCGTTTGTGCTAAGAATTCAAGAAGCTTAACAAAACTTTTAACTGTTTAAAGCCATTTATGTCTAACACTACTCTATCATCGATGCTCCAGTAGAATATGACCATTGAATTGACAGTCAGATATTGAAGTAGTACTGCCGACTGCCGTATATTCTCCGAGGGCTCGTCCAAGAAAGGACTGTAACTTTCTTACACTTCAGTTGTCCTTTTTTAAATAAGAGCCTAGAATTGAAACCCTACCAATGCCATCTTCTATCTGTCTTAAGGGTGTAGTATGTTTTTTAAACAGATTATTCTTAATGCTGATACCAAGGTTGAAGTTCATTGTAGGGTTTTACTGCACGACTTTGGACGTTATGTAAATTTCTTATCCCGTGCAATGGGTATTAGTAAATTAAGTTACGAACGTCTCAAAATTAATACCTTTTCATAATATAATAAATATGTTTTTGTCGATTTCTAAATAATTAGGAATGCGTATAAAAAAACTAAAAATAGAATATAAAATATTTAAATATAAAAGTGATGGACTACCTATAATATTCTATATAGTCGCAAGTTCGAATCTTAATATTTGCATCTACGTTGTTCTAAATTAAAAATTATGGATATGATTATTGATATTGTTTATTAGACTGTTTGAATTTGAATTTTTGAAGTTACAGTTATACTTATAATTGTTCAATATTGTACCTATCTATATTTATTTCAATTTTTAATACATATTACCTATATAGACAATATTATAATATACGGATAGGTACCATACACATTTTCTGTATTTGAAATGTGAATTTTTTTCCATACGGAGTATTGCATGTACCTATAGAAAAAATGTAATATCTATTTTTTAAGAGAAGCCTTATAAGTACCAGGTACTTATGAATATTAAAACAAAACACTGATTTGTGTAGGTGAATATCGATTTACCTATGTCTACGTAGACCTTAGATAATTGTTTTTATTTAAATAATTTTTTAGTAGTAGTACACTAATAAAATAATGAATAGGTAGGTAGGTATCTAAATTCGATTACTTTATAACCTATATGCACGAAAAATATCTTGGACAGTAATTTATTAATAACAAAAAAGCATCGTTGATATTTTGTATAATTTGGTACGACCAAATTTAAATAAATCAATTAATTATCATTATGAATGTATTACCTAATTTTTAAATGTATATTAATTTATTTGCATTAAATATCGAAGTTAAGCCTTAAAATATAAATGAAAGCCACTCCAAGAATTTGAACTTTATTTGTTGCCTACAATTCATATTTTATGGAAACTGCAGGAGGACTTTTTTTATTTACATATTATATAGCTATTAGTACTAAAATACGGACAATATTACATAATAACTTAAAAATAAGCTTGAAAGACAGCAAATATAAAATAATAATAAGATGAAGATCGTTTTAACAATAACAAAGTACCCGGTGTGCAATGTGGTGACGTTAACTACTGAGAGATGTTTTGTTAAGATTACAAAACAAACATCACAATATGCAGTGACATAGAAGTTTAATGAATATTACGTTTGCGTACTTATTATTATTACATCGCCAAGTATACACATATTGAACATGCATGCGATTAAACAATTTAACTCAGCAAATACATTACAATATTTGAAATCATTAACTAAGACGTTTTAATAGATATCATTTTGCAATTCATAAGGATGTTACAGTGCGATATCAAATTAAGTGCGCAAAGTGAGTTAAGTTAACATACTTAACATTATAACATCGCTATGTATACTTATTTTTAATACGCATGTGAAATAACTTTTTAACGTAGCAAATACATTACAATAGTCGAAATCTGTGACATTTCAATATTTCATCACTAAAACGTTCAATAGTTATTATTTAGCAATATCTTATTAAGTTACAGTTTAATATCTACCCCGCAGTGGCTGTACAGTGCACACTGCAGCCTGCACTGCTATCAGGTACGCTTCAAACGAATGCAAGGTACTGCAGGTTATATATACTTATATACATCGTATACAGATATCCTACGGTTATACTCTATAGTATTATTAGGATGTGCAGTACGTGATCCCAGTTATGTTACCAAAAAGCATTACAGTGTAACACTATATTATTATAAGTTATAAGAGGTCACTGATCCAGTGTGTTACTGTGATCCAGTGAACAGTATTAAATTATGGCTGTTGGCTGTATGAGACTATTTTCTGATAGCTTATAGCAATATTCTATATCTATTAATAGTTATATTAATAAGTTCCTATAATGAATATCACATAGAAGTTGCAATTGTGTCAATTGTGACATTCATTTGGGAGGGCGGGGGCGGGCTACAATGCAATAACAAATAATTATTGGTATTTCCAGTAATTGTATGACAGTGCTCATGAAGAAAGACACTCGCTAGTCGCTCTTTTTACGCGCTTTCATTTTTTCTTTGTGAATTTTTCAAAAGTACAAGACGCGAATGTGCTTTCGAATACCTAATCAATATTTATAAAATCATGGCTGAAAAACAGGTAAATATATTTTAACATTGTAGTTTGATTATAATTATTATGAATATATTTAATGGAATTATTAATTGTTGCATATTAAGAACCATTTAGAATTATTTAAGAAAAAATCAACTTATTTAGTTATTGCATATTAATGAATATGTAATTTTACTAAAAATTATGAATAATCATCTATTATTTAGGTACCTACCACTACGAAATGCTGAAGCATTTGGAAGTGTTTTGTGTAGATCACTGAACCAAATTTAAATGGTATTATTTGATTAGTAGGTACCTTTATTTATATCAACTCTTATAAAAGTTACCAGCTAGGTGCGAAAGTATATTTTCTTAATAACATAATAATTATATAATGTAAATAAGTAAAAGGAATTACATGAATTACTAAATATATTTAGTTAGGTACCTATAATTATAGTTATAACTTTTACCTACCTTAATTATTATTGTTTGTTTTACAAAATTTGACTGTAAGTATAAAAAGTTCAAATTTCATATACAATTGCCTATAATATTTTTTCAGTGGGTAGTTGGCCTATTTGAAGAGGAAAATAAATCAAAAGACAAATACTTTATTCTATACGACAAAAGTATAGTTGTTGTACAACAGATTAAAAAACATTCAAGTGGTGAAGTTACATTAGAAGTATGTAAATTTAATAGATCTTTTCAAATGTCAAATAACCAATTGTTCAACTACTGTTGGCTGTTTTTATGTATTAACTGATAAAATTTCTATTCAATTTCAGATTAAATTAGATCAAATAAAATTTAAATGTTTTTTTATTCCAACTTCTGATTCCAAAGCTGTAGTTATAAGCTTGTTACACACATGTACCGAATAATTAATAAATTACGTTATTTTATAATAATATATTAAATACTTAAATCAAATTTAATTATATTTTATCTGTGGTTTACCTATAATAATTTTTATATTTCAATACAATATCCATTAGGTACCCATATTATGTAAACTTTGATTATTTTATTTTCTCATTCCTGGCATAGATTCCAATTGCAATATGCTTACCTATTTTTTTATTCATTTATTTTATGTATAATTTGTTTTTATAAAATTAATTTATGTATTTCTTTGGTAATATTTTAACATTTTAGATAATTACCTACTGATAACATTTCCGTTTAATCTAAGATTAAATTAGATGAGCTAAAATGTATTTCTTTTTATTCCAAATTCTGATTTAAAAGCTGAGGTTTTAAGTTTGTTACACATATTTAATAATTAATACATTAAATCAATTAATTTAATTATACTTTATCTGCAGTGTATAATATTTTTTTATATTTGTATACAATACCCAATAGGTACCCATTACCATATTATGTATACTTTGATTGTTATTATTTTTATTATTCTTGGAATAGTAGATTCTAATTGCAATATGCTTACCTATTTTGTTATTCAATTCTTTTATGTATAATTTGTTTTTATAAATATTCATTTATGTATTTCTTTTACTATAAAATAAAATAATAAATTGATAATTAATATTGTACTAGGTACTTCAAAATAATACAAAAATCTGTTTTGTTAAAATAATTATTTCTGTAAAAATATTTTTGCTTATTCAGATTTTGTTTTCAATAAAAAAAAATTGTTTTTAATGTTTGTATATTTTATTTTGTTATTGAGTATTTTGGTTCCTTTCATACATTATTTTGAACAGACTATAGTATACTACTTATTTTTAGAAAATACTTAATATACTTAATACATACCCAAAAGGGTAAGATATATTTAAAAAAAAAATCGATGGTGTGAACTGGAATGAATATCGATATGAGGTTCATTTGCGATATTACTGAGAAGTTAATATTTTATATCCTTGTGATAAACCTATTTGAGTACTATGCGAAGTATATTTAACAGTATTATACATCACAGACAGAAGTCACATTTAGATATCACTAAGTAATCACAGTTGTGATGTTACATTTTCAACATCACTCAACCTGGCGTTTAGCATCCATATAACATCTCAGAGAAGTAGATAGGCATTTATAATCAACTTCACGAGTACCATTGTGATTACTATGTGACATCTATAGTACAGATTTTTGCACACCGGGTAGTAAGTACCTATATAAAACATAAATATCATCATGATAGTAAAAAAAAAGGTGGGTAAGTGGATGTCGCTCTGCTGTACAGTAGGTTTCAAGTGGTTCACTGCATAATGGATGGTATTAAAGATGGTATTTGAATTCAATGATATATATCATTGTATACAATGGCGTCATTTCAGTTTTTATTAGACTAGGGCAACTTTTCCCAGCTTTTTCGGCTCCAAATTGTTTTCACTCAGATTCTCATAGCATAGTTGCATAGGGGTCAAGGGGAGATGGTAAATGTGCAGACTTTGGGTTGATGTAAATACTAGTTTGGGGGGAAAAACGATTCTGAGCGGTGACGATTTGTCAGTGTGGATACTTAATATTATATTTATATTGTTATTACATATTTTGGGTAAAAATTCCCGTTTTTTCTTAATTTGTATGTTATTTTTCCCGGTGGTTTGGAAAACTATTGGGAATTTTGACCACCCGAATGCACTTACTAGATTCACTTTTCCGCCGAACAAGATACTATTGAAGAAAATCGAAGCAGTTTTACTGTCCCAAACCGTAATGAGACACAAAAATAAAAAATAAAATTTAAAAAAACACATCATTGTAAAATCAATATATTCATCGCTCCGCTCAGAATCTAAAATTACTCAAAATATTTTTGTTGTTCCAAATATTTGTGAATACATTTATATACTTTCTAATCTTTCTATGATGTAAAGCAGGGGTGGCCAACCCAAATGATCTTGCGGTCCACATTTTTTTTTTTTATTAAAATAGAAAAAAAAACAATCTGTATACAAATATGAAATAATACAATAAGTAATTGTGTTGACATTTCAGCGGGCCACATATAAAATTCATATTAGTATTAATACAAAAAAATACAAAAAAATTTAGAGTAAACATTTTAAGCAGTATTAATTATTATTATTATTATTATTCAAATAAGTTTTGGTGTATTAATTAATAATTTCACTATTTAGTCATATGGTGAGATATTTGTTTCTCAACTCGTTCACTAAGCTTTTGTAAATCAATAGAAATGCTTGTATTTGCACATCGTAATTGATGTTGCAGGTTTTCATCTGTTAGATTTTAGCGTGCTTTATCTTTGACGAATTTCATTTTCGAAAAAAACGATTCACATGTGTAAGTCAACCCAAAAGCACTCACAACTTTTTGTGCCAGATTTCTCAAATTTGAAAATATTTCTTTTGTGATATTGATGTTATAAAAATCTATTTTTGATTTTGATGTTTCAATAAATATATCATCTATCGCATATATTATATCAGAAAATGCCAACCGTGCAGGTTAATTAAATCTTATTTTTATTAATAAGTCAATATTTACAGAAGGTAGATACTGAATGTCTGAATACCATTATTAGTTATGTAATTATTGAAACGAGAGGTTGGGTGGAGGTGAAGCTGCTCGTCGTGTTGATAGGTAACCTATGAATTATGATCACAAAACTAACTGAAAAATAGGGATTCATGAAAGGTTTAAATGTTCAACTGTTCAAGGGCCCGTAATTTTTTTATTGAAATTGCTCCACTGCAGCATATCTGCCTAGTGCCTATTCAACCTTTTTAGTACTTATATAGGTATTAGGTAGTACCATATTATACATCTATGATCTATACCAATACATTACACATGTAGGTATGAACGTATATTGTTATGGTCCAACACTTATATACATATATGTTACCTATACTGTTTTCCTAATTGTGATTACTGATTAGTGATAACCTACCAATCTATCTTCAGTCGCATAAGAAACAAATATATATATACATCGATTATATAAGTTGGTATTTGTTTCATCTAAAAATAATTATGTTTGATTATTGGATGATAGGCTCAGTATTATATTCAGGAAAAGTCTTCAATATTTTTATTATTTATTTCTGAAGGTCGTATATAATAATTTATAGTTAGTATACCTATGACTATGAGTCATTAATCATTAGCGTCGTTGGTTAGTGATCTACAAAACAATGGTAGATACTAGATAGGTATTGTATGTCATTTTAAATTTTAGTCATCACTGCGGTTTATATTTTATAAAGATAAATGAGTCAAGATTTATATAAATAAGATAAACTCCTTTAAATCCGCATTAACTAATGAGCTGATAATAAGTATGTAGGTACCTACCAACCTAATGGTAATTGCATTATATGTTTATATAATACCAATATACCTACTACTTAGATATAAATACTAATATTTTGGATTTTTGTGTTATAAATAAGTAAATATTGTTGATAAATGATAATATATATTTTCTCAAACAACAATTAATTTAATTTTAAGCATATTATAATCCTGTAATTTATATCCAAAAATTACCTCGTAAAAACGGTTCACGGTAAAATTTTACAATTTGTAATTATAATAATATATAAAGAGAGATTGTGAGCGATTGGAGGAGTCGAGGAAAATTGGTTTTACAAGGTATTTTGTTTTGTGACAAAACTTTGGATGTGCTGCAGCTGAAACATTGTTTAGATCTTCAACATTATTGAAGGCGATTTCAGATGGACAATTTTCCTATTTGGTTTGTAGGGGATGGGGTCAAAAGGAATAATCGTATTGACTATGGTATTTAGATTGTCACTGAATATTTATATAAGACATGTTATAATTCCAAAATAATATGTTAGACCTTTTTAAGCTATTTGAAAAGTTTTCATTTTTATTTAAATTTATGCTGATACAATTATTTTCTTTATGTTAGAAAGCTTAATAAAGCTTAACAATTAATGCAATAGTTCTTCATGAATTGACAAGATGTTCTTATAGTATTTTAAAAATATCGAAAATACATATTAATTATATAATATTATTTGGGAATATTTTGACCATCTTCCAATATACGGCCTACTAAAAAATATTCTATCTACAATACAAATTGTATTAAATTCAGTGATTTTACATGAAATAAATTATTACTAAAATAAAAAAAATTTTATAATTATTATTTATAACTGTGTATTCTTCAGTTAAGAATATACAATAAAATAATTTTACAAGCATTTTAATAAAAGTTGACTATACCTAATCTGCTATTTAGTTAGACTCGCTATGCTATGCACAGAAGTGGAGATTCGATTGAATTATAGGAGCCAAAATCCTTCTTACATAAAATGAGCCAATTAATAACATAAAAACTTATATTTTTTTTTTTTTGGAAGATTTAAAGATAAAATGTATATAAAGTGGATTAAAATAATAAATAACACGATAGTCATAATGAAATAGATAACCCATTTATGTAGAACACCCATCGAGATGTATATACTTCTCGATGAGAACAGTAGAACACCAGAAAACAAAACATTGGCAGATGTAGATTACATACAAGACTCATATTATTCATAAAGTTAGTAGGTGCATAAGGCGGTAGACCAGTGAGACCACATATTAGGAGATTATTCTTTAATAGAATATTATTTATTCCAATTTTAAGCTATTTAAATTTTACGTCATGAACGTATTCACACGATTCTACAGTACGTCGGACGTTGGTATTGACTTATAAGTTGTAAGTACCTATTTGGGCAAAATTAATTCCAAAACTACCCAAAAAAAAAAAATAATAATATTATATAGCTCTGCTTAGAAATATAGATGCTGATCCACCTGTTCCTTTCGTCCGTATTTTTTGTATGTTAATAAGATTTTTCATTAGTCATTAGTCATTACATTCAAATTCAATACACCCATTACAGTGTCACATCGTCAGTGACGGACATACTCAAAACTATAAACTACCTATATTACTATACATTAGAGCGAGTACACGGTTTTTATTTTATTCTGTATATTATCTGATTATCATAATATTTTAAGGCAATTGCCAATTGGTAAAGTGCAACACAGTATTCTAATGGTTCAATTATATTTATCGATTTCCTCATGGAATTAAGATGAAGTGTTTTTATTATGATAAGAAAAAACTATTGTCAATGCAAAATAATATATACATCATAGTATTATATACATTATACATACATCGGATCTTTATAATATACATATATAGGTAGTATTATATAAACCCATCACCTTGTTGATTGAGCAAAGTTTATCAATTTATAACTATATATAGTGCCTAACTACTCATAAAAATGATTAAAAAAAAAATATTATACTAGGCACCTGATCAAATCATACTAAACTTAAATAGGTAAGTAATGTTTTTAATATTAAAAAAATAACGCGAGATATTGACATTTAATAGAAGTAAATATAGATATATAGGTAGTAGGTACTTATCATACTTATTATACTAGTAGACGAAGCATGTAAGGACGGCGGAGTCGGGTAGTACGGTCCTTGGAAATTTAAATTACGGTGATATATATTAAATATTATTTACAGTTAAACTCAGTTATCAACTAGAGCACATGCGCCTGCGCCGTGTAATTCGGTAACACCCGAACGGCCGAACATCGCAGTCACGTTGGACCCCCGGAACTACATCCATACTCCGTCTACTAGTATAAGGACATAAGATCTAACGTCTTATACTATTACATTAAACATTTTTATTGTCTATAATAAGATAGGAACTATATGTGACAGGTCACAGGTGTACCAAAATCATTTTTAGTAGGTATTGAAATTTGCAATTTATAGTAACAGGTAGGTCATATAATAATATATATTTTAATACTTTTCGACTCAATTGTGTTACCTTATACTATAAAATCAGCCAAAATCATATGATATGATACCACATTATTGTTTTGGTTTATTATATGCCCAGAGTCTATTTTAGATTCTGAGTAGAACGATGTATGTATTGATTTTATAGTGATCTGTGTTTTTTTTATTATTTTTATTTTTGTGTCTGTTTACACTGTTTTGAAATTCATATTTTTACAACATTGGATATATACCCGATTTCTCATGTAGTGATTTTCTTATTTTGTTGTACATCAAAAACAAACCACTGTAGATGCATTAGAATTTGACTGAATATTTATATTTTAATTTTCTATATACCATAAAATGTTGACAATATTTTGGTTCTTTTTGAGATTTTTACAGACGTTGTCAGTTTTAAATTTTTTCAGTTTTTTTTTTCTATAAATATCAATAAAATTGTATTTTTTGTGTAAAAAAGCGTGAAAATTGAATGCAAGAATACTGATATATTGTTACAATAGCAATTAAAAAACATTAAAAATACATTGGCACGATTTTTATTATAAGCATTTATAGTTCGAATTTTGACAAAATTTATCAAATTTAAAATTTAATAATTATTTTGAAGTTAAAAATGTATTAAATGTTCAACTTTTATAGCTAAGGATTGAAAATTTAAAATAAGGTTCCACATAAATAAGTCATACTTATAATATATAAATTAATTTATTCACAATAATATCAACAAATATATTTGGTAATATCGTAGGTTGACTGACCGTTTTCGCTCAGAATCGTTTTTCTTATACCTACAATGATATTATATATCATTGGATTCAAATTTAACACCATCCATTACCGTGACCCACTTGTAACTCAGCAGAGCGATACCCATTTGTCCACTTTTTAATTATTTGATCTGCTTATATTATAAGCAAATGTACTATTTTCTAACTAAAAAATTACAACAAAAAGTAGCTTCAACGAGAGATAATAATAAGATATATAATTTAGATTAAAATGATAATAATAATATTAATTAATGTATTCTAAAAAAGTAAAAGTGAAATTATTTTTCGTTATATTTAAGAATAGAATTTACTAACATTGTTTATACGCTTTTAAACTGCACTCTAAGTGAATAATTATATATATATATATTCTATGAATTTTAGTATGATGCAACAGGGCACACCCTATGGCTTAAAAATGTGTATTAGATCGTTTTTTTTATTTAATGTCTACTAACCTACTCATATTAAAAAATAGGTAGGCATACATATTATTTTTGCGATCGGTTTTGGTACTAATATTGATTAATTGATTAAAGGTATTTATTTGCATCCGCAATAACATAATATGAAACGACGTCACTGAACTTACATAAAGACTAAAGCATAGACGAAATGCATAATATAATGTAATGAGTAATGAGAAACGTATCTAATCTTATTAGCATAACAATAAATATACTTGAGATTACAGATAAATCTACATATTTAACTCAGCCGTGTACATGTTTTCGTGCGCACGAAATTCTGAATAGGTATGTCATTATTGCAGTGACAGTGATTAGGTAGGTATTTGTTGTTCATAAGTGAAGCTTAAAGTTGTGTAAACGAGTTTAATAAATTTATTTCAAGAAGAACTATAAAAATGATGGGTAAGTAATTCTATCGTGTGCGATATGATTTTTTTGTCGGTATCATACACGACGTGTTCTTTTTACTTGGTAACTAGGTACTTTAAAAATGCATCATTATATTCACCAAATATTTTTAATGTAATATTGTAACTATTTCTATATTCTATTACCTATAGAGCTATAGTCTATAAGTGACTATAACTCGTACAATGATAATATAAGATATAATACTAAATCAATTATAAACACAATATATAATTATATTTACTACCATGCTAGAAAAAAATTCAGGAATTCGAAAAAACAATTAAAATGAGATAATTATTCTCCTCTTACGTATAGTAAAAAAGTTTAACACGTTTTCCTTAATCAAAATGCCGTAACTATAGTTATTTATCCAGAAGCTTGTTCTTGTAAGAAAACGATATTGCCGAATTTGGAATTAAATATAATATTGATGTTCAGCAAAAACGCCATAATCACAATTTGGCATTTGCTAAGAAAGATTGCCGTGTGTCTTAATTCATGTACGGCGGTTTTACTTAGCAATTATTAGGTACTCATAAAATCATAATCTATATTTATGGCATTATTGTTTAGAAAATTGGTCGCCATTATACCGTATCTACTGAGTGATAATGTTTGGAATTTCACTGACGGTACACGGCTATACACCACACACATATTTGGTTCAATTTTCTATAATTTTTTTTCGTGAATGAAATATCATTGATTATAAACAGTAAACACTAATATTATAATTTTTGATACGAAGTTTTAATTTTAATTTTTGCTAATTTTGCAAATTAGTACCAAATGAATTTGTACATAATCCATACGTCATTAATACGGCATTTTTACTAAGTAATTTATTGATAGCGTACTTAGTATAAATATAAAAATCAGAATATCTCGGTGAAATAAAAGTAGAAATGCCATTGAACTGCAGTTCCATTGCATTCATGATTCATCCCCCTGGAATTCCGACCCCCTGGCTCCCCCTCAGATACAGCCTTGTTCATCAGGTATATTACAAAAATTAACTATATATTTTACTTTGAAAAATATAACTATGTAGGTACTAATAATTACAAAATATAAAAATGAATTTTACTCGAAATTGCATGAAGTCATGAACTTTCCTACATTTTTCCTTAGCAGGGCAGAAAACCTATACTATCTACCTTTCAGTGGCGTGCACAGCTATTTCTGTTATTGGGGGAGGGTAGGGGAATATTTTCCATACAATTGTGAAATTGCTATCATAAAAAAAAAGATAGATTCAGTTAATTACTCAAGTTTCTATAATATTTTGATATACTATGATATGATCTAAGCAAATAACAATATAGAGGTTATTTCATATATGAATATTATCATAGAATGGTTAGTGATTTTAATTTTTAATCCATGGATCCATGGGGGGGAATGGAGGATATATGACACCCTCCCCCCCGTGAGCATTCCCCTGCTACCTTTAGTATAGTACCTAATCCAAATGGCTAATAAGTAATCACTTAAGTTGAATTTGCCAACTTTATAGGTATAGTATAGATACATAGGTATTAATGTATTATTAATATGATAGGACAATCAGTGTTGGGTTTTGATTAATTTTGTAAAAATATGAACTTTAAATGGTTATAAAATCGTGCTAAATGCTAATTTATCTTTAATATTTTCAAATACCTAGTCTTGATAACAACTTACTCTAAAAATGTACTCTTAAATATCTGTAAGTTCAGTTGAAGTACTCAGCCCCCCTCCCCAAACAAGACAAGCACTGCATATATATAGGTTATAGGTACAATACACTGAGTTTACGGTGTCTGACAATAACCGTTTAACTTCATACACAGCTGGTATTGCAGTTGTTAAGTTGTACTACATACCCGTCGTTCGTCAGTCATCACACCCATCCCGCATACGCCTACTTTATTAACTCCTTTAATTAGGTACACCCACCTATACTGTCTATATTTAAAAGCTCGCTTGACAATTAAAACAATTTTGATAGTTTTTCAACTTTTAAAATATTCAGCCCTATATATATAAAAATTGCCCATCCCAGAATTGTATGTAAAACGAAAACAAAAATGATAGTAGGCCTAAAAAAACAACATTGATTATACATATTTAGGTATATAGCCATTATATGCCCATATTATGGTTAAAAGTGCATTGTTCAACATTTACGAACTTAGATTATTCGGTTAATTATGCTAAATATATTTAACCTGTTATGGTTATATATTATTAGTTAGGTAATAGGTATAATATTATACAATAGGCTTCATAAGATTAGGTTCAAGGGGCTTGTTTGGAAAGGGCTATGATTTTTAAGTATAAATTACCTATTTTATATATAAAAAAAAATAATTAGATGCCTGTATTTTTTGTTTGTTTTCGCAACTGGATCCACGCGTAACAAAATCAGTATTTACACGATCACACATGCATAATTATATATAACATATTTATGTAGTATAAATTTATTTTTAATCAATACTTTAAAGGAATGTGTTACAGTAATATAGAAAATATTAAATTGTATACAAAATGTGAATTATTACCTCCTAAACATTTACCAAAGTTTGGTAAACTTGTCTTATTAGAATATTAGATATTCATAATAGTTTTAAAAATTATTTCTGACATTTATTATTGTCTAGTACTCTACTGTAGTAATTTACACAGACTACAAAGCAATGGGCAATAGTCAACCCAACTTGAAAAGCACATCCTCTTTTTTAACTGATTCAACTGTATCTATATTTTTTTTAGGATTTACAATATAGATTTTCAAAATCATCTTTTGACAATTTTCGATTTTGATAACCAATGATTTTACCAATGTCCGGTATGTATAAATTCTAAATGGATTATTTGTGAATGACTGTACGTACTTAGTTTCTATGGTATAATTTTTTTATATATAATAATTAAGACTCGGTAATTATTTTTTTTAAAAATAATAAAGGTGTAAAGGTATTTAAAGCAAATTTCAACTACCAATATATATATATATATATATTAAATACCTATAGGTACCTATAGGTATGTGCCTAAAACGACTAAAATAACTGTGTTATTGATATATTTATATAATTATTGTGGGAAATATCTAAATGTAATAAAATATAAATGGTTAAATGTTATTTAAATTTAAATAGTTATTGGATCTATAAGAAAAAAATAAATATTTAATAAGTATAATATTCTTTGTATTCGCTCTTCACACAGGTGGTTACGGATGGGTTCCGATAGATCAACCGCACACGCTGTTGTGGGTGCCGTGCAATTCTGGCGATCCTTTGCCCAGGGGAGCTGTGCACGCGGGGACGGACAAGGGCGGCGACCCGTTGTACGCGGGTCGGGCTTTTTACGAAGGTGACTTGCTACCAGCAAAAATAAACCCGAGTCATTCGTCGGCATACGTGTGCTGGGGAGGCATGGAGCACGCCTTGAGCCACTTCGAGGTCAGATCAATTACTGTTAATTTTATAATCGTTTAAAACCCGTGTTGAAAATAATATTATATATACATAGGTAATATAATGTGTCATGTATATGTGTGTATATAGGGTGATTATTTTTAACACACATTATTCCAATCAATTTTAATTTTTGAGAATGTGATGAATACAATTTAAATTAGGTAGGTATACAGCCGTGTAGACTGTAGGTATCTAATATTATATTTAAATATTTGTAATTTTACTACTTTTAACCTTTTTTTATTTTTATAAAATATGTTTTTGATTTCCTATCCTACAATACAATAGGCAAAAATTATAAATATCAAACGAAAATTTTTTTTCATTTATAAGCACTTTTTTAGTTTTATATGAAGTGGTTATAAAAACAAACTATTCCATTATATATTTTAATAAAAATCCTTTGTTCAGAACATAAATATATTTACACAGTAGGAAGTCAAAAAAGTAAAATACCTATATCTTAAATAGCGCAACCTATTTCCTATTTAAAAATTAGATTTCTTTGTAAAAATAAAGTTGTACGATGTACAATAAGTACTTTAAACAATATAAGATGTGTTTTTAAAAAACCCTAAATTTGAATTCATATTCGAGATTAACTATCAGCTGTCTAAAATAATTTACTATCCTGTATATCGTATAGTATACTATAACGAAACGAAAACCGCAAAACGTCCACTTGTTAGGAGGGACTGTACTGAGGGACTGTACGAATGCTCGATGTCACGAGTAATTTTAATTTTTATATATTATTAAGATGGACGTACAATTTTACATTTGTGTGTTGTAAATTTACTTATGCCTACTACCATTATCATGACTGTCTAGAACTCTAGTAGGTACCTACTACCTATGTTTTATGTACTTATTATACACGCGGCTTACAATATATCGTATATCATACTATACATAATATAATATGCATTGTGGTATTTAGCTTTAGACCTTATTGTAATCCCCATTACCCTCTAGATTAAATGAAAGATTAAGATGACATGTAGGCTGTAGTACATTATCATGTATATTATATATTTTTCTGTTATGTATATTATTTTTCGTTCTATTAAATGAAAGCAAAAATATTTATAGGTACATAGATATATTATGATTTTTCTAATGGTTCTCTTTATCTTTTAAACAGGTAGTACAATGTAAGGGTCCAATCGTTGGATACCTTCCCTATACTCACAGCCCTCCAAACCATATACTTTTTTGAACCTATTTGTTTATTGTATGTTAATTGTTTTGTACAGATAAATGTTATATTTTAATTTTTTTTTTTTTAAATATAATAAAAACTCTAATGCAAGTAATGCTATTATTACAACGTCTTAATAAGCTGCCGACCTACTTTTCGGTGAGCAGCATTTTTCTGCTATTCAATTTTTGAAAAATCTGCACATTTCGATTTGTATTTACTTGACGAAAAGTATTTTTTTGAGAAGTAAGTAATTAGTCGGTACATCTTTCTAACTGATTTTTAAAAATCGTTAGCTGCATATTATAACAAACTATAGTTCATTGGGCCATTGTGCATTGTAAGATGACCTCCATTCCATTTGATATGCAACCAATATTTACTCTAATGGTTTTCAAAACTCATAAAATTTTAAAAAAACGAGTTTGATGAAAGTATTATTGATTGGGACAAACCAGTGGCGTAAACTTAAATTTATTTATTAATTTTTTTTTTGTGTTATTTTGGTACTAATTGTTGTACCTGCTTATTAGAAAAATATTAATACAAATGCTGAGAAAAATGTTAGTTTATCTGAAGAAATCCTCCATTCCCCAGGAAAAAGATCAAAACCTAAATATAGTGAATAATTAATTTCATATCATATATTTAGTATTCGTATACAATTTATTGAAATTATATTTATATTAATTTAATATCATTACTTAACTTTATTAAATACCTACTTCTACCTTAATTTAAAGTGAAAAGTCTGTAATATAAAAGTGATAAATATGTATTTATACATAAAAATATAAATAGTACATATTATAAAAATCTAAATGGCAGCTGTTATTTAAAATATAAATTTTATAAAATTAAAGAATTGTTGTATTTTATGTATTCATATATTCTTTAAGAAAATTATACATATTTTATTGACGGTTGACGGTAAGTAATTAATTATAGTGCATATTCATAATACATACCAATTACCAATAGATACAATATATGACAATATGTGCTTAAGCCTTTAAGGTTAAAATAGTTTTGTTGAGTTTATATACTTGTAATGGTAAATATAGAATAAAAAAAAACATTTTAGGGAGGTGTGGATGGCTAAGCCCCCCAAAAGTCTGTCCAACCTAGAAACTTATTGCAACCCTATAGCCCAATTTACGCCACTGGGACAAACACGATCTATGAAATTATATAATAATATTATTTTAATTAGTTTTTTTTCACCACTTCTACCATTTTAACTATGTTGAGTAGAAAAAATATTTTAGACTTCAGTGTTATGAGATAAAAACATTTTTTACCTTATTGATATAACAATTTTTATTTTATCTTTTTACAGGTTTTATGTCATGCAAACGTGGCGTGGCAAACCGCTCAAGGAAACCATATTCCGCCAAACGCTATTGTCATAGGTTCTACCGTTAACGGGGAAAAACTTTACATGGGCCGTACGCTTCATGACGGAACATTAACTCCTGGAAAAGTAATATTTTATTTATAAACTTTAAACAACTAATATTATAACTGTTATATTAATATGTTAGGTTTAAGTTTATGTTAATTTTCGACTATTTCTTAATAAATTTGCCTCCTTCGACAAAAAAAAATATTTAGGTATTCAATTTTATTGTTTTGACATTGTGACTTACACTGAACCGCTACGAACATTTTCAATTCGAGTGTATATTATAATTTATAATATATAATATTGTTTGTCATTTGTATTTAAATAGTAGTTGATTTACCTAAACCAATAATTAAAATATTAAATATATATTTTGTATCTAATCAATGCCTAAACTGTCCTATAGATTTCTATACGTACTTTTCCTATGTTCATTTTATTTAAAATTAATATTTTGATATTGTTTTATTGTTTGTTTATATTTAGATACATCCCAGTCATGGAACACTTTATATTCCATATAACGGAGAAGAAGTATCCGTCACTGAGTATGAAATCATGATATACCGACCACCTATGACCTTTAATTAAAAGCCATAAACACAGCAATATAATATTATGTAATATTCTAATATAAAATATATTATTCATTGTTTAAAAAAAATATAATTACATGCATTATTAAATAGATAGCTCAATAAATTATATATAAGAAAATATTATATAATATATTAACATGAGTAGGTATAGTTTAAAATAGTTTTATCGTGGTAGAATAGTAGATACTATATAGTCACTACATTCTTATTTCTAACTAATTATATAATATAATGACATTTATGTACCTACTTAATATAGTAACTATAACTACGATTATGACGTATAATCTGTAACTACCTAAGTAATACGCCTTTTTGTGTTTTAAAATGCTCAAAATTTTTAATACTAATTAATTATTATTTATCATAAACAATTTATCCTATCGGTGATTACAATATATATTTATAGATTTTTTAATTCTTTTGACTTTATCTTTAATAATTCTAGAGTCTAAACTCTATACTGATGATTTTTGAGTTGCAATTATACAAATTTTATTTCATACTTATTTCGTGTTATAGTTATGCCAAATGGAATATAATTTATAAATAATTAGGTAATTGATATATGTAGGTATTTCATAAATATCTGTATAAATAGACCGTGTGTGGTAACGAAAAAGCCTAGATATTATGATTATATTATGGTATTATGGTTTATTTTAATAAAAAAAAACCAAAAATTATCTTCAATCATGTTATTTATGTATTATAAAAATTATAAGGGGGGGGGACGGAGCGGCCGAGCGGACTTAGGCCAGGGCTATACACGGCGTATTCCGCAGCGTTTTCCGTCGAATTAAAAACGCATTGGTTTAAATCGGAGCAGCTATACACGAATGGCGTAATACCGCGGCGGCAAAAAACGCCGGTCGGCTTGCGTTTTACTCGCTTCGTGTATAGCTGCTCCGATTTAAACCAATGTGTTTTTAATTCGACGGAAAACGCCGTGTATAGCCCCGACCTTAGGCGTTGGTTGCAATGCGCACCATCGCCGGTTCGAATCTCGGCGGCACTTCTCTCCAAGCAGACACATCTGTCTGGAGAGAAAGGCCGCCATCCCCAGACTGGGCATGATAGATACTGAGATACCTACGGGTGCCCAAATCAAAAATTCTGCCAAAAAACAAACACACACCTGTAAACAAATCTACAGTACCACCCCCCACAGTACCACCGCTACCACAGGCTAATGACTTCGGTAGTTGAAGCCAGTGACGGGTTAACCATCTCAGCGCCCTGAGGCACACTCAGTGTTTACCACCCCCCCCTTTTTCTAATACTATCCAAAATCTAGGAAAAAAATCCCAAAGCTATACCTAACCGTACCGTTGGGTACAAAAATAATCTAATATATAAAATTCTCGTGTCACAACGTTAGTTACCATACTCCTCTGAAACGGCTTGACCGATTTTTATGAAATTTTATATGTATATTCAGTAGGTCTGAGAATCAGCTACTATCTATTTTTCCTGCCCCTAAGTGATAAGGGTTGTCCAGAAAAAAATAAAAATAATAATAGTGTATTATATATTGTTTGCTATTAGTTAATCGGACATGTTTGTTGATTTGTATTATTATTTTTTGTCAATATATATATATATATATATGTATAAATGAATGTGTGTAGATTAGACCTCTAGGAAGAAGATAGGCTAATTTAAAAATTATTAAATTTGGTTTTTTTTTATTCATCGGATTTTAGTACGGTTAGGTTAGGTTAGGATTTTGTATAATTGATTATATTAATCCACCGTAGGTGGAATTAAGTAAAAACGACAAACTTGGTATAACTTTGATACTTTAGAGTTAAATCATACACTTAAGTACAAACAGCACGGGGTCCGCGATCTACCGCAGGTAAATTGCCTACCTGATAATATACTGCTGCGTATCAGAATTTTTATTCTGGGCAACAGAAAAGTTAAGATAAATCTAGAACATCATACACCGAATATTAAATTACGCATTGAACAAAGTTTGAGTCATATGCAATTTGTACATTTAACGGGTAACGAAGTGCACGGGATCAGCTAGTAATTAATAATAATATAAATATATGTACAATTTAAATGATAATTATTATATTATTTTAATATTCATAAATAGGTATATATTATATTATATGATATTGTCATATAAATATTTTTTTACTTATTTATAAACAGATAGGTAATACCCTTTAATAATAAAAATTAAAAGTACAGTAAGTTGAATCTCAATTTGACAAATATATTATATTGAAATTAAATAATATTATATTATAACTGAGTTAATATTTTTAAAATTAATCGTATTCCTGTTTATGAATCCCAACATCTTAAATGATTTTTTAACTCAAGTATTAATGTGTAATTATATACTACAATCATCAATTTTATAATAAAAGTCATAACTAATAACATTATCTAGATGTTTATCTAATGTTATTTATCTAGACGAAAAAAAGTAATAGGTAACACCGCAATTATTTATACTTAGTGGGAGGTAATTTCGACGACTATTCTATAAATAACACATTTTTTTAGATTTTTAATAAAAATAAGATAGCATAAAAAATTTGCCACCCTAGGCTCGAGCCTCACGAGCCTAGTGGTTAATCTGCCACTGGTTGAACCCTTAACCCTAAAAAAAAAAAAAAAATTAAAAGACATTAAATTATTATTTATACATTTAATATTTCCATATAGATTAACTATAAATTATAATTTTATGTGATAGGTATATATAGTGTAGGACGTGGATACTAAATGATAGTTTAAACTTTAAATCGTAGTTATTATAGTAAACGACGACTGTTG
Source organism: Sitobion miscanthi (assembly GCA_008086715.1). Classification (NCBI taxonomy): domain Eukaryota; kingdom Metazoa; phylum Arthropoda; class Insecta; order Hemiptera; family Aphididae; genus Sitobion; species Sitobion miscanthi. The sequence goes on along the minus strand of CM017798.1, from coordinate 21,742,739 downwards.
TTCTTGGTCTTGACTTTATGGTTTTTGTTGTAACCTACAGATGTCGTTGTACGATTGTAGGTACCAGCAGGCACAGCAGCAGGCTAGTATGACATAACGCTGTATGCGTGCGAAAATTGATTATATATAGTAGTTTTATATATATATATACACACAACTGTTCCGTGTGAAAAATAAAAGAGCTTTTCTCAACCCGTGACTAGGGACAATAGTGCTTTTATAATCATTTTTAAGCTCAGAATTTAGTGCCTTTGTTCTGTTCATAAAACCTGTATAAAATTCCATTAAACCTCATGCATTTTGCACCTATTAACGAATAGCGATACACAATCCATTATCCAATATATTTACAATTTACTGGTAAAACTAAAGTATACAAAATCTATAGGATAAGTATAATCCATAATGCTTGTATTACATTTTTGTAATACGTTTATTATTATTTATAATAAAACGTAGATATTCTGAAAAATTCAATAGTGGAATATATATTCAAAATTTCAAAGTTAGGTATATAGACATCGGTTCGTGACGGTTTGTAGTAACTTTACCCGTACAAGTCACTTTTGAACACTTCCAAGTTCCAACGAATATTTGATATATTTATTCTTAAAATGGTATACTCATATCCATATTTTATGTCCGCATCAAAAATGTCCGAGGGGGAAATGTCCGCAATTCATAGACACGATTACACAAATATACGATACTTACGGGTATGAATATAAAAAAACCAAATGGGCTAAACAGTATTGTCGATATTATTTTTGTTCCACGGAGGCGTGAAACAATTGGTCCACTATTTAAAAACATGGTGACTGGACTGACGCTGAATTAAAGTGAAATGTCCTTTTATGAAAATTATAAATATCAAATTTTATACGCAATGACCCGTAATAATAGGCTCAAGACTATCTGCAAACATGCACAGTTTAATTAAAAAAAATAATAAATATAATTTAGTAATTGTGATAACAAATAAATAAATACCAACTGGTGTATCTAGTACTACTGTACTAGTACTATAATAATGTAGGTATTATTTGAATATATGAAAGTCGAGAATGCAAATTACGTTAATAAATTTTCCTGAAATTGTCATTATAAATGACTGAACCCGCATACTTACTATTTTATTCATAATTATTAATAATGTCTTCAGAAAACGACGATTATTTTATAAACGCAAAGAATTTTTCGACCAAATGGTAAATTTCAACCAGTCGAAATCCAATATCTCTACTCTTATAATAAACACTTTACAGAATGATTCACCAAGCATACTCGCCCCCTTTTTTCTTCAATAATGCAGTTATTCAAAATCTGATTATTAGAATTTTTAAATATTATACGTATATAATGATCATATTTTCAAATTATTGAGATTTGTTTGTAATATATTACTTAAGGAGTGTCCTGTACTCCTGTAGATGTATAGGTAAACTTATATTTTTAAAATGAGAATACCCCTTTTCTACTGTTAATTATTTAGAGGATAATTTTACTATAAATAATGACGTATCAACATCAAAATTCGAAAGAGTAGTTTTTGAGTTATTTAACTTTGAGCACTGTGGATTATAGTAATTATGGGTTTGAAAGATATGGTTTATTCCAACGTATTATGATTGTATTTCATGTTCATCACTACCTCAAAACTGCAATGATCCAGTGGCGTATTTAAGAATTTGTCCTGGGGGATAGACATTTTTATGGTGAATGGTATATATATATTATAAAGGCTCTGGGGGGATCTATCCCCTTCAATCCTCCCCTTAATTACGCCCCTGCTGCAATTTCCTAAACATTTATTATAAATGCTTATTGTACTTGAGGTTTAGAGCACGCATTATTCGCAGTCAAACAAATCGCAGTATACCAAAAAGTATAGAACAGTGGTTTTGAAACTTATGAAGTAGCGGACCCCTTCCCAATTTTTTTTCGAATTAATTTTTCTTCTTTTTACAAATTGTTAACATTAAGTCTCGCGTTATTATAACCTGCAATACTACAATATTTCAAATCACATAAAGAAGTAGATATACAAAAACATATAAACGTTTCATATTTTTTTTTGATATAGGTATTTTAATATAGACATTTTATTTAATTTTTATGTATTTTACAAATTCAATTTTATTAATTATGTGACGGGTGGTGTTACATTTTCAGGCATACATTTTTTATAATATTCTCAAACTTTAATCGTAGTTAGTAGTTCGTATGTGGATTCGAAACTTGTTTTTAGTATAAGCAATAGCGGAGAAAGATTTTTCTCATAAATATGTTGTGGGGAACAAAGTTTAAACTTTTAAAAATTTAGCCGATAGCGCCACGAACACCCGACGAGAGTGTCATTGACTATAATTTAAGAACCGCTGGTATAAGGCACTATACAGCGTGCAACCTTAAATAAAAACATACACTACTGTAATATACGAAATGGAGGTCACGGAAATCAGAATTTTTCTGTCTTTTTTTAAATAATATTTTGAATCCTAATTCTTTATCATTTCCAGCCACGTGAGATCAAATTATTATAATTATATACATTATTATACATTATAAAACACATCACCATAAAGCGACCAGTTGCACCGTAAATACATGAAATTATTAATACAATGCAGTCGAGTCAAATTGCGTCGAGGCGCACGTCAACCACACACACAAACAGACACATAGACACACGCTCGCACAGTGTTATCGATCGGGGGCGCGCGCGTGCTACCGAGACGACGGATACTAGTACCTAGGTACTACACAACCCGCGACGGCGTGTTCGGGCGTGTTTGTGCGTATTTTTTTTTCTCTAGAAAACCAAACTCAAGGGAGAGACTATAGCGATATGAAACGACAGTCGTAGTAACTGTACAACTACGACGGCGACAACAGTACCTATATATTATTATATATTAGGTGCGTCCCTGCGATATATCGTGTTTGTAATAAGAAAATTGGGTATATTATTATAAATTATAACACTCGTGTCGTAATAATAACACATTATAGGCATTAAAATCTGCAAATAACGTGATAATAATACCACCCACTTCTTCTCATCATCCGTCGTGCCACTATTCACGGATAGGTACTCGTGTATAATATAGATCGGTGTAATCGAGAGAACATCGCACGTAAGACGACCGCGGAAAACCTATTGACCATGAATCGGGTACGATTGTTTACCCGCCCGATCGCAACGACAACGAGGGTGACGGATATCGTGTTGGCGGTTGTGGCGGCCGGTCGAACGCGATGAGTCACCATCGCACCGGAAGCGGCCGCGGACCCGCGAATACGGACGCGGCGGACACGGCTGAATAACCGATGGACGAGGAAATGGAGAAGCCAAGTGAGTTAAATGACATTAATTCGGTGGGGTGATCAGATCTATATACCTATGTACTATATTATGTGTACTCGTGCAGAAATAAGGATAAATTACGAGTGCTTATAGCGAACGCAGCGATGCAATTCATATATATATATATATTATATTATAGGTATTGCTCATAATATTCAATATAGGGGTGGGAAAATTGTTTAAATTAATATGTACCTATGCGTATTATATTAGTAGTCTGAAGTGCAAGTTGATGTACGTGTTAAATCGTTGACGACCGATCGAAAATTGACCTTATAACCGAGTTTTTACGCGTATACCTACTAGAAAGTCATACCTAAATAGGTATATTATAAATTATTATGTACAATATTACCTATATAGGTACATTGTATATACTGCACTGCAGTACAATTTTATAAGTACTGTAAACGTTAAACACGTTGCACACGCCTTATCGCAGTGATATCTGCAGTGGTAGGCAGCAGTATGTATATCGTATATGTATAGAACCACACAGGTTGTATTTTATATTTTTTATTATATACGTATACACGTAACACGTGATGCCAACGTCACAACCAGTTTTTCATCAAAAACGCTTTTGGCCTTTTTTGCTACATCGGAAGTGCGAATAACGTAGTACATGAATACAATACGATAAAATGACGCACTTGATCATTCTAGTTTTTTCGATTTTTTAATTACGAAATGTTGTCCAGTGCCATAATTTGAACACTGTATGTAAACATATATATATATTTTATACTTCATAGACCTCTATAGATTTTATACTTTATAGATGTAAGTTGTGACGTTTTCATCACTGCATAGCGACCAATAAAAACAATCAGTCATTAGGCATCTTGCTGGTCTATTCACCCCTCAAAACAGAACGTGTGAAATGCAAAATCAATAAAAACGTAACAATTTTAAACTATGGCGTATGGACCACGAATACTTTTAAGTTTGGCTTGACACTGTCGAATGTTTATATTTTTAAAATGTGATTAAGTATTCCTTCATATTATATAACGCTTAAACAGATTAAAGTTATAATGTAGTAATTTATATTTAAATAATTAAATGACACCCTAATATCACGATAATATACAGCGTGATTCACATTCTTCATTATCACTCCTATTTTTATTCAATAATGCTACAAATTTTCAAAATCTGGTATTTTTAAATATACCTACTTAAAGACGAAATTTTCAAATTTTCAAGATTTTTTGTTTTAAATGAGTGAAACTTCTGTTTTTAATATGGGAATCTCCTGCCTCCATTTTTCTACTGCAAATTATTTAGCTGATAGTTTTTAAGAAAATATTGACATATCAAAATCAAAATTTGAACGCGGAGTAGTCTTTTAACGTTGAGTAGGTACTAAGGAATAAGAATACTACATTCATGATAATGGGTTTGGATAATATAGGGCCTTTACGGAATACAGATTTAAAAAAAAAAGGCGGACCAGTGGGTGTCACTCTGCTGTACAGTAGGTTACAAGTTACAAGTGGGTCACTGTGATGATGGTGTTAAATTTGAATTCAATGATATAATATAAGAAAAGTGATTCTGAGCGAAGACGGTCAGTCAGCCTATGATATTACTAAGTATATTTTGATGATATTATTGTGAATAAAGTAAATTATATATTATAACCTATTTACGTGGAACCTTGTTTTAAATTTTCAATCCTTAGCTATAAAAGTTGAACATTTTATACATTTTTAACTACAAAATAATTATTAAATTTTAAATTTAATAAAATTTGAACTTTAAATTGTTATAAAAAAATTGTGCCTATGTATTTTTAATATTTTTCAACTGCTATTGTAACAATATATCAGGAGCCTTGTATTAAATGTTCACGCTTTTTTACCCAACAAATAGAATTTTATTGATATTTATCGAAAAAAAAACTAAAAAAATTGAATACTGACAATATCTGTAAACAGCTCAAAAAGAGTCAAAATATTTTCTAAATGTTATGGTGCAGTATAGAAAATTAAAATATAAACATTCAGTAAAATTCACATGTATTTACAGTTATTCGTTTTTGAATTACAAAGTCATTGCATACGATAAAAAACGATTGTTGCGTGCCGATAATGGTTTTAATGGATGTGACTTAACTTTGAAGTTCAAATAAGTTACCTAAACAAAATGATAACCAAACACTTATTCTATATTCTAGTTGTTTTACAATTAAAACTGATGCTGGCGAGCTGATTGCTATTTGACGTGAAGACTGTAGGTACTCGTTCAAACTATGTAAATTCACGTCTCCAGTTTTCAGCCAAATTTTTGTTGTCCGGGCAATGGGATAAATTACGTTTATTGTTCGCTCTAACTATGACAAATTCTACATCAATATACAATTCTCGGAATCGATTTATTTTTTACTAACGCACTTTTACTAACTCATTTTTTACATGTCACCATAAATTTACCATGCAATATATTTTATTTAAATAACAATTTTTTATGTACCTATATTATGATGCAATATATGTTAACATGCGTTGTATTGCTGTCATTTTTTGTAGATTTATTAGATTAGGATTACTATGCGTATATGGAGCCTTGGAGCATGGGCGCAACTAGGGGGGGAGGGGGTCTTGGGAGTGCTTAGCACTCCCAAATTTTCTGTGCCGGTTTCCTACAATATTGGTACCTAATAGTAAAACTTCTGATTTTATAATTAATTTATGATAAATTATCATAACATTATTTTTCTAAGTTATTTTAATTTGTAATGGTTAATGGAAACATCAAATGCGTTTGTTAACTTTGGTTTATCGTTTTATTAATTGTACTGTGTACACAAATAACTAATAAGTAGATTAAGTAGGTTTAATATTTCCTAGATTCCCGACCAATGCTCAATAATTAAGACTTATTTATACTCATACCCGCAGCATGAGCTGCTGTCTCTGTCTACCAAACGTACATCATGGCAAATTTTTCGTTCACAATAATGCAATTTACTCTTTAAATTCTAAAATTAGAGTGAATTGACCTGTTATAAAATTTAAAGGTAAGATTACAATCGAGATTATTATTTAAGGCATCGGGAGGCTTTTATTGATATTTTTATTAAGAAGCATGTTATGACCTTTTCGAAACTGTAAAATTGTTGTACATTTTAAAATGATTATAATTTAAAACTCACTTAAAAATAGTAATATTAATAAAATCCTCCAAGATCCCCTAGAAACTAAATAATAATATTAGACTAAAATTTTTTTTCGAAAATCCACCTTTACTTTAGTAGTTTAGTTTTACGAAAAAAGATTTTAGACTTCAGATTATAGACAGAGTATCGATTTTATATTTTATTGTAATTTGACTTTATATTCGACTTTCAAAATAAACAAAGAATGTTGTACATTTAAATGAGGTTTAAATTGTATTTAGACAATATTTAGACAAATCGATATGATATTTGTCAAAAACATTGTTCTAAATCTTTTTTGCAATGGGTGGTTTTACTCTAAGATTACTTTAAACCATAAAAATTTATTTTGGTTATAAAATAATAAGGTTTTAGCACTACCATAAATTTTACTCTAGTTGTGCCCATCCATGGGGGTATATCCCCTCGCCCAAAAAATTTTAGTTTTATCATAAGCATTACTCAGTATAACCACTGTGATCTGTATAATTTAAGTATATGTATAAATTCATACACACATTAAAATAAATAATTACATGCTATTTAATAAAGTTTTAACATTATTTTTATGAAGATTTGTAAAATTATTTGTTTATGCGTAAATTACTCAAAATTGCAATCTTCAAAAGGTTATAGCCTTAAAATTAAGTCTGATTGACAAATTCTGATTGCATCGTTGTTCTAAACTTGATGAACTACATAGGTTTCCAAAAAGGCTTTATACAGAGTACAGACACCAGCTATGATGTAGGACGTATAGACATGTAGACACGTATTCATATGTAGGTTGAAGTAATTTTTGACGAAAACAAACCACATGTAATATTAGAAGTATAGGTAATCATTTTTTCCATACATAAATCGAGAAAAAGGTCACCAATTTAAAATATCTAGGTATAAATAGCACAAAAAAAGCAAATATATTTTTAAAATAATATCATACCTAGAAAAATCTAATATACATATTTGGTTAAAAGTTCAAATTTCTCAGCTATTCATTTTTTAACTACAGCAAAAAAAATCCAAAATCTAGTTTTGTGTAAAAATTCTAGTTTTTGCCGTTATTTTATAAAATGCGCCTGGTGGCGCAGAGTACCTAAAAATACCACCCTATAAAAGGCTATAAATTGAAGGAAGATTGAAGAATTTTTACTGTTCCATAAGATGATGACTCACTAATCAGACACACACATCATTGTAAGCAAATACATTCATCACACCACTCAGAATCTAAAAAAAAAACTAAAAAAAACACATTGTTAAACCAATACGTCATTTATTGTTCTGACCAGAATTTAAATTATACCTAGTACACGAATTATTTCTTGTTTAGCCGGTTGAATTTGCTTAGTCTAATAAACATAACTACAGATTTATTTTGAAATGCTAGTGAAATGTTTTCGTTACATTTTGTATACATATTTAATAGGCTTTCGAAATATTTTTAGTGTTCGATATATTTCACATTTTTACCGATAACTGGCAATATGTGTGAGTTTAAAGTAATTATTTTAACGTACGATAATAATTATTAATTTGAATATTTTATTGATTTAAATGGTTTAATATATATTGGTACTATTATAGGTAAGAAATCTAAATTGAACATAATACAATAATACTGCAAATGTATTAAATTTATGGAAGAGATAAGCATATATCAATGTAACATAGGCAGTAGTATATATTTCTATGTTCACAGTCTATTTATTTTTTATTTCACCGTAGTAATTACACCAAGTTCAAATGAGAATGTTCATCTTAAAATACATCGATTATACTTGAGTATACATATTATCACAGGGAGTCGTTATCCACCAATTTATAGCTCACACTAAAATATTTACCTTATTGCATTTTACATGGAGATTTTACAATTTGTCCACCAATTTGCGGCTTACACAAAATATTGTTTTATTATAAATTAAATAATTTTTTTTTTTTTGGGGGGGGATATTAGCGGGTTCTAGAAACATCCCGACTATATAATATAGTTTAGACATATAATTTAAAATATAATATTCTATGAAGTCTAACAGTTTTTTCTTATAAATAATTTATAAGAAAAAACTGTAAAGCTAAATTATAAAGCTAAAAATTAAATTAAACAATTGTCAATTAATATTTGATGAATATTTGATGTATTATGAACATTGAATATTACAGAAATTTAACTTATTAATTTATTATTTATTAATGCTTCCTGAAAGTAGATAATATAATAGTACTTATACGGTGTTAATGATTAAAACGACTTTCTCGAAACATGAATTGGGATTATAGCATTAATACTATCTACCTAGATATACCGACTAAAGTCTAAAACTATATATAGGTAGTTGAATAAAAAAAAACTGATACTTAACGAATTTTGAAAGTAATAAACTGTTAGTCTCTTATTTATATTATAACATCAATAATTTCTGACTCGATGTATCCGTTTCTATCTGTGTTTTAATGGTTTGCTAGCAAATTTAAAAACGGATTAAGTTTTCATGGTAATTTGCCAAAATTAAATTTTTTTTCTAAGGGACAAGAAACTAAGAGACGCCACATTTAAAACCAGTGCCAACAATTTTCGTTACTAAAAAAATACAATGCCAAGGGTTAACTACGTACTATACATCCATGGTCCATGTACTTCTCATAACAAAACCCAAACACAAGTAGAAGAGTTAGGTATTCAAGGGCGTAGGTACCTATGATTTGTTTTTTTTCTTTTTTTTTTTTGGGGGGGGGGGATTCTATGAAATTTTCAATCAGATACTAATCATCTTTGTTTATTACCTATAATGACTATATAGTATATAGTATATACCTAACTAAAATTAAAAAAAAAATAATGCAATTAATTATAATATTTTAATTTATTAAATGATTAGGTTAAGTCGACTTGATTTAATATTGATTTACTATTGCGCAAGAGCTCTTATACCTATACTTAATATTAAGTAACATTTCAATACGCAGCATATTATAATTGTGAGTTATCTTATGACTAGTTATAGGGATTACCTAGAATCAGAATTTCTGGATAATATTCCTATTTCCTATGTACAAATAAGAAGTTCATTGTAAAAAAAAAACTAAAAAAATTGAAAACTGACAATGTCCGTAACATCTCAAAAAGAGTCAAAATATTTTCAAAATTATATGGTATTTAGAAAATGAAAATATAAACATTCAGTCAAATTTACATGCATCTACAGTGGTTTGTTTTTAATATACAAAAAAATAAGAAAATTGCTACATGAGAAATCGGGTAAATATCCAATGTTGTAAAAATAGGAACTTCAAACGCTCATAAAAATTGAATTTTACTTTCTTGTAGACATTTTTTTTTGTACATAATACTATTTAAATACCATTTATGGTACTAACATCTCCGATCCCCCAAAAAAGTAAAATCATGAAATACCTCTACATGAATACATAAGCTTAATTAGATAGAATTAGCTACACAAAAATGTCTTGAACTATATAAAAAAAATATAATTAAAGAGAAGAATCTCTTTGAATGGAAATATTCAGTAGACCTAAAGTCATATAAAGGGTGCAGGTAAAAAATCATACTTGGGTACTATGTAGCCAGTACTATGTATAGCCGTATAATAGGCGTATAGGTGCCTATACTCTAGTCTCTGATCGTAAATCGACAATAGAAAATAAATATAGTTCATCAAAATAGCATTACAAAATTTAAGTTCTGTCTAAATTATCCAAAGATTAACTATTTACAATTGGTTACTACAAAATATGATAAATCACATTACCTACGTCGATATTAAAACCGTTGTTATACTTACACTTAAATTTCATAATTCATAGAAAAAATATTTTAGAAGATATAAGTATTTAAGAAGGCCATGAAAAAATAATTTTAGTTATGCCCAATATAAATATAAAAATATTCCACTGACCACTAATCATTATAATCACTATATTATTAATTAATAGGTGTATCCAGAACCCAAACTAATTTACACCAATATAATATGGCAAAACGTAATATTGTTAAGAATAACTCTTTGGTCATCACTCATCAATATAGTTAGTCAATATACAATATATTAGATTACCAAAATATAGGTACCTACTTAAATGTTATAAGTTGTAACATTATACCAATAAGCAATTACCAATGAAGAGCACAATAGTACATTAGTACTTACTGCCTACGATCATAAATATAAATCATAATAAAATATTTTGTTGTATTCCTATATTTTCCCGCTCTTATTTCGCGCCAAATGAAAAATATTATGGATAAAAATAATCCAACATTTGGCACTGTACCATAATATTATTTTTATATTTTGTATTATGTTAACATATGGTACACATTTAAGCTTCATATTTTTATTATACATAATTTTTATAATATACTAGAAAAAAATATTCGAATTTAATTTATTTATTAAAACATTTTTTACCAAATATTGGTTAAAGTAAACTTATTAATTAATTAATTAATTATAATTATTATTTAATAAAATATACGATTTATCGAGTTATTATTTTGTGTAGGTATATTTTTTTGAGTTATCATAATTTATCTGTTCTATAATTATTTCCTTGCACTTAATCATTTACACAATCAATTTATATTAAATAATAATAAAAAAGAGCCTCTATTATTGTATCATTATTTATTACCTATAATATGCGATTCATTATAGTATATGTATATTAATATAAGTACATTATATATATTATATTATGATTATAAAAATGGTTCAACAATGTTCCTTTGAAAGTATGAACACTTAATTGTCTATTAAGTAAAGAATATTTTTATTATATTATAAATAAAATTATATCATTTCCATTCTGACCATAATAACTATAAGTGTTGGCAGTTTTATTTTAAAATATTTAAGCATTAAATGTATTAAAAGTTTTCTTGGTGGAGTTCTTTTTAGAATTTTAAAATATGGAATCATATTAAAACTGCCAACATTAAATGTTGAAAGCGCCTGTAAAATAATAAATTGTACAGGGTTTCAGGCTTCAGCAAAAATATTTCAACAAATCATCGATATTCTAATATTCCATACACATTTTTCAATTTTTCTTCTGTTTAAAATTTAATAATATTACGAAATAACAATTTTTATAACATATCGTTATAAAACTATTATAGAACTACCTAGATTTGCTCGAAGTCAAAAATAGTATTATGTATTCATGTATGATACTCGTGTTGATAGTTGACACAAACAAATTAATTATATCGTTATGTCTGTATAATTATATTCTGATAAGTTATTATGTATATGAAAAATATTCACTAGGTTCCTAGTTAAATTATGTATTGTCTTGTACGTTTTATGGTTCCTAAATCTTTTTACATATTATGTTATATAATATTAGTTATATTTCAATACTCATATAGTCTAATATATGAATATAAATGTAGATGAAGATAATATTATATTGCATATATTTTGTTCTTATGAAAAATACAAGAAGATTAAATTCACGTAAAAGTTTTTTTTCTTTGTAGCTGAGATTACCGAGATTACTTGTATAATGCATTTCTATTTAGATATAAAATAATAGCATGCATGCCGTTCTTATAAAAAACAATCAGCAGTAACAAAAAACGACAATATTGAGTATTGTTTTCATTTTCAATTTAATTTATACTATTTTCGACCCACCCTGCGTAGTCAATAGACAGTAGACACTAGACACCTATGTCAAATAATAAATTTCTACTTTTAAATTACTTCCGTCAGTTCAATCAATTTTCCTTCCATAGCCTATGATGAAACAAAAAAATTAAATTAAAAATGTGAACTCGTTTATTAGATTATTATCTTCATACACAATAAACATTTTTGAGATCCTTCATAATCAATCAATTTCGTTACGTATATTTGAATAAATAAATAAATTTAGTTAAAAATATATTGGAACATGTTTTTGTTTACAGAAATGTTTTAAAATATCTTTAGCTAAGTCGGTATAATCTAAAACGATAAATCAAAACATGGATTTTATTTGAAATTTGAATTAATGGGTCAAATACGTAATCTGAAATATATGTGTGATATTTATTTTCGAATATACTATGAATTAGTCATAATAAGTGATTGACACGGAATTTCAAACGGTATAATCCCCCGAACCCAATTTCCCAACAGTAGATAATAATATGTACTACCTATACGTAATATTATAATAATAATTGCATGATTATGTACGATTATTATTCATATTTTAAATAAAAATTGTCTATGTTTAGTTTGCACAGTGCAATCTTAAAAGTATTAAGACTTCTGACATTATTATTTTAATGTTTGATGTTTGAACAATAGAATAAAACGTATCCAACCCACACGTTCATTTTAAGCTCCCATTCGACTTGCCCTACTGCTACGTACCATATCTGCGATAATTTTGTCATTTTGAGATAGGTGTAGTCACGTAGGTACTTTATATACTCGGTAAGTACGTCAGTGCACAAAATCCGTTATAAATTATAATATACTTTATAGCCTGCATCGGCTGTTTCGACAAGGGGAGACATGAGACTACGAGAGTGGAGAGTATCTATAATCTTCTTTAGTTTTTCTTACAATAGTTATTCAATACCCGTCTAAAATACTCTAGTTATATAGTCAGGAGCGTATTTAGAAATGTATTATGAGGGAAGGAGGCACAAAGTAAAAATTCAAAATAACCAAAATAGGTAGGTAGATGTGTTTGATAGAAACATAACATTTAATTAGTAAGAGAGTTTAATACTTTAACTCTCAATAATAAAATAAATACAAAATGCAGTGAATGGGGAGGGGGCACGGGCCTAATGTACCCCCCCCTTAAATACGCCCCGGAATATAGTAGTTATTTTTAATTTATGTGTACATGAAAAAAATCAAGAAACGAAAGATCTCTTTTCACAACCCCACCCACGTCTCTTCTTAAATATCCCCATATGTTTTAATAAATTGGGCATATCTAGAGTCCTAGACTTATTTTTATTATTTCAATATAATATAGAAGAAACAAAGGTGGCAGCGGCTTAATACATAAATACCTAGCCATCTAGGTATATAAATGTATAATGGAATAATTACATACTAATTATATAATGTGCACCGTAAGCAATGATTCGTAATATTATAGTAATAACTAATCAGAGAAATGCTTCTATATAATATTATAATGGGTACCCAAAGTTTTCCCGTTTAATATAATCTTATATTCTGTATCTTGTGTACCAACTTTTTGAATTATGTTATTAAATTTACTTGTCGTACCATATATTTGAGTTTATTCACTTTATTATATTGTAAATATTTCTTTTAAGTGAAAAAAAAAAAATAATATAATCATTTATAAACGACTCGATCCCCTTGCAGCGCACGCGATGAACGTACCACACTCACACGTCTATTAATACGACGACCAATGGGCTGTTCCGTTCGCGGTCCCGTCGACACATCTGCTTTGGCATCCGACCATCTCGGAACAATATATGACGATAAGTCGTCCCGCGCCGTCTCGTCGTCTCGTCGCTTGTTCTCCAGTGACATTTCGTTTGTTTTTTCGATTTTCGATCTCTCCTTTGTTCGCGAACACAACGATACATTACATTATTATTAACGTTGCGTCGAGCCAATATTATAATACGCAATATCGCATATACGTGTAATAATAATACGAAGAATAATTTTATTATATTATGAACCGTATCTGACGTGTCACGTTATTATTTATTACAGTACATTTTATAGTGTTTAATATTATAATATAGTATTCAGTCTTTATCGAACTAATTTGTATTTTGATTTTTTTCACTCGCTTTCATTACGCGTATTGTATATTGTTATACAACGAAACAGTGTCCGCGTCCGCGCCCGTTATTAAAATCTTGTCGCTATCGATAGCGAATAAGTGCACCTCTTTACACGCCCCACTGCGTATTTAATAATATATAATAATATATGCTATCCGAACGTCGACGTCGACGTCATAGATAATATTTTATTATTATTACACAAATGAAACAATATAATATACTTATAGTATAATTGCATCTTTTTTAAATTTTTATGTATCAGAATAAGCGTTTATAGAAACAATAGGCACGGTAAAAGGTATTATGACGTTAAACGATATTTACGAATAAAAAAACCGTATTGGTTTCGTTCGTAGAGACGGGCGTACGCGTGTAATAAAACTGGCTCGCGTTATTAGTGCCGTTGGATTTTGGCGGACGCCGATTCGGATTATGATATTTTTCGGTCTGTATTACATCGTGAAAAGAGCAATCTACTTGTCGTCGAAGAAAATATTCAACGGCGATCACAAGCGTAAAAAGTCAAAGCGAAAAAACAAACGCAACATGAAAGGTATAAATAAATTCATATTTTAATACCCATTATAGTATTATACAAATATATAGAATACAGGGTGTAACAATAAACATTTAAGACAATTGTCTAACTCTAGCTAATAACTTTTGTTCCAATCAATATTTATTCATTTTTTATTATACATTTTATTTTGAATGTTTTTATTATAAAATAAAGTTATTACATAATATCTAATATTAGTTTACTTATTACGTACATTGGACAGTTCCTTCTGTTATACTCAGTATAAAATAATATTTACGTGTATAATACTATAATGTAACTACGCGAGTGAATTCAAAGACGTGATTTAATAGTAGGTATAGCCGTATAGGTACAGAATACGTCCAACTATCATAATATAATAGTCACATATTGTTTAAATTTATAAATCCTCGTGTGACTCCAGACGTGTTTAGGGGAGTTAGTTGGAGATTGCCCTTTTGTGAGAATGACATTTTGAATATGGACATAATTGCTTTTATAATTATTATAATATTATAATATAAATACAAATATCTAGCCGCTATAAGTACAATATATACCATATAGGTAGTAGAGCTGTATGCCTGTATACTGTATAGGTAATTATTATATAACCTTACTATTATGACCTTAGATTATTCTATAATCATTATAGAAATAAATATTAATGTTTACTACGTCATATAGGTTAGTATCCGTACCTCAATTATATTTTATTATTTCTATAATTTCAAAATTATTAGTTGATCCTTATTTTTGATATTATTTATTAATGCAAGGCTGTACAAGTTAACTAATTTTTTTTCACTCACACAATATTGATAAAATATTAGTTAAGTTTAAAGTTAAGTTACTTTTAGATTCTGAGTGGAACGATGAATGTATTGATTTTACAATGTGTGTTTTTTTATTTTTTTGTCTGTCATCAAGGTTTGGGGCAGTAAAACTGCTTCGATTTTCTTCAACAGTATCTTGTTCGATGGGAAAGTGAATCTAGTTAGTACATTCGGGAGGACAAATTTTAAAATTCCCAATAGTTTTCAAAAGCGCCGGGAAAAACAACATAAAAATGAAGGAAAAACGGGATTTTTACGCAAAATTGATTTTGGTTTTTGGTGTAACTCTAAAACAAATGAGAACGTATATACATGAAATTTTGACTGGTCATTTATATTTGCATTTTCTATACACGATAAAATTTTCAAAATATTTTGATTTTTTTTGAACTATTTAGAACATTTTCAGTTTCCAATTTTATTATTATTTTTTTTCTATGAATGTCAATAAAACTTTGTTTGTTGAGTAAAAATACTTGAAAATTTAATACAAGGCTCCTACTATGTTGTTACTATGACATTTGAAAAATATTAAAAATCCTTAGTCACAGTTTTTTTTATAAGCATTTAAAGTTCAAAAATTGAAAAATTACGGAATTTATTTTTTATTTTTATTTTTTTATTGGAATTTAATAATTTACCGACAAAATATAATATCAAATATTATTCAATTTGGCTGCATGCCTGCATAATTCTATGAATGAATATAAATATAATAATAATTAGTAATAACTATTAATTCATTAATAATGATTAATGATTAATGAAATATGAGTATACAAACGTTGAGACGTGTATAGGATACTAAGTAAATACCTGGCAATATTTTTCTTTTCTCAACGAATGTGATTACCCCTATAATTTTCTATAATCTTACTATAATATAGGTAATTCGGTGTATATGCAATTTTATAACCATTATTATACATTTGTATTTATTACATTTTGGGTACCTAGGACTTACCTACATATATAAATAATATTAGATATTTCCGACTATTATTAATTTTATTTATAAAATTACATTTTACAAAATATAGAATATATTTTAAATATATGGTTTTAGGAAACAAATTAACTCGTAAGTTACTTCATAAAATGGATTACAATTTAACTCGTTAAGTTAGAAGTTGCTTGAAAAAAAAGTAAATCGTTATATATAACTTTAGATTAGTTAGAACTTAGAAGTAACTTAACTTTTTAACTCGTTAATGCTCATCCTTTTTATACACATATATACTACTGACGCGGGGAGGTACGGTTTTTGCGCCACCTTTCGCGAGTGATGCGTAACGTTTTGTACACAACAGCGATGTGTCGACAAAGCATATCTTGTACCTATACACGTTTACTTGTGAATATTATCACTTCCAGTCAGACGAAACGCGTCTCCCGCGGCGTTTCCTGACGGTAGTGAGATGAGGGTGGTACGTCAAGTTATGAGTTTATGACGCAATCACCTACATATCAGCCACATATTATTATGCACATTTTTCACAGGTTCGGAGTACAATTATAGTACATACTAAAATAGTAAGAAAGTTCTACGAATGTTATTTAGAATTAATTTTAGTTACTGAAAAATGTACCTTGAAAAAAAACTGTGTACCTATAGGCTATAATGATTTGTAAAATTCATATAAAATCTGGATAAAATCCAGAAATTATGTAAAAAATATGTCTCTAGATTTTAATTATATCATAAAAATTGGTTTTACATAATATTATTGTTGAATTTATTTTTCCTGTCCGTAAACAACATGTATAATACTAATTGTCATTATCGAAAATTGACTTTTATAAAAAAGGAGTGGGTGACATTGGTTCGGCAATAAAAATTAGCATCGGGTCACGAAAACTTTGAATACGTCCTGTGTGAGATAGGTACGTTGTACATTGTACATTTGTTATTCATATTTTATAACGTATTTAATATAATCCGGATGAACGATATAAAAGAAATAACGGTAGTGGGGAGGCAGTTGCTCTATATTCATTGGAGAATACTTCCGTCTAATTAAAACTATTGTGGTAGGAGAAAATTGCTTAACAATTATTATTGTTGTTGAGCGACGAACCATTATTAAATAAAAAAGACGATTATAAACTACGTATATAATTTATATTGGTTATAATCTGCACTTGCACTATCGTTAGAAAAGAATGCGATTACCCCAAATTCAAAAGTTCGTAATAATTTTTTTCAAGCTTTTTAAAGATTTTATTTGCGGTTTTACTTAAAAGTGGTACCTACATCTAATACTTTTTAGTTTTATCTTGAGTCTTAACATATTTTCCTTAAACCCATATAATATATAACGTAAAATACAAATAATACTAATCATTTAGCCTTTAAAATAAATTAGTATTATAAATTTTAATAATAAACTCTCATAATAACGAATAACCAAAAAAGCACTAATTATTTATTATATAATATATTATACCCTAACAAAAATGATTTACTTAGGTAGGTAAAAAATTATTTTGTTTAGGTATACGATATACCTATATTAGTTCTCTTAATTTAAATAAAATAGTATTATGTAATATATTCTTACTGCAGCTGTATAGGACTTTAGTTATTTTTGATAAATAAGTATTGTTCATCTTTTTATTTAAATTTTCAAATTGACAAACCCAGTTGAATACTGGGACTTGGTAGGAATTTTCACTCTAATATTATTTCCATGTTATTATTATTTATTTTATCAATTTAAATTATTGTTTAGCTTCTGTAACAGATGACCTAATAAAAAATTATGCTAAAAAAGTTTGATGAGTATTTATCTAAAGCCGGAAGCTTACCAAATATAATAGATATATTATACAGAAGATGAAACTTATAACAAATCCATAACAATAAATATTATTATTTTAATTCCGTATGTAAATACAAACTAATTTTAATAAAAAAAAGCTCATTTAACACAACTGCAAGTTGTAAATTATTGGTTGCAAACTCATAATTTAGAAAACTGACTTACTTTATTATAACTCAAAACAATTGAGTAAATATTCAGTTACCTTCTTAACATTTTAAATATAGAAGACATAGTAGAAAATATTACTTCATTTTGAATGACTTGAGTAATTACTTTAATTTAAAAGGGCTAACAAAAATGATCCCGCTTTACTCTGTACTTTAAAAATGATCTGAAATAAAAGTGTTAGTAAAACTGCTATCTATAAAATAAAATAGTAAATCTTAAAGTGAAATATTTCTATATAAGCATTATTGTTATACTTAAGCTTTAAAATGTTAAACAATAATGAATATTTGTTAGTTTTATTTCAAATTAACAATCAATCCGTGGACTGGAATTAAATAAACTATTAAATCATCATAAAAAGGTTCTTGGAAAGAGTGAAAAATCACTTGCCTGCAGTGGCCTCACAAATACTGAAATACGCTTCTGATCTATAGTTTATATACCTATTGTATAAGTTGAAGTAATTTTATTGAGGTAATGTGATTATATTTAATAATACATTAATACAGTTAAATAATTTTACACAGGATAAATTAAATAATAATTATCTTGCATAAAACGTATTATTTTATAAAATTTGTAAAATAGAATGTTTTCATGAATAAATTTGTTAGATAATGGAGTATACCATTGATTAAAACTTAATTTAAGAACATTCTTTTTTTTTTGGAAAACTTATTCAAGATCGTTGTGTCGTTGTGTTATTACTATTATGTCTTCTCTCCCGCTAAGAAATGTTGAGTTAAAAATAATAATAAAAAACAAATGTGAAATGGTATTTAAATATAAACTCCAAGCACCACTCAAAATCTAAAATATGTGAAAATTAAAAGTTACATGAGTGAATGAACTGGGTTGGAATATTATTCTACATTATAACCTAACTATTACTATTATAAATTGTATTTATATATTAAAATAAACAATACGTCATGTAGTAAATTATTTAAATATTTTATGTTTTATTTACAAATCATTAATAACTATTAACTTATCAATTATTAGTGTCCAAAAAAGTACATAATTGATGAATTTTTGCGGAATTTTTAAATATTTTAGTTTTTGAAGGGTTGATGTGCTGGTTATTGTTTTTCATTGTTAAATCAAAGATTTTACTGAATGTAAATATATAAAAATAAATGTATTTTCATTACAAATTTTACCGATTTATTTATTTTTAAAAAGTGGATACTTTTTATAAATTAAGTAGCTTAAGTAGATTTTACTGAAGCTTTTTAGTTTGTTATGATATATTATATCTACTATATATTTGTTATGATTTCGCAGTTGATACCTATTCACATTGACAGGTAGGTAAGTTTACTGTTATAACTTATAAATAATGCATTTGTTGCTTAGTATTCTTGTATTTTCAAACTTTATATTTATAAGGATTGTGTGAGAATTATGTTTATCTATTGAATATAAAGTAGGTACCTAAAATATAATAACTAACTGCATATTTTGGAAAAAGTAAAAAAGTGTGGAGTAATATTTTATTGAAATGGGTTCATCGGTGGAATTTAAGTGCTATAAACTTTTTATTTTACTCGTAAAACTCCAATTTTAAAGTTAAATCAAAATATTTAATATGTAATTAAATATTACAACTAAAACTGATAGCATTATTGATTGAGTTTTATAATAATCGGTTTTCTTTCCCGATAAACAATTTTTTGAGACAGTAATAGCAATCAATCTACAAGCACTGTCAAGCATTGTCACATTGAACTTATTTCGAGCAAACATTATTTATAATAATTGTTGATAGTTTATCTTTAAAATTACCATGTACCTTCCTAATTTTTGAAACAATTAGAGAAACCAACCAAACTAATTATGATTGTTAGAAAGCACCCGTTTATGAAATACAAGTAAAAAAATATATACATTTTTTTATTGTAGTACCTACCTGTATCTAAGTATAAGGCTATAAGTAAAAACTAGTTAATAGAAAAATAAACTATTTTAGAATAAAAATACTTTACTGTACCTTAAAAACACTTTGGCAGATACTTAATAATTTTCAAGGATAAATATTTTTTTTTTAGAAAAATACTTGCCGTTGTAACATGTTATAACCCTAATTATGAATATTAACCCTTATTAAACAGTTAACACATTTAGCAGGGTGGGATTTTTAATTTTTAGTAAGGGACATATTACACGCAATTATTACCCACATTATATTATCACAACGATGAGTCACCTTCTGTATAGTACGGACGCATGGGCATGCTTAGTTAATATTATTCCTAAATAATAAATAAGACCCCATTATATGAACATTCCGAAAAATGTATCAAGTTATCTATCAGCCATACCCAGACTAAATCTATAGTAATATAATATGATAAAACACGAAACATTAACTTTTATTTTCATTTTTAGTTGATGATTTTTATTACTACTGTGTACAAATAATATATTTATTTATACTGAAACAAATAAATACAGTAGATATTACACTTTTTTTCCAGATATTAATTATCTACTCCTTATTAGTTTAGGTTTAGATTTGTGATTTTAGAGCTAGGTATGTACATATATATTAGTCTCCAATGACTATTGCGATTACCAGTACTCAGAATTTAATGCACTTAAAAATAACTGAATATGCATGTACATTTGCGCTTAAAAAAGTACAAATATGTTTTTAAAAAATGCATTTCTTTTATTTTTACTTACAATTTTTATAAATATAATTATTTTATAATTTTACTAAATATTTATTAACAAAAGTGGGAAATGTGTGTCAACTAGGGATTTGAAGAACACAATAATACATAAGTAATAACAATAGTACCTAGTAAAAACGGTCAAAATAAATATACATTAAAATTTATAATGTATTTATTTTTTTTATTGTCAAATTTTCAAACTACATTATAAGCTTATTATTAATCATCAAAAGGCTTTCAAAACTACAAAATCATTGAATATGCAAAAATATGGTCTATATATTTTTAATATCTTTTTCATAGTGTCGTGAAATTAATTCCAAGGTTTTTCAGCAATAAATCATAATATATAAATAATATCCCAAAAAAAATTAAAATGCAAGAGGCAATCACTTCCTAGCCCTAGCTATTTGTACAGTGTAACTAAATAAAACTATATGAATACATATTATTATTATGTTTATAACGTTTAGGTCTATTGCATAATATAACCACAAAACCATACGCTAAATAATTGTATTTTATTATTTTAAGCTATTACTCATTATTTGTTACTATAGTTACTACTTATATAATTGTAGGTCTTTAATTATCCGTTCTGAAATATAAGCTAGATATTTTATCAACTATGTGTGAAAATTATTCATGTTTCATATTATACCTAACGTAAATAGTGAAGTTTAGGCACTTTAGGTAACTTGTCCTGCATTGATTTTTTGTGTGAAACCTGATGTAGGTACTCTATTGTTTCTATCATCGAATATGATATATTTATATTTTATATATTATAACATAGGTATTGATTTTAAAAATTCACCCTGACATTCTGATATTCAAATACAAAACATTAAAAAGAACGTGTGAGTGTGTTTATTATATTTTTGACAAAACTTATAAGGTAATTTATTTTAATTTGAATACCTCCAATCCCTCATGGTTCATACCCATAACTAATAAGTAATAAGTAATAGGTGTGTAAGTGTGTTACACTATATTTTCATCTAATGTGCGCCCTTGTCGCACATTACAATAATAAATAATTAGTGATGAATAGTGATATTATATAAGATAATATCAGTATGGGCCAAAAGCTTTGTAAAATCGAATCCCGTGTGCAGAGTGATTATAACAGTACAATCACTTCTCATTATAGCGTTACACAATCATATAATATATCATTTCGACTTTCTCAGGGAACAATATAATTGAAACCCGCCCAAGTCTTGAGAAAGTTGTCTAAAGGATTTATCGGTGCTTAACACGCGACGCGTAGGTACCTATATAAGTACAATTGTACTTACCTACATGAGTATTAGATACTGCAGTGACAAATAATACATTAATACATATTATACCTGTAGTTACATACAAACGTTATAACTTATAACATTACAATGCGAATTCAGAATAATGTGATGTTTCATATAGATATTATAGCTATATTAATATAAGTAGGTATAAGATGCAAGGATGCTATTACGCGTGCAGATCACCGTGCGCGCGGGAAGCGTAAGTGTAAGTAGATATGGTATAAAGTATAAACTTTTAAATGTTAGTGTTTTCACTTTTAAATCACTAGGAATAGGGTAAAAAAAAGTACCCCACTTCAATAGATTATTTAAATTAACGAATACCGATTGACGCTTGTCCCTGTGTTGTGAAAAACAAGAAAATTTACACAGGTATGATCCCCATTATTTTTCAAAAATGCTTTGTTTTTTTTCATTACATTATTAATTTATGAGTAGTTCAAAGCATAAGCGTGCGCAACCCGTTGTGGCAGAGTGGGTCAAGCTAATTTAATTGATATATACTTAAGTATAAATTAACGCGTCACATCGCTACTATATAATATTATAGGGCATAAATACATGGCCGTAGCCATTTTCCTCCAAAAACGAGATACCGTTTTCCTCCACTGTTAATTTTCTTCCAATAAATAATAAATAAAATAATAAAATAGTTAATAAAAATAATTTATACATACCAAAAAAAATTTTTTGTCAGGTATACCTATTATGTTTAATATAAATAAAATAATAAAATAGGTAATACCTATAATTAATTTATACATAGCAAAAAAAAATAAATTGATTATAATATTATATTTTTTTTATAATTATTATACATTTCAGCAATAAGTGAATACCTGTTTAAAGAAATGTATGTTATATGTATGTATCTTTATTAGGCTTAATCGATAGCTGATATAGATAGCTGATACTAGAATGTAATCATCAACCGATAAGCGCAAAATGTGATCCTAGCTTTACCCTATCTTAATAAAACGGAATGTAGTACTACGACAAAAATATTTGCTAAAATATTAGAAGAAAATAGATATCACTTCCATTTTTAATTCGAAAATAATTTGGAGAAAAATGGAAACCAACTTTTTTTTTGTGTGGAGGGAAATGGACAGTGGAGGAAAACGGTATCCCGTTTTTGGAGGAAAATGGAGCCGCCCAAATACATGGACGTCATTTCAGTTTTTTTTATTATTGGGGGCAAAATGTTCGCAGGCCATTTAAAGTCATTACCAGGCTACAATCATGGGCCCCCTTTTTTAGGGGGGTATAGGGGAAAATATCTCCTCTATCTTCTTCTTCGCCTTTTTTGCCAACTGGGGTCGAGCACCATTGTCTTATAACTACACAGTACTCTGTCCCTCCACCTTTTCTTTACTCACTCCCGCTATTTTCATGTCATTCTCTATTCTATATATAACCACCTTTTATTCAATACTTAAATATTAATTTTCATAGCCAGTAGCCACCCCCACTACCTCTGAATCACTTCTCCTCATAATTAGACATATCCACTCTGTAGAATATTTTTGTTATTTATTTAAGTTAATGCCAATTTATATATTAGTATGAAACTATTACCATTGGGCATTGTTACTTTTTGGTCTAATTACATGTATTTATTTTGTAGTTACCATGCAGACGCAATTTTTTATTTTTTCTATACAATTAGTTATACGTATATAACTATTATAAGTTATAACACTACCTACTGAATTTGTTTTGTGTTCATAGTTCATTTATAAACATAATAGATATTTTTAAAATTGTATAAAGGTACATTTTCTCTGCAGTGTCTGCAAGCCCGAATTAAGACCTTAGGGGGCCCAGGGGCCAATACATGGTTGTGGGTCCCCACCAATAAAAACAAATCTTTGAAATAATAAAAATGTATAATATACTGTCTCAATATTTATATTTTTAAATACAGCGGTAACAAAATATATCCTTATACACACAAGCCTGACCGTGCCCCCACTTACCATGCCTGTGGTGGTAAATATGGTAGGTGGACCCCAACGCCGGTTCGTTAAGAAAAAAAAATATTCTTGTAAGCACTATAAAAAGCGCAAATTACCACACAATGTAATTTTAAGCCGAGAAGACTATGGGCAATTTACATACGTGGGCCCCGGAGACATGGCCCCCCTTTAACCCGGGCATGAGTGTCTGGATACGGCGTCTTGCCCTAGCGGCCTAGCGTCACTACCGGACCCGGCCATAGGTCGGCGTCTGACGCGGCCATGCTGTTCCACAGACTTCCACTGTTTGACGCTGCAGGAAAATTATACCTTAACAAAACTAAAGTCAACAATATAATTCGTAAACACATAACATATAATATAACCAAATAAATCTGAATGTGGTCCAAATAATTCATGGCCCCGGCTGCCCATTCACCCAAAGTTACTCCAGTGGCCAATGCATAATATTCATAAATCATAAGTGCATTATGTGCCAACTGTAGATGAGCTGTGGTTATTAGGCATATGCGTACTAACACTACTAAGGTCTAAGCGTACTTATAACCTAACTACAATATTAGAATATTAAATATTCATATTACATACTGAATCGTGTACAATGTAATAATATGGTATTGTATCCTCAGTTGGTCTGTACTGGTACATTATATACATTATAATACTATAAAATACAAAATTACGAAGATAATACACCATCACTCGGTTCTCGAGAGTAAAAAAATAAATTTGTTACAGTATAATATTATAAAAAATAGTGCGTATAAAAGATATAAGTAGATATATTATATTCTATGCCTATATCTTACCTATATCAGTAATCGGTATACCATAATATTATCTTCTTCTAAAAGTAGGTATGTCGTATGTATTAAAAACTGAAAAATAATAATAATATTAAACAACAACAATAATAATAATAACCTGGCAATTATTTTTATTATCATCGTTGAAGCGTGTGCGTGAGTGTGTCGCGGTGGTCATGTCGTGGCCGCCGACTTCGTGTTCGGCCGGCGCGCGCGGGGTACCCTTTTCGCCCGACAACTGTTACCGCGCGCGTCGGCCGTCGCCCGTCGGGTGTCGCCGCTTTTAGTTTCTATTTTTGCGCGAGTCCGTAAACACGTCGTCGCGGCGGCGGTGATAAGGAGAACAAATTTTTGTCAAACCAAATAAATACATATTGTTATCTGTGCGTTTCCGCAATTCCACATAATAAAATTATTAATTATTATTATGTTTGTGATATTGTAGGACGAAGGGTTCATACCTACGTTAATATTATCAATTATGTGACATTATAAATTGTGATACTATTTCGAGTTTTTTATTCTCGACGGTGACTCGAGTGTTGGTTTTCCTCTTTAACTTTATCTATTCGCAACGATATCGCAGTGCTTTTTTAAGAGTACCGACAATCGGTTGCGAACGTTCCGCCGCCGTCCGAAATTCCTTTCCGCGGATTCATCTGAAACGACACCACCCGTCGACGGCCCGGATAAGTGTTTGCTTATTCGTAGTGCTCGTTCTACTAGTTGTCGTCAGGTCCTACATGTCTGACCTCAGAGTCTTAATGGTTCGTATATTCGTTTTAAATCGTTGGTATGTTAGGTTTTTTCGTAGGTATTGAACAATGACAATTATAATTTCACATTTTCTCCTTCGTCGGGCTTTGTCGTTGTCATTATTGTTATAAATTTACACCCCAGTATTATAACTAGCCGCAGTTGATTTCTACTGTAGATGCAACAACGGTAATGCAGCAATTTTTGCAGCGGCATTTTAAACTGCTGTTGTGTGTTAATGATAATTTATTTGGTTCAAGGTTGACATTCAATAACTACCCACAACAAGACCCCCGTGACTAACATTTTATTATATTTCTTCCATTATATAGTGAAATAGTCTGGTGTGCTGTAGTATTAACTAGTTCCGAGGTCATGAGTAATTGCTTAAAATATATTTATTACATACAATTCTTGAACATCGATTAGATAGTGTCATTCAACAAATACTACCTATATATTTACTTAAACATTATAACCAAACCTTTATTAATCAATTTGAAGTCTACTTGAATTTGGTTAATATAATATTAAAATAACTCGTATTGAACCTACCTATTGTATGTTAGGTGAACCTATAGGAAGCCTTCTTTTGTAAAAGCAATTTGATTTTTAATCTTATCAAACCATATATTATGTTTGTAGACCAACCAACAGTGACAATTAGTGGTGGGTTTTATTAAATTTAAAATGAATTGAAGTTCCTACCTAAAGTATTTTCCAGTACGAACAAAATAGGAATATTGATTAATTGTATTAATATAAATTAAATTATGTGTTGAACAGTCCACAAGTTAGTATGTACTTACCTAAGGAATATCCAATTTGTATCTACTATGTAGTATATATTTATTAGTATACTTACCTATATAAATATTTTATTGGTAATTTCATATTTCGTCAGTAAGTTCCAAGTAAGTTCATTCTTTTTTTTATTATATTGTTTATTTAAACTTGGTAGTTCTCTATTATCAGGTAGGTGCATAAAGTGTATGTATATATATATCTGTGGATAGACCTACCAAATAAGTTTTAAATATTTTTCATATTGAACATTCGGATAAATTAAATTATGAAATTTTATAAAACTTCTAAATAAATTGAATATTTCTGTTTTGAGTAAATATAATATAATTCATTAGGTATTATACCTACTTTTCAAAAAAAAAAATTTAATTTAATATGCATTTATATTTTACTATTTATGTACCTACTTATGAACAATATTTGGATTTTTATTTAAGTTTATTATTGGGTTTATTATTGAAAAACAACTTGCCCACCTATTTAATTTTTAATTTAAAACTGATTACTCAGTATAAAATGTATAAGTACTTAACCTTTTTAATAAATATTTAAATTATCATACATTTTAAATTTTATTATCTGACTTGATTTAAAAAAAACATTTTTGACATTTTTGAATGTTTATTTGGTACTTTTCCAATCTGGTTATTATTTATGAATCTACAACAAAAATTATATTACCTATCACTACTCCATTTTGTAATCTGTTTTTGCTGTTTAAACATATCAAACATAATGGATATGGATAGCGGGATAGGGGTTAGGTTATAGTACCTGTTATAGTACCAGAACAGCAGTTTATAGTAACATATTACATTCATACTATATCAAAGAACTTAATATATACAAAATATGTATCTAGTAATTGATTTTATAGTATATGACGTCTATACTATAATTATTGTACATTTGTGCTGGTACTTATATGTACCTAGTTGTAGATTTTGTATTTACTATTTGTATTTTACACTTTAGAATAATTATATATACATATTTTTACACCAAATGTTAAAAATGTTAAAAATTAAAATAATAAGTTCTCTAATCTAGTGACGCACATGAAAAAGGGTACATGTTGGTTGACACTCCTATAAAAATGGCTGGAATGTGTATCATGTACTCTATAACTATTGTGAATATTATTAATCTAACAAAATTGAATACAACATATATTTTTTTGGAATAGTTAATTGGTGGTGGGTATGTCTAATCATTTTAACACCCTAATAGAAAATGAGTATCATTGGGTATATCAATAGCATCAATAAGTATCTATAATTTTTTAATGAAATTTAAAAATTTATTAGGCAATAGATACTAGTAAAATTAAAAAGTTCAATATTTTGTTTCTATTAGTTTTTATTTTATACTTTTCACTTATTGGATAGATTCTTCTCTCAAGCCTACAAACCCATCTACTCCCACAGCGCTTGTACTCATTGTAAAAAAAATAAATTTACAGATTGTATAATAAATTAATGTAACAAAAAAAAAAAAATTATACCTTAAATAGTAGGCATAAATAAATATGAAATATTTTTTTTCTTATAATTTTGTGTTGTATGATAAAATAATCATTTTTAAAAATTAGATTTTAAGAGATTTGGATGCTCACATGTGTTGTCTCCGTTTTACAAACAAAGTAAATTTGCGTTCTTCAGAATCCTTTTTATGTTTTTTTAATTTATCTAAATACTATTGAAAATTATAATAAGTATATAATCATTCATCATGTTTGAATTATGTTAAATATCATATTTTTATTTAGTTATAGGTAATTAACAAATTCAGAAGAATAATTATAACTATAGGTAGATTTAAAATCTTTATAATTTAGATTATTATAGTGTATTCATTACCGTCCATTAAAATATGAGTATAAAATCTGTGTTTAACCGTAGGTCTTTGTGTATGTATTTCTGTCACCCTATTGCAAGTCTGGCAACTGGCAAGCATCTGTTTTTGTTCACTAAATTTAAACATATACTGCTGCCAACCATTTGTCTTATACTGTTAAGAGTCCCAAATTCAATATATTAAAAATTAGTTCATGTTCTAATCTTTTTACAATTCCTTGTTGAATGCACTTATTTTTTAATACTGGGCATTCTTTTTACAGATTCTATATTAGGTTTATCTTCTACCACATATTGCAGTGTTCTTCAAAAATCAGCAATGGTTGAGGTGTTTGCTGCCAATCAAGGCGACTGCAATTCCAATAATTTGGAAGTGTTAGATGCCACCTTAAGCTCATATAGGAGCAATGCATCATCTCAAGATAATGCGGATTTCTTCCAAGATTATTCAGATTACCAATGGTTTGCGGACTATAGGTAAATTTCTTGTATTTATTATAATTATTTGGTTATTAAATTGTATTCTTTTAGGTACCGTGATTCGGACAATTTTAACCATCACACAAGTATTCTATCATCTATATCAGAAAATTATAATATTCCATGTTATGAAGAAGTTTCCAGAGATTTGGATGTTAACTTGGCTCAAGTAGATATGGAACATCTTAAAACTGAAGACATACACAATATACTTAGCACATTGCCATCTATGTGTGGTCAAGATTTACAAGTATATATAAAATCAAGTATTGATTATTTAAATATTATTTTGTTTATTAAATAATTCATTATATTTCAGAATGTATCAACTGAATCATTTTGTAAAAATAAACAGCTATTCTCTCCTGTAAAAGAACAATCGCCAAATCCATTCATAACATTTAGCACGGATTCATTAGACTGTAGTGATGATATGTTAATCACCTGTAAGGCTAATAACAAACATAACTATACAATCGCTTTCGAAGAACCAACTATGGGTGTTTCGGAAGAATTTCAAAATAGTGAAGCTATGAGCACAGGAGAGAGTCGAAATACTGGTTCAGGCGAAGCATGGTCAAGTGATGGAAGTGTTCCAGTCAGTGTTCCAATGATATCTTCAGATACTACTTTTACCACATGGAATAAGTTAAAAAAATGTACCACTTCTGCAACCACCAATTGCACTCAACAACTTAAAGAGGTATTGATTTAGTTATTTAAACTTTTTGGGTATCAAAATTACCATCTGTGTCATGGCCATTAAATTACATTTGATTGAATAACTGTAGA
The DNA here is from genome assembly GCA_008086715.1 of Sitobion miscanthi. NCBI lineage: Eukaryota > Metazoa > Arthropoda > Insecta > Hemiptera > Aphididae > Sitobion > Sitobion miscanthi. The sequence goes on along the minus strand of CM017798.1, from coordinate 21,712,562 downwards.
AATAAAAGTAATCTAGGATGGAGACCGATTTCGTCCAGTTTGGTCAGACCACATCCTATCAGATTTTGTTGTCAACTTTTGTTTCCAATGTTTGGCCGTGTCCAAATAATTAAATTAGCTAAATGCTAGGTAGTTGCTGGAATAAAAAAGTGCAGAGTGTAAAATTTGGTGCTCATTAGATATTCACATTGCTGCCCAAGGTTACTCTTATATAAGACAGTTTTACCATAGTAAATATTTAAACTAAGAAGACGTCGCCCCGCATGTGTTTTCTCCATCTTACAAAAAATATCAATTTCAAATTTGGTAAAATTAATTTTGTGTTGTTTGCTATTATAATATTAGAGTGAATTGACCTATGATTAAACTTAAAGGTAACAACATTATCTGTCTCCTCTCATAGGTTTTTATAGTTATTTAATTTTAAAATAAGTTATGATATGCTAGGTATGTAAAATATAAAAATGTTCATTATTCTTTTAAAATTTAAAATATTGTAAAAAACCAACAAGATAACACAAACAATGTTTTTACCTTTAAGTTTGATCACAGGTAAATTCACTCAAATATTAAAGTTAACAACACAAAATTGGTTAGGTTAGATTTTAATATAAAGACAACACATGAGGGAGGGTGTAGTGTTCTGTTAAATAATTTTTTGGTATTCACTTTACAACTATATTTAATATTAAAATTAATTTGGGTATCAACTTTCAACTAACTTTTATCCTAAATTTCACGAATTCTTTATTATTATGAATTGATTAAACTAATAGTATGTATAAAATATTACACTGGTCACACAAAAGGTACACAATTTAGATATAAATATCAAAAACTATATGATTCACATAATTTTATTGACAGTTATTTTTTTTGTATTTTTGTCTATTGTTGTGTACTGTTTTTTTTTAAATTTCTCATTTTTGATCAATTTGTCATCGATATATTTTTAGTTATTATTTGAAACTTATATTTCTGATAACCTATAATAAAATTATATTCATTAAACTAAAAACTTACACTACCTCAAAATAGTTAAATTAAATTTGTTATTTGTAAGATTTATGTCATCACTCATCATATTGTTATTTGTAATTCCAATATTATTATAACTTTAACTGACTATGAAAATAATAAACTATAAAAAAAAATTTTAATTACTTAATAAAGCAACTAATTAATGATTGATGATTTGATTGTATAAAACGTTTCTCACGAACATAGCTAGACACAGAACGTTTTGGATTTACATTATCACTATTCGTACCATTCCGTTCTTATCATAAATTGAAACTAATTATCTTGTTTAATGGTTCTATGAATTCTCAATTATATCATTCTGTTTTCTGTAATATCATATACCTACCTAATAGTTTGACACTAAATTTAATATTGAACAAAATTTAAATTATAATTGACAAGTGGCCACTGGCATGTCCAAATTATAAATTTACTGATTGCAATACACTATGTGTTGTAAGTTTTGGGGGAAGGATGTTCTATAAATCCAGCTTTGTAAGTGTATTTATTGGCATTTATCTAAAACTTTTATTTTATTATTTTCACTTTGCAGCATACAAGTTTATCATCAAGTGTGAATGAAAAGACCCAAAGTTTACCTGATCTAATGCCATTAAGGCTGTTATGGTTGAAGCAGAAAAAAAGTCATTACGACTATCTAGTCAAATCTACACAGTCTGAAGGAGGAAATGGTAATGTATTATAAGCTTTTATTTATTAGCCATTATAAGAGATGTTAACTATTTATTTAATTTATAGAAGGTAGAGCTAAGCTGTATGATGTATCTGGTGTTAAAGATCAAACAGATAGTGCTAAATTCAGCCTTGTAAAAATGTTTATTAGTCAAAAGAAAAACCGTCAGTCGGACGGCAGTTTAATAATTAGCGATAATGAAGCTACTGCTGAGGTAACTGAACCCAGTAAAAATGATTTGGAAGATAGTTTAATGTGTGAAAATGGAAAAACTGATAACATTAAACGTGTCAGTAATAATAATGGGTCCAACAATTCATCCATCATACCTAGCAAGCATTTGTGGAAGGGTTCTAGCTTAAATAAGAGTATGCAAACTTCATCATTAGATGGAATAAGCAGTCCAAAACCTGATACTAAGGTATATAGAGATTTTAATTGAATATTATTATTTATTTATAATTTATTTTTATTTTATTTTAGTGTAAAAGCAGTCCTGTTTATGTGATGTTTCCAAGTTATACATTACCAGATCTCTCATTCCTGCAGAATCCTAAAGCTGCTTTGGATATTAACAACGTATTTCTTGTTCCTCAAAAATTTTCACCCATGCCATCTCCTGAAGTTGAATGTAAAAAACTTAACACTACGCCTGTACATGAACCATCTTCAGCAGAAAATTCATTTGATTTAAAATCAATCTGTGCTAAGGGATTTGATCATGTTAGTGATTGGGATTCACTAGCTTTGCTGTTACCACGGAATGTGTCTATAGCTTTATCTAAAACTCCTGAACTTAAGGACCGTTTTAAACACATAAATTTTGATATTAAAGAGCCATCATTTTGTCAAATTGCATTTAAACCCCTGGATAAAAAAGATGACATGTTCGTTTATCAATATGATGATTTGAGTCAACATCAAAAACCACCAGTAGGTCGAGTTAATTCAAAAATTCCCATTAAAAATGAACCGAAAAGACCTATAAATGAAGTACCAAAAAGGTAAATTTCCATATAACATACTATTTAACTATATTATACTGTATTTTTGAATTTAATAATTAAAAACAATGGTGAAAACTAAAAACAATTTGTTTTATAGATTTAGCATGTATGACATGAAGTCTGAAGCATTTCAAGAACAACAAAACAAGAGGCGTTCTCTTCCATCACAGCTAACCATAATCTCTAACGTCACTCCTATTGTAAGTAATCTAGCATAGTATATAATCAATTTTTAGGTTCTGAGCAATGAAAAATCATTTTAAAAAATGTTAATTTTCTTTTACTAGTAGAAAAAATGCTTTGATCATCAACTTTGATAGAGGTTTCACGTAAGGAACTGGATCTAATTTTGGAAATAACTGGGGAAAAAACACAAACATTTGTTAAAATGTTAATATTAAAATTTTTACAATTGTTTGGTTACCAAAAAGTTACTGACTGCTCAGAATTGTTTTTTCATTGTATAGAATGATATATCATTGAGTTCAAACTGAACACATCATTCATTACAGTGCATTTATTTTATATATTACTAGCAGAGTCCCCATGGTGTTTCTCAACATATATTATGTTACTATGGTACATTTATACTAACAAAAATAAATAAATAGAAAATCTGTAGTTGATAAAAATATTATTTTATTAACTTAATTTTATTTCAATAGATACATTTATTAATGTAGTAATAATTATCTAACATAATGTTCACAACCAACAGTATAACCAGTGACACCGCAACTACCACCCTGATAGTTGGGTGCCAAGTAACCCAGTTAGACCCTTTAAAAAATTGTACCTGGCCTATTGATTTTAAATTAAATATTTAAATATGATTCATATAGGAATAGGTACTGACATAATTGTATCTGGTCAAACTGTTTTATGCTAATCTAACAGATTGAAAGTTTTATAAAGTTCTTATGGTTAATTATATTTTATAGTTTTTTATTTTACATTTTATAAGAAAAATAAATAGTAACTGGAATGGAAAAAATGAACATTGGAGGAAAGAATAAGAAAATAGGTTTAAAATATAGCTAGTATTTCATCACAGAGTACTAAATACATGGAATGCATATTATGCATAATATAATATATGCATTTCGATTTGATTTTTTATATTAATATTATGATGATGGTAAAAATTTTCATAAATAACATAACACTTCATCATGTTTGCCATGACTCTGAATGTATATTTTATAAATTATTATTTTAATTTTTTGTTATGTTTTGTCAGGCATCATATTTTGATTAATTTACACATTCCATGTATTTAGTTCAGTGACCCATTGGCCATTACCCTTTTGCTTTACTTTGATTACTATATTTATTTAATTAAAAACCAAATATTTTCACTTCACAGTATTGAGAACTTATGATTTTTACAATATAAACCTTTAAATAATTTATGAAATATTATAATTATTAATTAAATTCTGATGTTAATAATATTCAGAACTTTTTGACAAGGAATTTACTAACTAGTAACTATAAATGTTCAATGTTCAAAACAGGAGGTAATGATGGTAAAATAAATGTTAACCCCTATGCTGCACTATTGTAATTCAAACTTTATAAATGTTTATAATATAAGTATATAAAAACTAATTATATATGTATTTAATATTCCTGCATTTAAATTTAAAATAAATTTCATCTCGGCCAATTTTTGAAAATATAAAGTAATCTATAATTTGAAAGATATAGTCTAATATGTTTGTTTTTAACTATGTACAAATGTTTCTAATTACAAACAAAAAAATTAACAAATTTATGTTTTTTTTTAAGGCTGGTTCTGATGTTGGCACTTCTGAAGATGAAGGAGTTGAATGTTCAGGAAGTAACTGTGACAGTCCTAATCCGTGTGTTGACGAAGCTAAACGATTAGACTCATTGTTACGACAAAATAAACAAACTCGTGTTAATTTAAAAGCACAAGTCAATAAATATTTAAACCGTGCCAGTGGTCATCACACCCCACCAAATTCACCAAATCAAATAACTAATCAGGTAATATTATCTTTACTATGTAATACACAATTTTAATATCATGTTTATTGTAACTTATAATTATAATTAATGTATTTATGTATTATTTTAGGCAAAGAAAGGAGCTGATAACATAGACCGATTTGAAGGATGTGAAATAAATAAATTGACAGATTCTATAACACACAAGAAAGGTGTATTTTCGTAGAAAAGATTTTTTTTTATAATTTTCTTTAATTAACAATTTCTTTTTATAGACCTGGTGAGAAATTGTTGTTTTGGTGCTGAGAAAATTACATTTTGTCTCGACAATGACTATACAGAAGATTTGCATACAATCGTCCTGGATGTTCTTTGTCCAGCTCTATATGCGTTGTTCAGTGAAAACCTTAAATCTGTTTTAGAAACATCTTTTGGTTCTGTTAATAACTCTGTATGGCAAGTGATAGAAGCTTCTTCTCAACAAGGTTAGTTAATTTTTGTTGATTAGTGTACTAGAGTCTAGAACCACAACATTGAATATTAATTTAAATTTATTTCTCATAATTTTTTTATTAATGGTTATTGTAAATATGAATAATGATTTTTGGAAAATTCAAAATATAAAAGTTCCCATAATATATATATACAGCCCTTTTCTTATGGTTTAAATTAATCTTTTTTACATAAGATGACATTTTAGTATCAACTTTTGACCAATTGAATTGGTCCTGCCGGCATTAATGGTTAGTTAAAATTATCATCTCAAAATTTAATAAACACACGAGCACTGGTCTACAACTAAATGGCATTTTATTATTTAACACGTTTTTATATTTTGCTATGTGCCTATATACATAACTTATTCCTGACCCAGGTCGTTAACATATTTGACACACGAGACACTCATCTCCTTCCCTATAACTATAATACAGTAGTAAGGATAATAATGTGATAAACACCCGGGTGACATAATTTATACGTAGGTCATTGATTAAAAGTGACAAAAATACTGTTGTTTCTATAATTTATATTTATAAAATATTAAGATATATAATATAATATTTATTTGTCTTTTAAGTTTTGTTATGTAAAACACCTAAAACTAAACACTAGAGAATTACTAGTACGGCCATCAGTTAAAATTTAAATAATTTAACTACTAAATGATAAAATATAAATAAAATAAACATGAAAGTTGAGAAATTGAGATCATAGGATGATTTACACGTCTTATGAGGTATGTCAGAGCACCATATGTTTCCTTTCTCCGACCCATGTGCAACATATCAAATTAATTTTTAGCAGAACCAACCCAGTGTTGTTACTATTAATACTAATCTAGAATGAATTCACCTATTATAAAACTTTAAGCTGAGAACACTACCTGTAGTAACGTTGGCTATTTTTACGATATTTTAATTGTTAAATAATTTATAAGCATTTTTGAATTGTAATAATTTTCAAGCTTATATAAATTAATATGAAAATTAAAATATCCAACATGGGCCGTAGGAACAGGTAATGTTCTTAACTTTAAGTTTATAAATAGCCAATAGGTGAATTCAATCTAATTAGTAGTTAAAATTAAAAACACAGGGTTGGTTCTGTCAAACGTAAATTTGCCATGAGAGAATAGTGCGCTGACTTTCTCTTACGGATGATTTTTATATGTATGTAATAACAAAAATATCGAACTGTATGTCATTTTAACTTATTTTATTCGCTCTATCTGTAACAAGTGTACAAAATATAACCAGACCTAACCTAACCAATGATTATAAATACTATATGTCTATATATAGTATTTATACACATAAATGTATAATATTATATGTATTTTACGTCATACTATAACCACAGAACAATAATTTATGTATTGTACAAAAATACATTTAAATGTGTTTCTATATTTTCATTGTGTAAATACCATTTAAAATTGTGTAAGATTAAGGGGGTTGATGTTTTTTTTAAAAAAAAAAGAATAATTAAAGCCAAGTGTATAAAGATAAAACGAACAAAAATTTATTTTTAATTAATACTCCTCGTCTCTTCGGGATAAATGTAAATGTAAATTTTGTTTACTTGTTCGCGGCGTGTGACGACAAGTATCTAAATATAATTATACAAATAAAAACATAATTAATATTAGATACTAAATAACTGTTCGAGCCTCCTGTTTGCAGAATAACAATGAAATATAATATTGCGATCGTAGAGTCTCTATATTGCAATATACTTTAAACATAATATTATTTTTAAATTATAATAGTTGTAGTCTTCGATTTTTCTCCTGGCACCTTGGGAGTGAGACATACACCACGATCTGTTGATAATGATAATAATAATACTGATTATGATGATGATGATCAATTATCCGCAATCCCTAATGACGCTGAGATTGTGACGAAGGACCTGCAGAGACGTTTACGCGGTGTTTCTTCTGATGCCTTACCAATTGGTACTGTTGACAGTAAGACACCCGACACTCGTCGCACGCGTACGGCTTGTCAGCGTCGTGGACGTGCTTGTGCGTGGCCAGGTTGCCCATCTGCGTGAACTGCCGGCCGCAGACGTTGCACACGTACGGCGTGTGGCCCGAGTGGACGCCGCGGATGTGCGTGCGCAGGTTTCCTACTTGTGCGAACGACCTGCGGCACACCACGCACGTGTACGGCTTTTCGCCTGTGTGCACTCGCACGTGGTTCACCAGGTTGCTAACGTGCCGGAACCGTTTGCAGCACAGTTGGCACTTGCGCTTGTCCGGTGCCAAGTGCTGAGCTAAGAACCTCTTGGTCGGGAACATGCGCGCGCACTTGTCGCACTCCAAGTCCCTGGCGCACTCCAAGCTCATCTCCTGGGTCACCGACTGTCGCCGCTCCCGTTGTTGCCCCTGAATTTGCTGCTGTTGTGGCTGGTTTTGGTGACACCATACAGCCTGCAGTTGTATCCTGTAAATGACGAAACGTATTCGTGTGATTTCCACTCCCAAATTAGTAGCGTAGTTATGATTTTGTTCTGAGGGAGGGGATAATTTGTTATTTAAAGTCAGGTAAAGGGATTAACCCTACAGATCTGTTTTTTGTTGTTGTTAATACACCACTATAATATAATACAGTAAAATAATTTATATTGAAAAATATATTTTAAACACATTATTTAACAACACATTTTAGATTCTGAGCGGAGCGAGGAAGCTTAGTATTTTTACAATGGTGTTAATTTTATTTTATCCTGTATACAAAATTTCTACTAGAAGGAGTGCTTAGATTTCAACATATAGTATCTTATCTTTTAGCAAATTGGATCATGATGGTAGTTTAAAAAGGTCATTTTTCACAATAGTTATTTAATGCCACGGGAAAAACCACCAACAAATTACGAAAAACCGTTAAAAATGGTATTTTAATAAAATTTCTAAGCTTTGTTAATTGTTTATCATCATAGAAACGCATAAAAAATTATAATATCAATTAAATTTACAGGCTAAATTATAATAAATAATAACAATATAAAATATCCAGACTGACAGACCGTCTCCGCTCAGAATCGTTTTTCTTATATCATTGAATTCAAGTTTTATACAATCCATTATGCATTGACCCACTTGTAACCTACTGTACAGCAGAGCGACATCCACGTACCCGTTTTATTAATCTGTAATATATAATATACAAGCCGAATACCACTCATTCGTCGCTATTTCTCAAAAACAACAAAACGTATTTTAGTGATATGCTCACACATAATAAAATAAACCAAAACGTTAAAGACTAATAAATAACGGCCTGACCGTCACATGTAGAAATCGGACATACCTAATAAAACAAAAGGGACGATCTGTATTATACGATCATGAATCAAGAAATCAACACATACTTGGGACGGTAAAACGTAAGGCCTACGAAGAGAAATCTAGTTAACGGATGCGCTAAAAGCCGCTTGCCACTCAGTCTGGTCAGCATATCCGTGTCTTCCCTTTAATCGGTGCATGAGCACCAGTCATATCAGTAATAACCTCCCATTACCGAATCCTGCGAGCGAAAACTGGACGCCTTTGAACGAGCAATAATCAGTGTTTTATTATTTCGTTTCGCGTATTTTGAGTAATTACTTTATGTCACTGCTACAGCCTACAGGCAGCTGCCAGTCAGGGTAAGACATTTAATATGTAATAATATATAATTAATTGCGGATATGATATTATGTTTACATTTTATATGCGCGATCTCGAGAACCCTCCGAGCACCCGGAGGAAGGTAATAGCGTTATTTTAATATTATCTTATATTATTCTCCACCACTTAAACGTGTAGAATCAGAACCATCAATCAGAATCTAGGATAGGAGGGTGACAATATCATTAAAAATAACTAAGAACCAACCAAATTGATTTTATTAAATAACAGGAAATAAATACACAACATAGATAAACTATGTACCTATGTAATAACTAATATGTCATGTATTATAATATCATCAGTAAAAATAGTTATTATTTACAATTACAAAAATTACAATCATTTCACATTTGTCGAGATTTTTACTTATTAAAGTACAAACTACTTAATATGAATATAATATGATATATTATATCCAATTTTCTATCAGAAACTATCCTTAAAGTTAAAAATCAAAGAATTATTTCAACTACTATTATCGCGTCGCAAAAAAAATATTCTTAAGAATACTTTTTTTTTAAATTCTTGAGATTTTTTTTGTAATATTTAAAGAGTGTCCTGTGGAGGACGGAGGTCCAAAATTCTGTTTTTCAAATGAGAACCCGATATAATTTTACTTAACGGATAATTTTTCTGAAAATGTTGATGCATCGAAATAAAAATTCTAACCAGTAAATTTTAAATATACGTATACAATTAACATGGCATTTTTGAGAAAGAGGCTAGTGTAAAAGTTATTTTTTTCAAGTTTTGCAACTTGAAATATTTAAGACATGTATAGTAAAAACATAAAATAAAATATTAACAGATACTTATACATTTTTAATTTGGAACCCTAGTACACTGAGTACGATCATACATGTAAGATATTATAAGGTCGTTAATATTTTTATTATGCCGTCAATCAAACAATTTTAAATTTAATATTATTTTTTTTTTGTGCGCAAATCCTATTGATCGACGTTGGAAATTTGACTTAAAAATAAATAAATATGTCTGCGTACAATTTTGTACAAATTTAATATGTGTGACCATTAAATAAAAATGTTCTTAGATAATAGTTTGTAAAATAGAATTAAAATGGGTACCTACGTTTTGATTACGATTTATGTACTTGAATCCAATGTATCAATTAAAATATTCAATTCTAGGCTTAACAAAATTATTAGCTAAAGTATTTGTTTTTTCCATCAAAATGTATACATTAAATACATGTCACAGTATTGGTACAAAAGACAAAACAGTTCTTTAATTGATTCAAAAATACATATTTTATGTCAAAATACACGCAAAACATTTCCCTTGAAACTCATATACTTTGTCGCTGCCCTCAAATGCCTTAATAATAATCTCACAAGTCACAATAACAAACACGTTATGTTTTCCTAATGAATAATTTATTAAAATTAAAGATTTTCAAATCTAACAAAAATAGAGAATCAAAAACAAATCTATTACTTATTGTTAAATAGTTTAAATTTTAAAACGTTAAATTGACTATAAATAGTACATTACATATAGTACATTGGTACAATTATCTCGCTTATGTACGGAAATGTTAGAAAACTTACTGGTTGTCAGACATCTCAATCTGTATTGATAATGATTTGGATTTCTTCAATTATTCGAACAACACTATTCTGAAGAGGTGGAATGTCGTTGACTCAGGCGTTGCGTTCGACTAATACATGACTATAGATAAGAACTGAGCACATTTGGTTTGAATTTGTAATAGCCAGTGGACAGAGAATCGTACTCAGCTGTTTAGCAGTAATTAGACTTTGCCCCGACGGGTGACGACAGGAACCGATCTATACATTATAATAAACAATATTTTTACTGCATCGATTTATTTCTATTTTCGTCCATATTCCGTCGGTAAGAATTTGTATGTTTTTAGATAATAATAATGTTATATTATTTTATAACTGCGGGTAGCGCGGCCTCTTGGTATAATATATTATTAATATGTTGAATGTTTCTATTATTGTTCGATCTTAAAATATATTAAAATATTGTTCGTTATCGGCAGTTCGGCACTCGGTCTTAAAAGTACGCAATTAATATTGTGTAAATATGCAATCTTAACACATGTAAACAATAAAACGCTTAACTAAATTCTAAACAGTAGGTGAGTTTTTATTAGGAGAATCTTACGATACTCGTTGTGATTCTTTAAAGTTGAAATATATTTTGTTATTATTTGTTTTCGACTCCCTCTTATTTTTTTCACAACTAAATAAAAAATTAAAATAATACCCATTCCCATTTCCATCTTCGAACTCAAATAATAATTATAATCGCCGTGACGCCATCTCACTACTCATGGTACTGAGGCCGGGACTATACATGGCGTAATCAGCAGCGTTTTCCGTCGAATTAAAAATGCTTTGTTAAATATCAGAGTAGGCTGAGTAGCTCACTGTATATTATACACAACGGATTTAATACGTCGAGTTTTCCGCCGCGGATGATGTGTATAGCCCCAGTCTAAGGTAATACTAACAACCAACTTTTAACTATAGCGTTGTTTAGTGTGGCTCAACGCTCAACAGGTCGAAAGTGAAACTATAAAATATTTAATCTATTTCCTGTTCTCTATGAATGTGCGATCCATAATATATTATTCCAACATAAAAATATAACATCAATACACCCATATAATAATTTTATTGTTTATAAATTACATTTTTACCCGCATTTTATAAATTCTCATTTCGATATTTATTATATATCGTGCGTTAGTTACAACGATTCTGTGTTATGTAATATTAAATATTTATATTTAGAGTAATATAGATTATAGACCTTAAACATACAATATGAAATATATGCATTTAATAGAAATTGTTTTTTTTATTAAACTATTATTATAGGTGTATTTAATTTGTTTAAACGTTTTCATAAGCCATTAGTTAAAATAATTGTATACATCAATATTATAAAAGGAGGACAAGACATAAGTGTGTACTACTCTGCTGTAGGTTCAGTAGTTTTTGAGCATATCATTGTAACGGATGTGTTGTATTGAATTCAACTATAATTCAATGATAAAACATTGCACACGAAAAATGATTCTGAGTGGAGACGTTGTGTGTTGTGTCATCCTAGAATACTTATATAAATAATCAAATTTAGTAGTTAAAAAAATTTTAAATATCTTAAATGTCTTTAAATAGCGTAACTTTTTGCTAAATTTTGTTTCGATAGCTGATGGCTCAAAATGAGTTAAAATAGTTTGAACATTTTACCATGTATGGAAAATGATAATATAAATATTTGGTGAAAATATAACATACTTATAACTAATTAATATTAAAAAGATAAAAACATAGAAAACATAATTTTTAAATCATATTAATCGAGGTAATTTTTAAGTCTATTTAATAGTATAGTTACTTATTATTAGCCGGTAGTGAATATTAGGTATACAAATATTATTATTTTAGATCCTTTATGTCTATGTATATTGTATATATATATTTATGATAAATATGTTCGGCCATTTTTTATTTTGATATAAGTATACATGACAAATGATTAATAAGTAACATAGTAACATAGTAAATCGCTGTTTCTTTACTAAAATACTAATTGACAAAAGTAACAAATTGTAAATTATATGATGCAATGGACCACAGACAACAGTCAATGTGTTTGTTCTTGATTATAATAATTTGTGCTATGTGTATCGAATAAGGGATGTGATAGTGAAACCTGTATTTGTTCTCCGTCTTACGTGGTATGCATTTACGTTCAATACATTTATGCTTAATAAATAAATCACAACATTTATTACTAATTTTTGGCGAAAGAATTAACATTCCTTGTCTTGACGCAGTAACGCTCAAGGCTGTAGGTTTGAATACAATGTATACTATAATAATTTTAAAAATAAATAATAATTTAGTTGAAAATTCGTTAATATATATAAAAAAAACAGAATAATAAGCCATATAAAAATTTATAATACTTTTATAATACCTTTGAGGAAACGTACACTCCTTAGAACAACTGAAAATCAATTGATATCATATTGATTATGATTAGGTATTTATGTTTACAATATAACAACCATGATATTATGAACCGAAGCTTAAATTATTTTTAGTTATCTGATTTAAACGTATCCATTTATATTGTACTATTGTAGAATTTAAATAAGTAGATTTATTAATTGTTTCAGGTGTTCTCTCTTCGGCGCTCAACGAACTGACTGCCAACGTTAACAACGAACTGGCACTCAACGAGGGCATAATGAAGTTCAATGCATTTATTTTCGGACTGTTAAAGTGAGAATCGATAGAATCTGCAAACGAAGCGTATGAAAAAATGTCATAATATTATTATGTATTCGTTTTAGTGTCGGGGGCTTGGATGCTTGGCTGAGCTATATGAGAACCCGCGAATCGGTATGGCAAAAATACTATAACCGGAATGCTCTATTCGTCCGCGCCAATTTTGGGTGCACTTTGCACAGGGATCTCGTGGATCGTTTGATTGCTTCCGCCAAACCATTGGCCAAGTACAGGCCCGATTTAGATCCGCTGTACGAATGTCGCAAGCTCCACGAAAGCTTATCCAACATAAACGCAAGTGTTTTCTGTCAACCCATTTTCGTATAATTTGTGATTTTCATTTTATCGCGAGCCAACAACGTGGTTTTGTGAAACATTCTTGGTAAATTCGATTTCGGTAATTTATCATAATAGTTTATGGAATCATTTTATCTATAACGTATTTTTCTTACGATTTTCAAACGTGTTGCTAGTTTTTAATTGTTGTTTTTTTTCTTCTAAAATTGATCTGAAATGATTCCACGCGACACAATTGTTGAGGAAAAATACCGAAACCAAATTTATTTAAAATCTTTGAGGGTAATATTAATATATTATTGTCGGTCCGCGATAAAAACAGAAAATATCACTGCAGCGTTTTCAATTCACCTAAGTGTATATTATTGTTTCGTATAAATGACGATCGTGTTTTTTGTTTAAAAAAAACGTAGAACCGAACGTCGTGGTTACTGAAGAAAACCGCGCGGACGTTAGAAAACGAATCTTCCAGGCCCAGGTCTTACGTCGATTCGGCCGCTAAAACGACGGTAGATGTGGCGGGCACGGCAAGCAAACGTTGGAGCGGCGTGCACATGGGCTCAAAGCTGGCCACAGCCTTTGAACGGCTTGACAATATTGACGAGAGGATCCAGTGAGTTTTTATTTTTACGTCAGTACCATTGTTAGTCGTTGTGTAATTATAGTAATTACCAAATTATATAGGAAAATGGTTTAGCGCAGGGAAAAAATGGAGTAGGCTAGAAACAGCATTACTATTACTGTAAAATATCATTATTTTTTTTAAAAAAATTCAAGTTTGAAAATCATAGTTCAGACCACAATTCAGTATTTACTGTAGGTGTAACCTGAGGGGGTGATGTCGTGATGAACTTATTTAGATGCTAAAGATTTTTGTCACCCCGCAATAATTACTGTATAATATATATATAAAGTGCTATGTAAAAAAACATCAGTTTCCATACCGTGAAATATTTAGGAATTTGTGACTATACTGATTAGTTATACTTTAAGAATCCTCCCCTTCACCCCAGTCCCTTTTATATGATTTGTTTTGCATATTTGTATGGCTTATGTGTTCGTAACAGACCGGAAGCTGCCGAGACTTGCCACAGTAGCAACGACACTTCCAAGGAGACGCCCGTGAAAGGACAGCGGTTTAGACGGCTTCAGATGAAATGGGAGCTGCTAAGCACTAAGGACCTGACGTTAGACACACCTGATTTTGATGGACCTAGGGGCGAGTCGACGAACGCTAGGTATTTATATTGTAATATATTTTTTATCTGGCAAAGCGTATTGATGCTTTGCGATTTTTTAAAAATTGTTTGATATTTTCATACTGTTTATCATTTAATATATAATATTTACTGTTTTTCATACTTATTCAGGTTTTTAAACAATCCATTGTTGAATATACTTAAAGAAAAGATTTTTCTTTTCGTTCGATATTCGATAATTTAAAGTTCTTATATTTTTTTTATAAAAAATATGTAGTATAGTTTTACAACTTAAGAAAATGTTAGCACACTATTTGTTTTCTCTTTGGCCCACGTTCAATATAGACAAAAAATGTATTCACCCTAAACCTTTTTTTTTTACGTTTTTGCGGTATCTTAGTGTAAAATCACTTATTACAAAAATTATAGAGAATAATATTTTCGCGAGTATGACTTATCGATTTGTCTAAATCTTGTCTCGAAACAATTAAATATCCTTCTAAATTAAACTTTATCATTTTTATTTCTTAAGTTAAATATTAATACAATATAAAAACGATATGTTAAACCACTAAAAATGTCTTATCTTCTATAATTATTGTAATAGGTAATTTTAAGCGAATTCATTTTATCTATGTTGCACGCGGGTCGGACAGAGAAAACAAAATATTTCGCTGATATCTTTTATAAGGGGACACCGTACCAGCATATTAACGTTTGTCTTAAAAACATTGTACAACATACAGAACCTGAGTTCAGAACGCACGATGTAGATCAATTTATACATTTTATATACATCGTAGATCAAAAGAACTAATTTTGTGTTGGTTAGCTTTAATATTAGAATTAATATTTCTTTAACAAATTTAGGAAATATGTATAAGAATATTATTTAGGGAAGTATCATCTTATAGGACTTTAATGATGTTTGAATTTCAATGGTTGTTATAAATAATATGTAAAATATTACAATTTTATAATGCTCATAACTCGGTTTATAGTTTAAGTATGAATAAAAGCTCATAAGATGCCTTAAGGCTTAGATAATAATATTCACACTTTTGAATTAGAAACTTGTCAATTTTCTCTAATATTTTAGATATCCATCACAAAGTTGTTTTTTTTCTAAATGCAGATTTGTTGTATGTAATACGATGACAACATATACCATAAAATACTTAAAAAGCAGTTGTCTAACGGCAAACGGGTTTAAAAAAATTTTTTTTTTTTAATCGATCCATTAATTTTGCCCTGAACAGGAGAGCCGCCGTCAAGTCGCGCATACCACGGTTAGTCCTGTCGCCGGTCCAACAATCGGGCCCCGATGCATTTGGCAACAAACGTCCAATGACCGCCACTTACAGAGCAGATTCGCCAACTTCACCTTCCGGCAGTGCGAACAACAAAATCGAACACACTTCCACTAGGTCGGTGTACGCTGCTTTAATCGTTCTCTATAAAATAACGTGCAATATTTGGTGTTTTCAAACTGTGTGATAGGGTGTGGAGATTGACGACAGTGCCATAGCCAGGATTTTTTTCGGGAAGGGGGGCAGTTTAAAATATTTGCTAGGGTTAGGATATTACTCTGGATTTTTACAATATAGTAAGTTGGTTTATTCTATCAGATTTAAGGATATTGAATTCTAAAACTCGCATAGTTAATTTCTTGAATTTCTTTGCTTTTCCACCAGTGAAGTTATAACATTACAATATTTATTCTTTATCGTCAATTTAAGTTTGTGTTTTAAAAAAAAAAGATATTTCAATACCTGTCTAAAACTTTTTTCCTTTCAATTTACACATGTAGATAAGAACTATAGATATAAACTACTATGAGTTAATTAGTACTTATGTAATTTAATCCAAATTTGAACATAAAATACTTATAAAAAAAAAAAACTGTTTTTATATTTTTTAGTTATAGAATAACCTACTTACATTGTACCTTGTTTTAAATTTTCAATCTTCAGCTATAAAAATTGAAAATTTTATCAACTTTTAACTACAAAATCATTTTTAAATTTTCAATTTAGTAAAATATGTCAAAATTGAAGCTTTAAATGCTTATAAAAAAAAATTGTGCCTATGTATTTTTATTATTTTTCAACTGCTATTGTAACAATATATCAGAAGCCTTAAATTTTCATGCTCTCTGACCCAACAAATACAATTTTATTGACATTTATAGAAAAAAAAAACTAAAAAAGTTGGAAGTTATTCATTAATGACTATTTTTTGGATTTTCAGGATCAGAAAACCAGCGCCACCAGCATCCACTACGAAAGTGACCCGACCTAGCAGTTTTTCTCCAAGAACAGCACCCTGCAGGGTGGAGCCCATTCGTTACGTGCGGACCCTTTCGCACCGGCTGTCGGCCGACAACGGACACTTGTCGTTCAATGAGGGTGAGAAGTTGCAGCTCGTCCTGGACGTGGACGACAAGTGGATACTCTGTTGTCGAGGCGCTCGCAAAGGTCTCGTGCCAAGGTCCTCCGTGCTGATGGTGTCCAAGTGAGAGACCTGCCGGTGGGTGTCTTTATGGTGACCGCCTGGCACATTCCGCAATGATATTAATAATAATCGACCTTGATTATTTGCGCGTTTAATTTATCGTCTATATTAATTATAATATATGTTTCTATTTCGTTTTTAATATGGTCTCATTTTCCTTGTATTTTGTGTTTATTTCCGTGTATAGAGTACTACTACTACGATAATATTATTATGTACATTTTTTTTTTGTTTGTTTCGCAAACTATTACATTAATATTGACCGACGGTTTATGATGATGGGATAGTGTTGTGACTCGACGCTTATACTTCGTTTAAAGGTGTCCAAGTGCAATTGTCGTCGATTTGCCTCTTAGTTTTTTTCGCTGAATTCTTCTGTTTTGTTTTTTATTCTTAACAATTTATACCAGTTTTTTTTCTTTTACGCAATGAAATTCGCACTTTGCAGAAAATAAAAGCATTATCTGCAGTTGTACTCGGGAGGGCGTGTTGTTAGGTGCTTTTTATGATATTTTGTTGTCGTGTTTTGTTCTTATGCACTCTGAAAAAAAGTAATTTTTATGTTTTTTATAAATCACGCAAATATTTGTTATTCAAACAGCCGCCCTTCTTGTAATTTAAACTAAGTTTCTTATACATACCTAATAAGTAATTGGTATGTATATAATAATATATATTTTAGTTACAAGAGTCGATGCTTTATTTATATAACGCTTATAAGAAAAATACTTTTGTTATTAAAAAAAAGTATAAGTATTACACTAATGCTTAGATTATAGAACATATCTTTTATTTTTTACAACATTTTTCTACTGTCGTTTTGTTTGTTTTTTAAATTCTAGTTGCTGTTGAGACCTTATTTGTTCGGCTCCTTTGCAATGGCTTTGAACAAAAAAGGTCTCGACACGTGTGTCGAATGACCTGCGTCCGATCTCTGTTGGACGTTGTGTGTCATACTATCCACTGTGCTCTTGTATACCCCAAGCCTTATGTTTGAAAATAATTTAGTCCTTTGCCTAAGCAAAACAAATAGCTTTGACTAATACTATGTTGCTTTATATAAGTATAAGGTTTATGATATTATTATTATATTATGTTGTAAATTATCATTTTTTTTTTTGTTTCTTTCATATTTCAGTTTTATAGACTTTAATCATAGGTCCTTTAAGATTTTATTTTTGTTATTTTTTGTTTAATTAAACAAATAAGACTGCTTTTAAACACTCGGTATTTTTTTTTATTTGTATATTTTGTTATTATTTACCATACATTAAAAAATATTATTAACAGAATCCCAGCATCGATTAAATATAATATTCTAAATATTTTAATCAATGGTACCAGTATTCTATGGTTAAAGTATAACATATTTAAAAAATTATTCATGATTACATAATATTAACATATTTTAAAGTATAACACTATAATATTATTAAATATTATATTAAAACTAAACAACTAAACATTAATCACTTCTCATTAAGTGTAACATTATTATCACAAACTCCGATGATTGTACGTTTGTTAAAATTATGTTGATTAATCGATGATGTGCCATGACCGAAAAAGTTTAAAACAAAAACTATTACTAAACATTTTATTATATTATTATGATATACCGAGCAATAAATATGTGTAAACAGACGACTTGTGTTTGTTGGAATGAAAAATATATTGATAAATAAATAACAATAAACCCATTTTGTATTATTTGTAAACAATTAGGTTGTCCCAAACTCGAAACTGGAGTCTCACATTTGTTTTACTTTTGCTCATGCCCAATAGTATTAACAGTATTGGCATGTTTAAAATTTCAATAGCGGTTTTATTCCTTAAATAATTTTTCAAAATCATAGTCATGTTAAACAACGACATACTATTTTTCACATCAGAAAGTTCCCTTTCACATTGATGTGCATACATTTTTTTTTAGTTACATGGATGTGGATTATGAGAAATTAATTGATTAAATCAATTTATTTAAATAACTTCAAAACCTTTCACTGTCCTGTAATTTATTAGAATTATGCACTTCACTTGGATCATTGTTGATACCACCAGAAGGATTTTATTTGTTGCCGAATATTACCTAATATAAGTTATTAAATGTTTAATTTATTGGTATACTACAAAATATGTACTGTTGCAGAACTCACTCTAATTTGTGTTGGATCATATTCTTAACCGTCATCTTATATGCTAATTGGAATTAAAATTAAAATAAAAAGCTGTAGTCCAATCAGAGTCGTAAGGAGCTCTTCTGACGCCCGAGGCAAGTTTGAGTATATGCCCCCGCCTTTTGTCCAAAAAATTTTTCATTAATTCTTATCTCATTTAAATACTTAGAAAAAAAAAATGTTGACCATGTATTTTTAATATTTTTCAACTGCTATTGTAACAATATATTAGGAGCCTTGGATTACATTTTCAAGATTTTTGACCCAACAAATAACACTTTATTGACATTAATAGAAAAAAAAAACTAAAAACTTGGCAATTGAAAATGTTTATAAACAGTTCAAAACAAGTCAGTATATTTTAAAATTGCATGGTGTACAGAAAATTCTAATATAAACATTTAGTGAACATTTGATGTATCTACAATCATTTGTTTTAGAGTTAAACCAAAAACCAATTGATAATTCGCATTTTCCTTAATTATTTTTTTTGTGTACCCGGTGCTTTTGAAAACCATTGGTACAACTAGAGGGGCTTAGTAGCCCCCCACAAATATCCCTTATTGATTTATATATAAGTCCCCTATAGGTTATTTCAAATAAATAGTTTTGTTAGCCCCCCAGAATTTTAACCATAGTTGCGCCTATGTTGAGAACTACTGGGAATTTTGACCACCCAAAGTACCAACTAGATTCACTTTCTTATCAGAAAGTATACAGCTGAAGAAAATCTAAGCATTTTTACTATCCTAAAAGGTTACGACATACACAACAAAAATCAAACTCATCATTGTAAAATCAATACATTCATTTATCTAAAGTTTGTCTAGATTTAGCGTCCCCGTTGCATTGGAGACCTGACTGCCTGAGTGTAATCAACATTTATTTATTAGGTAGTTCATAAAAATTGACTCAGGACTTTGTTATAGCATGATGCTTTGCACCGTGCAACTAATCTCAGTGTGATCTTTTACAAATACAATACAGCTCATAATATCAATATATTACATCACTGTTGGACTGTTGTACGTGTTCAACCGGGGATAACCAAAATAATTGGAAAATTATCTAGATTCATTGATACATTGTACGTACATTTGAAAAAAGATACTATATATTTTCTTCTATTATTGCTAAAGGATATTTTTTTTTAATAATTGTGTAATAAGTAAAATACTTCAATTGTGTTTAGTTTACTTCAGGGAAACAATTTGCATAAAATTCAAAATCCATCTGCCAATATAAACCGCAATTAACGGTAAAATGTTTTTTTTATATCCAAAAATTTGTTTTATACTCTATAATTTGCAAATTCTTAACTTATTTACAATATTAATTTTGTCTTTTATGTTAAGAAAATAACAAGAGGCAAATTGAACAACTAACATTTATTGATTTATTTCTAAAAAATATATCTTCATTTGTAATTTTTACGCAATAAACAAAAAAAAATCATGTAAGATACCAATTAAAAAATACTAGGTAGATATATTAAGACCCACCCATATTTGCGAATACCTATAAGTTGAAATGTTTTCTTCTGTGTGCGCATTATGAAATCTTTAAATTTCTTGCCTAAAAATGCAAGACAACTAAGGGCTGGCAAACAAGTTGTTTATAATTTTATATAATTTTTTTGTGTGGGATTAAAGTGATGTAGTCATTTTTAAAATGTTATATAACACTATAGATAGTTAACATGTATTATACCAACCACTGGTTAAAACAAAAACCATCAAATAGGTTTCATATTGTAATACCTAATTATTACATAAAAACTAAAATGAAAACATAATAGTGTAGTATAGTAGTAAAACAAAATGTTTACAATTTATATTCTCGACATTTAATGATGATTTATAGATTAAATTTTTAAGCTGCAATTAGAATATTTGCATAGAGTACAACTACAAGTCGATAAGGATATAACGATAATAGTGAACAGTCTGTCACAAATTAAGTGTCGAGAATATTAATTTTGAGATAAGTTTTAGTGAATAGATAATGATTAAAAATCTATTTAAATATTAAAGAACAATATATTTAGAAAGTTAGTCCAAAATAATAGGTTGATTTAAGAAGATAATGATGCACTTTTGTTGATATACCTTGGGCATTATATTGTAACTATTATGGTAACTCCTTATAGCTACTTTTAAAGAAATTAATTAATGGTAACCTAATGAAATTATTGATCTAGAAAACAAGTGTTCATCAAACTAAAATAAGCACCAAATGATTGCTGCAACAACAATAAAAAAAGTATAAGAATCTCAATTAAAATATCACTTATTCTAAAGTCATATTGTTTAGATTCTAAACAATATGCTGTCATATGGAACTGTTTTGAACGGATATAGACAATTAATTAATAGATAACTATCTATTATATTAATATTTTATCGATTGATCTGTTTAAAAACCTTAATGTTTAATTAATTTAAAATGGGTAATTTTTGAACATAAAACATTACAATAATATTGTTTGTTATAATGTACACATTAAGAAATTATTTTATTCCAAATTACAAATTAAACAAAAAGAAATATTAAAAATAGTAATAACGCCATATTAGCTGTATGAATTTATAATTTTTGTTTGTACATGTATTTAACACAAAAACACCACATTATGGATCAGCAGACTTAAAAGGTAGCAGGAATATTTTGCTTTTCAAATTCAGCTCTGTAAAATAACATAAAAATGTATTAAAATTAATCAACAATACAACAAAAACAAATAAGTATATTCAAATGTTTAAACATGGAAAAGGCATAGAAAATCATTAAATACTAGAGATTTAAACATTTTTGTAAATGAATATTAAAATATAAACATTAAATACTATTACTGTATGGTATTTATATTTTACTAAACTTTCATAATATAAATTAAAAATAGATATTCATTCTTTAAAAAACATTGGTTTTAAATGTTTCATCATACAATATGATTAATCAACGCTATGTATTTTGTGTTAAAATAACATTTTTTTATTAATTCAATTACATTATATCTGTACACCTCTTAAATAATTGTTTAAAATTAAATTAATATAGTAGAATCTGCTAATTACTAAACTATGTATAACAAACAATATTCTGGATAAAATGATTCCCAGCCATGCTTTTGGTTGTCTTTATATGTCACGGGGAGTATATTTTTGTCATTCGTAAATAATGATCTGATTTTCTAGGTTCTACTATATAGAGGGGAGGGGGTTTATAGATCTTAAATAATAATAGTAATTATAATTTCTTTTAACTAATAGTTGGATTCGAGGATAGAATAAATATTGCATTTTTAGTCCAAAAGAATTAATCGCAAAAGGTAAACTACCAAACTATAATGATTGTTAGTCATATTTACCTCAATTGAACACTGAAATCATCCTCGACATTGTCATCGTCCCAATTATCTTCCCAAACATTAGCCTCTTTATCTTCTTCATCTTGGCTAGTCCATTCTTGAAATAAAAAAAATATATACTTGTAGTAAATTGTCTATTACCATAAACATATCATAAATTCATAACCAAAAGCAATGAATCATTTACCTTCAACTGGGAACTCTTCGAATTCATCGTCTTCTTCCAACAGACCGATGTCCAAAGTGTTCTTTTGCTTATCACCGTCGGATTTGGGTTCGGTAGAATAAACCATTGTGCTAATTTATGAAAAACAATTTCAGGCAATTCAGATTTATTAAACAACCTACGTTTCCAGTTTTTCAGATTTTCAGAGTTAACAAATTTATGATTATACAGAAGATGAGATAACTGAACTACCGAAGTTTCAAGTTTGTTTTTGTTTTACTCTCGAATGAAATTTAACAGTCATGTTCTTAACCTCAAAATACAACATTTTAATTGGTGTCCAAAGTTGTTGTTATGACCGACGATTTAAGATGGTACTGTCTATTTTAAATCGTGTTATGACCAATTTAATGGAAATATAATTTTATTGTTCTCATAATACACGATGTAGAGAAGATATCTTCTCTACATCGTGTCATGATAATATAATATAATAAATTATATATGGTTAGCTATAGAGGGCCTATATAAGAATATAAGTATATAGGTTCTCCAATTATATTTCTCTAGCTTCTTAGTTATATCCACAGATATCTAAGTCTGTGGTTATATCATGATGGTTCTATGCACGATTTAAGATATCCATAAGATATAAAATATAAATAGGTATATCTTAAATCGTGGTTCACAGGATATATCTTAACTAGTAACTACCGTTGAAAACTTGAGCACCACTGTTCAATGTTCAATTATTCATTATTCACTACGTCTTTAGTCTTCAAGACTGCCGGTGCTCAGTCATGGCAGAAAAACTACTAAAAACATTTTCTCACCCATGATTTTTTTTTTATCTGCAACTATAATCAATAACAAATCCTTAGAAAAACTGTACGCTTTATAAATATATAATAATAAAAACACAAATAATAATATTTATATTAAAGCGGACACTGAACACAGAGTTCAAAATGTTTTTTCTTTCTCCTCGTTAATTGAAAATGTGATGTATTGTAAATAGTAATTTAGTATTCCGATGATGAAGTCCAGTGAAGTAGACGTGGTCAAGATGATTGATGCCAATAAAATGCGAAAGGAAAAAAAGTTGTCGGTAAGTTCTATTAGTAGTAGTCCGGCATCGGACTTAAAACCTCGGGTGGTGACTGTCAAGCAGCACGATTCAAAAAAACTTTACACGCCGACTGCTAAAAAGGAAAATACAAAAAAAATTGTTCAAGATGCAACAAAGGAAATTCAGAACTGCAATGATAGTTCTGAATGGCGCCTAGATTTGAGTAAATCCGGTTTGACTAAAGTGCCAATAACCATTAGAGATGCCACACAATTGACTGAATTGTATTTGTATGGTAATAAATTGATCACTTTACCATCAGAAATCGGGTGTCTGACTAACTTGCAGACACTAGCACTCAGTGAAAACTCTCTAACCTGTCTACCGGATTCGCTAGCTAATCTTACTAGTCTTAAAGTCCTAGACCTAAGGCACAACAAACTTACTGAAGTGCCAGATGTTGTCTATAAGCTTGATACGCTAACTACACTGTTTTTGCGTTTCAATCGTATACGTACAGTGAGTGATGACATTAGTAAATTAGTCAACTTAGTCATGCTCAGTTTACGAGAGAATAAAATCAAAGAACTTTCATCTGGTATCGGTAAACTGGACAAAGTAGTTACATTTGATGTGTCACATAATCATTTGGAACATTTGCCAGAAGAGATTGGAAATTGTATACAATTGTCTACACTAGATCTTCAACATAATGAACTTGTCGACATTCCTGAGACCATTGGAAATCTTACACTTCTAACACGTTTAGGGTTACGATATAACAGATTGAAAAATTTACCGAATTCATTGAGTAATTGTAATCGAATGGATGAATTTAATGTAGAAGGTAACATGCTAAGTTGTTTGCCTGATGGCCTACTAGTTAACTTAAAAGAAATGAACAGTATAACACTAGCTAGAAATAGTTTCACAGCATATCCTACTGGAGGGCCTGCACAATTTATTGCTGTAGACTCAATTAATTTTGAACATAACAAAATTGATAAAATACCCTATGGAATATTTTCCAAAGCTAATTACCTTACAAAACTTAATATGAAAGATAATGCCTTGACATCACTGCCATTAGATGTTGGTTCTTGGACCAATATGGTTGAGCTAAATGTTGCAACAAACATGATTACCAAATTGCCCGATGACATACAATATCTACAATCCCTGGAGGTGTTGATCTTATCCAACAATCTATTGAAAAGACTGCCAGTTACCATAGGAAATCTTCAAAAACTCAGAGTGCTTGATCTTGAAGAAAACAAACTAGAAACATTACCTCAGGAAATTGGTTATTTGCGAGAGCTGCAAAAATTAATTTTACAGTCCAACCAATTGCTATCTTTACCACGGGCGATTGGTCATCTCACAAATCTGGCATACCTTAGTGTTGGTGAAAATAAGCTTAGTACATTGCCAGAAGAAATCGGTACACTGGAAAATTTGGAGGCACTTTACATTAATGACAACCAGAGTCTTCATCATTTGCCATTCGAACTTGCCTTATGTTCTAAGTTGCAGTTGTTGGGAATAGAAAATTGTCCATTGAGTCAACTTGGCGATGCAGTCAAAGGCGGTCCATCTTTGGTAATGACTTATCTCAAGGTAAATGGCCCATACCGTACTCTATGAAATCTTTTAAATTGGTGTGGTATTTCCATTTGATATATCTAACACAATATTACAGTGAGTCTAATGAAAGTTTGTTAATTTTTGTTATTGTGTTTAAAAAGTTTGTTTTAACACATATATTGAAACTATATTTTAATGGACCACTAGTAGTATTGTGCATTTTCTCTGACTACCATTATGAAACCAAGTAGGAAAAAGTTATTTTTAATTCCTGGGATTTTTGGTTGGAAAGTTGTTCTTATAAGTTGCATTAAACATGCATAAGTAAGTATTTGAAATCAGAGTTGTTGATAATCTCTTTCCAGAGAAATTATTTTAAGATGAGAGTTTATAAATTGATATGTTTTAATGTTTGAAGAAATATCTATTAAACAATACATTATGTTATATAGGTACCTACTTTATTTGTATACAATTTTATCAAAACTTAAATTGGAGTATTTATTAACTATTAAGTTAAAAGTTTTATTCATTAATGGAAAATGTATGGACTTGACCGATTATTTTCAGTATTCTATTCATTAAATTGAATAACTTTTTGTAAGCATTCGATAAATAGTAGTTTTCGAAGTACAATTTAATATAATTATTTAATATTGTTGTCACAATTTATCTAGAGTTAAACACATTTATCAGAAGATGAATATTTAGGTAATACATTATGTTTTAATTAATAATAATCATCCTTTAAGTTTTAAATAATCAGTGGCCAGTATATTTACATGAAATTATGTTTAATTATGATATAAAAAAATATGTATAATTTTGCAAGTTTTAATATTTAAGATGATAATATTGATTCCATGATATTATATTATAAACTCTCATCGGATTCTGAAATTTAACATCTATTATGTTTAAGATAATGCATATTTTATATTGTCATAAAAGTGTATTACCTATGTGTAATAATTTTTAACTAAACTACTACTACTAGGCAATTCAATACAAAATAAACTTTATAATAATAACCATTGTTTTATACAGCATGTCAACTGGAAATTTTACCACAGTCCCAAAATTGTATTTAAACCATGTACATCAAAGTGTATTAAATACCTATTCATTAATTTGTTTTTATTCAATCTTAATAGGCAAATATATAGTGTGTTATTTAATATTTGTTTTAATTGAAAATTATAAACGTATATTGTATTTATATATGGCATATAATATATATTAATTTAATATGTATGTATGTGTGTACATTATATAATATATATATAATTATTTCAACCGTTGATAAAAAATAACGTAATATTATTTTTGAGTGATAATTATTATATTATGTTAATGTTTAAACAAATTGAAAACTAATTTATTTGAAAACAGTTGTCATATAAATATTATGATAACAGTTGTATGATATAATATCTATTGGTTATTTATTAACTTATATAGTATTATAGTGAAATCATAATAAAATAAGTTGTATTAGAAACATTAAAGTTCTTAGATTGGTACTTGTGTCAAAAATCCATCATTTGAGCTTGTACTACTCATAAAATTATTTTTGTCATTATTTGTGCAATATAATGAATTTAATTTTTAACTCAAAATTGTTTTATATTCTTTACCTAACTGTTTCTTTTTCCAATTATAGCAGTAAAAAACAACGGAAAATTTCTTTGTCATGAGGTATATAAAAATATTCATACATTTTGTTTAGGGATTTTACTCAAATAAATAAATATATTCAATGCAGCAAAATTGATCACTTCTTTCTTTATTGAAATGAAAAATCATAAGCACAATTGTGCATACATTTAGTAACACAATTGCGTTAGCATTTGATATTGTTGCACAAATTGAAATTGTTTGGCCAGTCTCCTGGTTTACTATCATGTGACAATAATATGTTGTACTTGCTTGCAGATTGGCATGCCATAATTTTGAAATAAGCCAACAATGATTATTTGCTGTTAGTTCTAGGCCTATAGGACTTTCGAATTGAGAAAGAAAATTGTGACCTAAAGATAATTAAGTTAAATGTATAGAAAAGATAATGAGTACAATCAATTATTACATTTTTTACTCATATATTTAAATAAGGTGTGTTACACTGGCACCCCAAGGTCGACATTTTGACTTGGAAACCGATTGGTATTATGTAATCTTTTATGTAACAATTTGTGACTACAAAAAAAATTTTGTAAGCAAACCGATGCCCTGGAAAACCGCGATCCAAATTCCAGGTGCTAGGGTAACATTATGTAGAAAAAATGTTGTACCTAACTTTTTATAGTTATAGTTATAACTATTAACATATAACTTTTTATAGTTCAAATTTCTAACTAATATTAGATTATAAATAATTTTTATCTTGCCCTGGGTGGGATTTTATCCTGCAGGCGCACTTGCCCCTATAAACGACACTGTGGGAACCGGGTGTATAATATCAGATTCGAGGACAGTTTTCAATGATAGGCGGGGATGAATTAAAGGCGCGTCCAGACGGAGCAGCTTTTGCCGCGTAACATGGCCGTGCGGCATGAGTAAATACATTTTTCGCGGCTTTTTTGATGACGCGCAGCATAATTTCCGATCGGCCTAGTAGGCGGTCTACATCAAAGGCAAGCCGCGCGGTTTGTGCCGCTCACCCATGCCGCGTGTGTGTGGACGTATTTTCGGAAAAGCTGCGCAGCATCAATACTTATTTTTTTAAGTTTTTTAACTATTTTTTAAGTAATTAGTTGCGGAACAAACTTTTTTCAAATGCATCACCGTGTGGACGCGTATTTGTCACGCACGATTACGAACCCTACGCTTATTCATAGAAGTATGGTAATTCGTAGGGTTTGTAATGTACATAATTTTTAAACGAGTATTAAAACAATTATCGTCATAAGCGTGCGCAAAACGGTGCTTCACTGTACCAGAACAATTATTTTAAATTCATAAGTAAAAGAATAAAAATTTGTTGTTTTTTATTCTTGTATTATAGCAATGAAAATTCTGAAATTGACTTATATACTTTATATATATATATATATAGGTACAATATAATCTCTCGTTCATAAACTCGAATAAAAGTTATAACTTTTAACTTTGGGTAAATTAATAGTAGTAGATATAACCAAAGGCGCAATTGGGGCTTATATAGGATTAGCCCCACTAATTTCATTTAACTCTCCCCCTAATTATTTAAATATATTCATTAATTCTATAATCAGTACCTAATAAAAATTCTATGTTGATTTTATAAATTTAGCCATGACCAAATCCGCAGTTGTCCAAATTGTGCTTATGGATATAACATTAATATGTGTGGAGTATATACTCGTACATCCGAATACTGAACCACAATAAGAGAAAACTGATTTAATAAGAGTTAAATAGATAACTTAAGGAACTCTAATATCTAGCATATTTTTGAGCATTCGGAAGTAATCAGAACTTACATTATAATAACTTTCTAAGAAGATTATTAACATAATAAATATGGCACCCGGAATTTTTCACCCCGAAATTTTCCGGGGCACCGGGTTGGTTACAAAATTATTTTTGTGGTTGCAAATTGTTACATAAAATATAATATAATACCAATCGGTTTTGAAGTTGAAATTTTGACCTTGGAGTGCCAGGGTAACACTCCTATTTAAATATTTAATATATATTAAGTAGTATGTCTTATATAATATTATAAATGATAATATACATAATATATCATTTGTCGTGGTATCATGCTACTAATTTGTTGCGCAATAGTGCTATGATTTTCAGGTAAAAAAGGAAAATGTACGCAATTGTTCTGTACAAGATTACTAATTGGGGCCTGGTATAGCTCGTTGTTGTTGGCCTCAGTCCTTAACGTGTTCTGAGGTCAAGCATCGGCTGACGTCTCTAGTTCCCCGATGGGAGACTACTCGCAATATTAGTGACAAATCCTCGCACCACATACACGTATTCTTCAACCGACTCTAACCCCCCTACGAAATGCCAACGGCTGTAGTTGCCGGTGCTTAAGATCGATGAAAAAAATTATATATATTAATTACTGTAGGGTTAGTATTTTAATGACCCAAAAAACTAAAATTAAAAATGATCTACAAATCCCCCCCCCCCCAAAAAAAAATAAAATAAAAATGACCTTAAGATATTATAATTATTAATTAGATAGTAATAACTATTTCGGTACAAAACTATTTAATATATTTTATATCTTAGATATACACAGAATACTTTTTATTAATTTGTTACTCGAAATGATTTGCCAATTTTCGTGAATTTGATGAATTTTGTCAAAATTTTAACTTCGGATGCTCTTTTAAAAATATTGTGGATTCACGCACATTTTTGTTTTTAATTTTCATTAACACCAACTTATGAGGAACGTTGTATTATATTTTAAAGTTTTTTGCCAAAAATATTTTTATCAACAATAATTAAAAAAAAAACCTAATTAAACTTAAAATTTACTTATGCTTATAAATAGCGCAATATTTCGAAAATTGTATGGTGCAGAGAAATTGCTAATTTAAACATTTAGTGAAAATGTAATATATCTATGATTATATTTTTTTGTTATACTCAAAAACTGGTTTTGTGTAAAATTCTCAGTTTTTACTTAATTTTTTGTTTGTTTTTCCTGACGTTTTTAAAAACTGTTTGGAATTTTTTACTTATGACACTCCAAAAACCAACTAGATAAAATTTCTTACCAAATAAAATGCTGTTGAAGAATATCAAAGCATTTTTACTGTCCAAAAAGGTGATAATGGACAGAAAAAAAACAATAAGATCATTGTAAAATCAATACATTTGTTGCTTCGCTCAGAATCTAAAAAGACCTCAAAATGCAAAGTAAAAACTATATACAATATACTATAATTGAACTCTTAGATGAACACAATCACATGAAAATCTTTAATATCCTGTATAATGTATATCATAAAAAAATTGCAAAATCTCACTATATCCAAGTCCTATTAATTAGCAATATAGTTGGTAGTATATAATAATCTGTTTAAATTGTTGTTTCATTTATAAACCTTGTATACAAAAATGCAAGTATGAAATCATTGTTGTTCTAGAGTACTTAAATTTGTCCATTGTGAATATGTTTCTAGGTATACAAACAATGTGAAATGCATAATCAAATAATGAATAATTTAACATAGGGTAGTTGGTGATTGTGTGTTAACTTCTAACAAAAGGCAAAAAGACATTTTATAGTTTGGAACACAGCCATACGTAGTTATTGATTCTTGTGTTGTGGTTAATTCTAAGTTAAACTTTTTAATACATTTGTTTTATTTTTAGATTTTAAAACTATTTAAAAATGATTTGGTAAAAAAATATTTTTACTTTGTTACGCCTAGTACATTGTTATGATGACTGACGGGTTTTGTTATGTATATAAAATAACCATTTTGAATAATTCATTAAATTATTATTATGTTTCCTTTTTTTTTATGACAAATAGCATTATAAAACTGTCACCACCTTTACATTTATGTATATTGAAAGTAGACATACTTACTCAATTACTTAGTATAAGACTTAAGAAGTAGAGTAGGTATACTATCAAATTCGTAATGAGTGGGAGGTCGGTGGGGGGGGGGGGCGACCATTCAGTTTTAAAATAGGGCTGTCGAATTTTTTACCAGCCACATTTTTCTACCACAGTTATAACAACGAAAATTGAAATGTAACCATGTTGGAGTTTTTTCTAACCTTACTATTAGAGACGAAAAATAATTAATATTTTAAGTGATAACATTATGGTAAAAGTATAATATCATTATTGATTAATATACATTTTCTTTCTTTAATATCTAAGTATATCTATTCCTTTATTTATAAAATATTTTTTTCTTATATTTATTATTTCAATTAATTCAATTTAACTAATACATCGGGTATGGGCGCCAGCATGAAATTAAGACAGGCCAATATGTTACGGTGAAAAATAGGGCCGCCAATGTATACCCTTCGATACCCCAAATGGCGCCCCTGGGGGCGGCAATCCTATGTGTAACTTAAGATGTCGTATATTAGTATGAGTTTTTTGTATTGGCATTTAATATAACGTAGATATAGTAAGTAGATGTACATTGTTTTGAATGTTGATAGTATTGTCGATTTGTAGGTGGATATTTAAGAATTAAGTATATTTATCATTGTTATTGTAAGTTGTGTGAAAGTACACATGCTTAAATTATATTATTAGTATTAAGGCAGAGAATTATAGGTTGTACCAATCTATTTTTAAATATAACTGTAGATGTCTAGTTATGTCTAAAAACCAAAATTTCCAAAATATGCCCTGAACAAATTGTAAATACTAAAATTTTAATATTTTCGTCATAATATGAAAACCAATATAAAAAAGGCAGGCATGTGGGTGTTGCTCTGCTGTACAGAAGCCATTAGGTTACAAGTGGGTCACTGTAATGACTAATGAACTACAAATGCTCATAAAAATTTGATTTGCTTGTAGACATTTTTTTTCGATACAGGTAGACAAACTTATGAGGAATCTTGTATTACATTTTCAAATCTTAGATTTAAGTGCAAACATTTTTATGAATTTCTGACTCAATATAATTTGCACATTTTCGTGAATTTTACGTATTTGGTCAATATCTGAACTTTAAATGTTTATAAAAAAAAATTGTAACTGGGTTTTTAATATTTTTTATCTGTCTTTGAAACAATATATTAGGATCCTATATAAGCCAACATATTTTTAAAATGTTATGGTGTGTAGAAAGTGCTAATATAAATATTCAGTGAAAATTTTATGTATCTACAGTAATTTGTTTTAGAGTTACTCCAAAAACGAAAATGTCGTTTTTCCTTAATTTTTCTTTTGTTTTCACGGCGCTTTTGAAAATTACTGGAAAGATTTACCAACTAGATTCACTTTCCTATCAGAAAAGATACCGTTGAAGAAAATCCAAGCACTTTTACTGTCCTAAAAAGTAAAAGGTGATGACAGACACAAAAAAAAAAAATCAACACCATTGTAAAATCAATACATTCATCGCTCCGTTCAGAATTGGAATAATATATAAAAAATTTAATAATAACTTAAATTAATCGAACGCCTATATGATTAAACTCATAATTTATTAACATATAAAATAATTCATATTGTTTAATATTGAATGTTTGTTTATAATAATATTCATTTCTAATTTCTGTAAAATTAATATTTATGTAATTGAGGGTAGATATACCACAATAATTATGATGACACGGCGTTATGGATAGGCATTTTAGGTACATTGCTGAGAATTTTTCGGGACTCCGGGTTTCCGTGACACCAAACTATTGGATTTTAGACGCAAAGACTATACCTTAATATTTATATCACGACACTGCATAGTTTGGGTATCTAATATTTTAATTTTTGCAATGTAAGATTTGCATAATTAAAATTATAATTTATTTTTAAGGTTAAAATTGTATTATATTAATGTATTTAAATCTGACTTACCTAATCTAATCTAATTTTTAAAGACATTTTAATTTATACTTTATAACCATTTTGTGGTAAATATAAAAACCTAGAGTAGTAGAGTATTAAAGAATACCGCAGAATATGATTGGACACACCTTGACACTTGGAGCATGAAAATAAACCAACTTATACGATGAAAGAATCCTGCAGGAACTGAATAAGTGCGGAAATACGACTTTTGGCAGCTGCAGATAGATTTAGTTATATACTTATATACCTACTACCTAATTAATATATACCTACTTCTGCTGCTGTTTTGGCCTCATAAACGCTTTAATATATGAACTGTAAAGCCAATTAAATGCATACGTATTATGGGTAGGTAGATATTATGTAATGGAATGGTATACTTGGACGTAGTACTTTGTAGCATTTCAACGCTTATTAGTTACTACAGCCGGATTTTTTTGAACTGTTGTTCCGCGATGTAGATACTTCGGAAAATTTTTTTTTCTTATAATTACTTGTATTAAATTAATTTATGATTAACATGCTCTATCGACATTGAAATGAAAAACTTTTAATTGAAAATACCATTCACGAATTCGTTCAATCGTTCAATGTTAATTAATACTTCACCGGAATACGCGTATAACAATTTTTATAAATGTATCAATTACGGCTTGCAAAGTTTCATAATAATATAGATGAGGATGATCCTTTTAACAGTAAACACACTCATTATCTCGGAATGTAAAAATGTTTTGTTTTTATATAATTTAAAACCATTAGAAAATTACATTATTGAAAAAGTAATCTAATTACTTTTTTATCATTATAATCTTGACTTTTTAACTTTTTGAAATAATAACAACATACATTATTAATTTAATATTGTTAAGCAAATAATTTTTCCGACGATTTTGATGTATAAAAATCGAACTATAAACGAATAGTCGATTATAAGTATACTTATGTTGTGATGAGCAGAAGAGCGTGGTACAGACCACGGTATACCCTGGCAATGTTGGTCCACTACTCAACCCAGTGACCGAATTACTAAATTATAATGATATTTGATAACGTTATACTAAAAACATTATTTAGGTACCTATAGATTGTATTCCTTATACAAAGTCGAAGGTCTTCCATATATTTATGTAGGTACCTACAGTTCTCAAAAATCGTAGACCAAGTACTAGTCTTAACTATATTATTATCTTAAAAAAACAAAAATCAAAAATGTTAACGTGTCTTATAAGTTTTAATTCATACAATATTATAAGAACATTGTTATCTATAAATACAATTGTATTGCAAATATGAACAATATTCACTGTCATTTATTTAAATCAGCCTATTTATACATATTATACCTAAGCCCCACTAAATTCTTTACTCAATTTGTAGGTTGTACCTTTACAAGACAATCCTCAATTTACAATAAGTTATAACAGACGATTATTTTATATCTGGATCTTATAATAACTAATAACCATTTAATTTTATTTAAATAATTAATATTAAGTTGTTTCCTCTCTGATTACATACAGTTTCGTTATGTGGTCGCGTGAAAGTGCATTAAATTCGTATCTTTGAAATGCTACCTATATAGTATTATAATAATCCTCAAATAATAAAAAAAACCAAGTAAGTTACTCTACTGTATAATGATTTACGAGTATGCCTCAATATTGAGTAGGTCACTGTAATGTATGTATTCAGTTTGAATTCTATGATTATCATTATTGCATACGAAAAACGATTCTGAGCAGAGTAGCGGACTTCACATAAAACTTCAAATTTATTTCATTGATCTGGTTTCGCAGTTAAGTACATGTACTATTAAATAATTGTGGTGAATTACAAAAAATGTAATGTAAAATTTAGTGGGGAATCTAACTTTTTATTTAGGCAACTTCAGAATCAGTGGTGGTGTTCTACAAGTCCCAACGAAGAAGCTAACTAGAAGATTATCTCCAAGACCTATATGAAACTTTTGATGTATAAAAACAATAATATTTATGATGAGTTACAAAATAGTATAAATAATAAGGTTAGTAGATAATTATATATATTGTAAATCACACACAATATAGGTACTAAATGATTTTTGGTTAATCATATAATACTGTACCACTGTCCCCTACCTATTTTTTATAATTATATTTTATAATTTGTTTATATTAGTATATTAGTAATTTATTAATAATTAATAATACAGTACTATTACGTATTGGCGATGCTATTTAGTTGTTGGTTGTTTAAGAACAAGTAGCAACTTACAAAGAACCTAATGTTGTACCGAACTAACTTTTTGACTTACAAACACACTTATCATTGTTATTTGTAAAACCAATACATTATTTGGCCCGTTATTTTAATCAATAATTCGTTTGATACATGTTATATTTAAATACAATGTATTAGTTTTAACTAATAATTATAAAACCATTATTATTTAATGTTGACGCTATAATATTTTGTTGAGTACAAAATTGTTTTCATAACTATACATAATGTGTCCCATTGTACCAATAAAGCCTATCTTATCATCTCAAGAATCTCCGTAATCCGTAACAGAACATTGTAAGAAAATTCTGATTTAAAAGTATACATTTCAAATTAAAATACATTGATTAACCTATTTTGAACTTATTTTTATTTGTTTGTACTTTTGAGATGTACTTATTTACTGTATAATGCATACCTAAGATATAATTATAATATCTATTTGTTTCTTCGTTTATTTATTCAGAACTTATAATTATTCGGGTTTAGGGTCAGCTTGAATATTTAATAGAATTATATACATATAGGTACCAACATATAATAAAATATTCGGTTTTGAGGGTTAATTTTGGATGTTTTATCGTTTGCATTATTCGGTATGGAATAGTGGAATGGCTTGTGGTTGTGTGATTTTTTTTAAAAATTAATTCGGGTTTCGGGTTGATTTGGGTCCAGGGTCCCGGTAAAAACACAAAAAGCACACCACTGCATATAAAATATAGGATAAGGAATGATATGTATAATAATTAATTGTAATCCTCTGAATTTATAGTTATATAGATTACCTGCTATACCATATAAAATAATTAAGCACGTATTATATATTATATATAGTATTTGATACCACAAAAACGTGAAACATTGAATTTTTTTTTAACAAATAATTATGATAACAACATTCAGTGCAGACAGTGCAGTGGTCGTGGTCCACGTATTTGGTCTTTGTATTTGACTATTTGAATATTGTTTTTTTTCCTAATATTATTTTTAATTACTATAGCTATTATTTTAAATGAATGTAATACTGTAATTGACGGCACAAACTTGTCAAGCATAAATTTTATTTTTATAACAAGAAAATTATATACGTATTATTTATAATAATATTTTAATTACTATGCTGCATTTAATATTTCAATATGATAGGTATATCCCAACAAAAAAACCACATTAATGTGTACAGTATGAAACTTCGTGAAAATCACTTTAAGTATATACAAATCTACTCAAATATGTTTATTCTTTGCGTCAGTGAAGTTTTTTTCTTGAACAATTTAAATATCCCTTATTTTTAATTAATTTATTATTATTATTATTTTTTAATACCAATTACTACATGCAATACGTAATAAATATTATTAAGTTCAGCATTAACAACATACAATTTATAAATTTTATTACAATTTATATTACAAAATGGTATTAGAATTTTCAAATATTTCATGAAATTTTCAAATACTAATTCTATATTATATTGATTTGTCAATACGAAAACAATATTTCATTGTAGTTTGTTTATACGTAGATTAATATGTAAATAACCTAAATAAAAATCAAAAACAAAAACTAAATTATAAAAACAAAACAAGAATAAATCATACAAGTTTAAATATTTCTTTGTCATCTAGTAGTCGGATACAATCGGATCGTAAGTTGGATAGTTTCAGGTCACTTTATACGGTCCTCTGTATAAGATTGAATACAAAATGAGGATATTTTATACATAATATTATAGCATAAATACTGATTTCGAAACCAGGAAAGTTCGTCCAGTCGATAAAAATACTGATTGCAGAATGCGGAGACACTATACCTTAGTGTGATTACTTATTTAGGTAAAAATTGTCCAAATTACTTATAATTGTTAAAATGTATGATTAATAAAATATAATGAGTTGCAAGCAAAATTTGTACGTTTGTTGTTCGACGCTTATGTATTAGCTAGGTAGGTAACTCTAATCAAACATTCAATGGACTGTACAAAATATAGAGTTTGCCTTCTAAATTTTTAATAATATACCGTACAAAATGACCGCGGTTTAGCAATTAGATAATTATATACAGTCATGCAGAAACGTAGTATGCATCAACTACATTACAATTAATATTTATTTCTTTACTCACATAAAAAGTGTACCTATATTATTTATGTTTGTTATATTACTACGGATTTAAATTTTAAACTGAATACTACATTACCTTACTGACATAAAGAATTCATTCGAGAACTGGAAAAAAAAATACGAAAACCTACAATACATTTATCAGGTTTCATATTTGTGTATTTTGTTGCAAATCTTTTGTCAGAAATATAGTCGTCGGATTGTTGCAACTGGATTTATGGGGGTTTTGCGCACTTACATGCACAATATATGTATATATATAAGTATACTTATGTAAGTATAGGGATTTAATGTACTTTGCCATTTTACGAAAATTGTATCTCGTTTATAATAATATTTTGCAATTCCCTTTCAAATTAAATACTTATAAGTTCTAAATATTCCCAAAAAGAAAATAGTAAATAGTAGGAAGATAATTAAAATATTAATTTTGTTATAAGATTTATAAAAAGACATGCAAGTAAATCTTGACTTAAAAATGCGTAGGTACTGACACGAAACAATAACTAACAAAAATAAGTGTTCTTTTGGTGGAAGCTTTCAATGATTAAATATCTTAAATAAATTTAATATTCTTTAATTACAGAATCATATCCTGAAATTAATATAAAAAGTTATTTTTGGAAGTTGAGTTTTTCTTAAATAACAATTAAGTCACGGTGAAGACTTTAAGAATTGATTAAATACAAATATTGGAATCAAAAATATTAAAATAGTCTTTTTGATTGGCGATTATAATAATATGTAATGCGTAAATATATAAATTATACATTAAACCCAATCGAAATAACGTCATATAAATTATAAACCACGATAAACCGAATTGATGTATTAAAATTGCATATACAAAGCGCCGTCTTACAAAAAATATAATATTACATTCCTAATTAGTAATACATACTAATAATTGCAATATTATAGTATTAATATAGTTAATTTTATTGTAATATTATAGTTTCAACGGAACGATATCAAAAAAGCAGGATACAGTTATTATTTGATTATGGTAGAGGAAATTACCGATTTTATCACATTATTGTATATAATGTACCTAAATTATAGACATTTTTAAATTGTTTCAGTATAATATAATAATATTTAAACGAACTTGAATAAAATAATTATCTGTTTTTGTACTCGAATCTATTCTCGGATACTCATCAAACTATTTAGGTTTATAGTTATTAATTGTAATATAAACATTTTATAAGTGCGTAATGTATAAATAATATCTATCATAAAAGTTATTTTCAAATTATTTACATAATAATAGCGTATAAGTGTTTTGAATAAAGTAATACATTTATTATAAAGGAAAACATATTAAATTATGTAAATATTATAAATATAGTTAAGATAATTTTGTGAGTACAAAAAAAAATTCAAAATTCATTGGTATTTTCAATTATTGTAGTAAGAACTTCGAAAACTCGCTATCTAAAATTGTATTGTATATTCTGCAAGTACACTGAGACAAAAATGAAAATCTGTATAGTGAACATAAA
Source organism: Sitobion miscanthi (assembly GCA_008086715.1). Classification (NCBI taxonomy): domain Eukaryota; kingdom Metazoa; phylum Arthropoda; class Insecta; order Hemiptera; family Aphididae; genus Sitobion; species Sitobion miscanthi. Next base: position 21,673,625 of record CM017798.1, on the reverse strand, counting down.
TGTTAATTATTAGGGTCTTACATGTTAGTAGGTACGTCACGTTTGTCAATTTATAATTGCACATTATACAGTCGATTCTCGGAAACTTGAATACAACGAATTCTCCTTCAAAGGCCATAACACTTATAATTGGATATTGCAAATTTTTTTATAAACACACATTTTTTCTCCACTTGAACTTCAAGTAACCGATAATTGACTCACTAGTCACTTGACAGTATGATTTATTTATTATTATTTTACTAATTTTTAATTTAGATTTAGTAGGTACTATATGGTTTATATTATTATAAAGTTTAGACGTGACTTACTAGCATATTTTGTTGGTTGATATACATTCCTATTGTCGACAAATGACATTTACCGAATTATAGCAATATATATATAATATAGACCAAGGCGTTGAGGATACAAACATATTGGTTTTAAATTTTTAATGCAGATAATGTAAGAGTTTATGTGTAAGAGAAAAGAGCGACCGAAGAAAATACTAAGAGAATACAATGAGCAATACAAAATCTTAAGTACAGTTATTATTTGGTTTAGTGCACAAAAGGCATCGGTTTTCTTAAGACCAGTTTGTGACATATATAATATTATGAGTCGTTTATTAAATGGAAAGGCCACTGCTATAATACTATATTTGATATGTTTAAGGCTGCGTAATAAGGGAAGTAGTAAAGAGGAAGAAAACTGAGACCTAGTATCTATTAATTCTTTGGAACATTAAAAAGTGTATTATTGTCACGGATGAAAAAAAATTCACGTCCACAAATAAACTAGCCTTTGGAACGCCAATAAATACCGATAAGTAGTTAATATATTTTAATGTGTTAAATATGAATATATATATACAGCGTAATTCACTAAATATGCTCACCAAATTTTACTTTAATAATACAGCTATTCAAAAAGTTGGAGTTTTTAAATTTTAAGACCACATTTTCAAATTAAAACTTTATGATTTAATTTTAATATTAATAAATTAATTTAAAAAATCACATTATTTTTTTCTTAGTATAATATTCTACATTATATTATGAAAATTCTAATACAGATTATTTGTTAAACAAGCATATATTATGTGTACATGGAAATGCAAAATTTCTTCCAAAAATATAGACTATAATAAGTATAATTATTTTACCAAAGTGGATGTATTAGCAGAAATGGGAATCAAATCTTTTTTTAAATTGGCGGAAAAAGGTGATGGCAGAAACGGTAATTTTAAATGTCAGCGGATATGGTAAATACGATAAAAATAATTTTGGAAATGTGTGCGTAAACTTTACCCCTCGTCTGCAGGTTAATATACATTATACATACGTGTATTCGAGAACGACCAGGACACGTTTTGCAGCACATATTATGTCATGTAGTATTAAAGCATAGGGGGCCGTGGCGCTATGTTCGTAAACACGGTTGTATAAACACTATAAACATTGTTTGTTATTTCATTTGTACAATTTCTATCGAACGAGTGTAAGGGAACTATGTCGGGCAATTAATATAATATGGTACGACACGAACGGCCAACTCGGCGAAGCAGTTTGGTTTATACGGTATCAGACACATCACGCAAATATACGCGATATACAGTGTGATTCACAGTGGCAGACTGAACTTAAATTTTATATGATGCAATTTCATATTTAAGTATTTACTACCACCCCACAATAAATTATAATATACATTATATATATATTTAATATTTATGTTATGGCGTAAAAAAAATCTGGCCGTACATTAGCATACATTTTGACGCCACTGCCACTAGTCACTAACCCTTTGAAAAGTTGATACAGCTGCAACAAATTTGAGACTTTTTTCTCGCCACTGGTTATTAACACAGCAGGCTCACATCAATTGTTTACTTTAAAAATTAATTTATTCAAAATTCATATTCATGGAAACATTCAACCTGCGGTGATAACAACTTTTTACTGTTAACTATTAGGCAGATGACTTTTTAGATAACGTTGATTCATCGATATCAAAATTCGTACGGTTGTAGTTTCTGAGTTATTAAAATATATAGAATAATAGTCCTTAAAAATAGTTTTTCAAAAATATGAAATATATGTAATTCTTAATCTAGTACGTGTATACTTGAGAAGTTTCTTCAAATTATAAAATGTTGATGGATTTATTTTTATTACTATAATTTTTAAATCATCAAAGTCCCCATGTATTTCATACCTATTATCATGGACTTATTTTCCTTCGTACACAGAGTTAAATATTTCAAAACTACTCGTTCAAATTTCGATTCAGCTAAATAATATACAGTAAAAGTGTGATTCTCATTTGAAAAATAGAAGTTGGTATTTTGCCACAAGATACTCCTTAAATCGTATAATATATCCTAGTGTTTAAATATTCAAGAACACTTAAAAATTCTAAAAGTCGGATTTGATATATAAATTCACTATTAAAAGAGAAAAGGAGGATAGCGTGCTCTGTGAATCACTATATATTATAAGACATTGGACAGGGTGATTAATTTATTCATTATCGTGAGCAAGCGAAAACCTGACCTAACGAAGATCACGAGTAAATTTGATTTCGGAAGTTTTCGGTGTGCCATATTGAATTATGAAGTAATTATTTATGTTTATGAGATAACATTTTTTTTTTTAACAATATGGTGACCTACATTTTTAATTTAATATGTGCAATATTTATCCCAGAACATCTATATTTTATTGCGTGCAAATCTAGTAATTTTGAATCAATAGTTAATTATTTATAACTTTGTAAGCGTTTAAATAGTTCAGACGAACAGATTAAGGTACCAACGATTCACGGGATTTTCCCAACGGCCCAAAAGCACTGCTTCATAGTTAAAATCAAAACGTTAAAATGCATATAAATAATTGACTATATGTATTTATTATTCGGTATTTGTAGAAGTTTCTGAAAAATAATCTTCTTTTTTAATATTAAGTTGAGAATATAGAAATTACCATAGCTATATTAAAAAAAAAAATATAAAATTCGTTGAAATAATAAAGCACAATTTATCATCCCTCATTATTAAACCTTGGAATTTACTAAATATTTTTACAATGGTAATCGCTGCAAGTATGTAATGATAAAATAAAAAAAGATGGGTAAGTGGATATCGCTCTGCTGTACACTATGTTACAAATGGGTCACTGTAATGGATGGTGTTAAATTTGAATTCAATGATATAATATCATTGTATAAGAAAAAACATTCTGAGCGAAAACGGTCAGTCAGACTATGATGTTACTAAGTATATTTGATGATATTATTGTGTATAAAGTAATTTATATATAACCTATTTACGTGGAGCCTTGTTTTCAATTTTCAATCCTTAGCTATAAAAGTTTAACATTTTATAAATTTTTAACTACAAAATAATTATTAAATTATAAATTTTATAAATTTTGTCAAAATTTGAACTTAATGCTTATAAAAAAAAATTGTGCCTATATATTTTTAATATTTTTCAACTGCTATTGTAAAAATATATCAGAAGCCTTGTATTAAATTTTCATGCTTTATTTCCCAACAAATAAAATTTTATTGATATTTATAGAAAAAAAAACTAAAAAAATTGAAAACTGACAATGTCCGTAAACAGGTCAAAAAGAGTAAAATTATTTTCAAAATTTTATCGTGTATAGAAAATGTTAATATTTTATCCTTAATTTTTCTTTTGTTTTTCATGGCGCTTTTGAAAATTACTGGGAATTTTAAATTTTGACCTTTCCAATGCACCAACGATACTCACTTTCCAATCGAAAAAGATACTGAAGTTGAAAATCGAAGCATTATTTCGACTACTTATCGTGTACACAGGCACAAAAAAAATAGAAAAAAAAATATATAACACACATCATTGTAAAATCAATACATTCATCGTTCCACTCAGAATCTAAAACCACTCTGTAGATATACATAATTTCTGTCGTTTTGCCATAATCGTGTCAATGACGTTTCGTTATATTATAATATGCCGTGCGTTCAACATATACAATACGCTATCTTCATTATTGGGGTTTTTTTAAGTGTTTCTTTTTCGACAATTTAAATACACGCAAGATAACTTCCGGTAAACGGCCACGTGTACCTATAGTACAAAAGTCTGAGGTAGTGGGCTACCGACATTGAATAAATTCGTCCTTGCAGATAATATATACAGGGCAATACGCCATTTTCTTTAATAATGAATTTATTAAAATTTTGATTTTTGGAATTTTTAAGTATAAACTAATTAAGGATTATGTTTTTAATAATTTAGATTTTTTCATACCATTTAAGGAGTGAATATCCGGTGGTGATAAAAAATTCTTCGGATCAAGTCAACCGACCATCTCTAAACGCATACCTAAATCCTAACTTCCAATCCTTTGGCCAAGTTGACGTTCATCACCTCGTCATGTTGCACTAAGACTACTGGTGCCGTTGCCACCGCGTCTCTAACCTCCACAACCGTTCCTTGTCCGTTGTAATCGTCTGATTGCGAAGATGAAGGCAAGCGGAGTGACGATGACATGACGACGAAGGCTAGCTGTATTGGCGCGGACAACGGCACCGACCCGATGGTAGCATTGACCAAGGTCATTCGTGACGGGAACGATGGAGACCTTAGAGCACACTGTAAGTGATAGATGACTATAATAATAGGTAGCTAGGAACACGGACGTTTCAGGATTTGGCGGTGCGTGACTCCTAAGGTGGGCCATTGAATTTATTATATGAAATTAAAATATACAAATGAAAAATATGGGATAGTCGTTCTAAATTGAAATTAAAGACAAATTCAAACCTGTTGTATGCAGAAGTAGGTATTACCCGATAAAATATATACTCATCAACCGGTATGACAAACAAAAAGCACTTACTTTAGCGAGAAAAAAAAACGTTCCCGACTGTGACAGTGAATATTTTACATGTGCATGTGCGTGCTGAAGTTATGCGTTATGACAGGTTTGCACGCACACTAATGAGTGTTTACTGTACATATTATGACCACATGGTTCGTACACGCGACATAATGTTTCACATTGGCTATTGCGAACTTCTTAAAGCAAACCTTTTTCAATCACAATAATATTATATATGTCTTCAGTCTTGTTATCCCCGTTTACAATGTCTCGTTTGGTCCTATATTACGAGTATGGCGTAATTATGTACATACATATAGGTGAAACATATTCCTCGAGGAACCAAGGAATATCGTAAAAATATTCCCATTCAAAATTCTAACTTTAAACTTTAAACGCTCATACAATTATTTTGTGAATCACTTTTTTTTGTTGTATTAAAATGAAAATACTTCGGAACTTTTACATCGTCATCTAACTGAAGCATATAGTGGAGGTCAGTTAATCCTCAACATACTTTTCTAAATGTTTAATTGATACTAAAAATGTTTAGGTACTGTACTTGGAATTTTTTTATATTTGACAAACATTTGTATGATATTATGACGTAATAAAAAATAAAACGTGTTTTTTATGTATAAAAATAGTATACTATTTAAAAAAATATATGTATTTAATTTGTACGTAGATCACTCGTCCTGAATTCACAGACCACTCAACCGCGATAGATCACCTGCTACACGAATGCAACCTAACCTAACCCATTAAATTTAAAAGTTTCAAAAGTCCGTTCGTAGTACTCGTAGTAATACCTAATTTTCATCACGAAAATATCGAATAAGAGTTATCGATAATAGTTCTATTTCTGTGATTGTTTTAAATATTTATATTATTAAAAATGGACTAATGAGGATATTTTGATTTCTGGGTATTTTGTACATAGGATATTTTGAGGAAAAACTATACATAGGTAATAAGTATGTAGAATTTTCTTTAAGTATACTATACAGCAAATGAGTCATGTATAACGAAATCATAAAAGTGTTGTACACACTACTACACAAAAACGTGATATAATTTTAAAAATGTATACTGAGTGATTGTTCAAATAGTAAAATCTCATTATCTCGAAAAATATAAAAGTCTTAGAAAATATTTTATTACATAATTTGAAGTCATCTCAAAACAATATTTATGAGAAAAATTATTATTTTTTATCGTTATAATTTCTGAACTGAGCACCACACATTTTTTATTTTATATTCTGATAAAAAATAATTTTTTCTGAGAATTCCGACGGATAATAATCTAATAATTTTGAACGAGTACTTATTAGTTATAACTTATAAGCAATAAAGATCGGATTCTCGTGCAGATGCAACTTTTCATTACGCGTTTCAAATTCTATAGAAACAATTTAAAAATTCGAATCAAGTGATGTAAATTAATTTAAACAAAGTTTTATTTAGCACAAAATTATTGCCCTTTTCAGAGTTTTTATATTAAAATACAATTTTAAATTTGATTTCATCAAAATACACGTAATTATATATTATTACATGACGTATTATAGTAATAATACTTATATAATTGTTAGTGTTAGGTACTTGATTATTGTTGTTGGACTTAGAACTTAATATAATACAATGTAATAAAGATAACGAAGTTGTGATAACCATAAGACCGGTAGACGGGCAACTATTATGAAGTCTACCCTACGCGATTGTAGGAAAAAAAACTTAGAAACTTTTCCTTCGCGGAAAAAAAACTTGATAATAGGTATAAACATAATAATAAATTATAATACAATTTCATAAACTAGATTAAATTGTATAATGTTGTATATATCTATACGAATATACATTTTCTGTACAAAAATATTATGATAATAGTAATGAAAAATGAAAATGTAATTTGAAATACCTGCAGCACTGAAAAAATTGTTGATGATACACCTAACACCAATTTTGCACGTTTTCGTACATTTTGGTTTTTGAATTGAAAGTTCTTCAGGTACTTAGTATACAAAAATCTGGTCTTAATTATAAGAACTTAGCGTTATGACGTGGGGAGTATAGTGGATCAACATTTTTCAGGTTATCTCTGTACCACTCATCTCTGCTCAAAAAAACTACAAAATATGTACCTACCTAACAAAATTTTTTTTTTTCAAAAACGTTAATACTTTTTATGATAATGAGTGTTTCTTGTTAAATTAATCATCATGTATGATAATAATATAATAAATATGTCTTCCTTTTAGACTTGCGTTTAATAATAGATGTAAATTAATTTAGTATTAATTTATAAAAGAAGATTTGTTTAATAATAATTAATGACCAATAAAATACTAGGTATTTGTAATTATTTTTAAGAGGCTATTGAGGCCTAGTGTTTCTCGGTGGTTGGGCTCAGTCACTAACGTGTTCTAAGGTCAAGCATCGGCCGGAGTCGCTAGTTCCCGGATGGGTGACCACCCGGGTTTTTTGTGACGAATCCTTACCCCACATACACACGTGTTCCTCAACTAACTGTAAATCCCTTACAAAATGCTAATGTTCATAGTTTCCAATGCTTATGTTCAATAAAAAAATAAATAATTGGCTATTCCGCTTTGTTTAAAATTATTCCAAGAAGTTAATAATATTTCAATAGGTAAAGGTAAAATAGACATATTCTAAATTTTAAGATGAAGATATATATTTTTTTAATTGTAAGTATAGCCAATGTAGCTAGTCTGGTTTTGTTAAACTAAACATGAGACAAAATCGTTGGTATAATGTTTTTGAGAATTATTATTAATTATTATCTGTTCTATCTAGTTGATATTAATTAATAATATTTTTCGCTTCTATAACAAAATTCAACTACCTATCAAATTATTCATCTAACTTGATAACAATAACATTTTTCCACAAAAAGGGGAAATAACCTACAAACAAATAACCTAACCTAAAATAATTAGTTTTGTTATTGAAAAATAATAATATATTTTATTTCTAAGCACAGAATATTGGTATAATCTATTTACCTATTGAAGTTTGGCTGAAGATTATTATATTTTCAAGTTAAGGTCTGGATACAACACATTAAATATTATACCTATTGGGTATAATTCAATTATCCGGTCTTAAATCATAAAACTTCTTTTTAAAATCCTCAGGTTTACTTTTAAATAATTTTAAATATTATCTCTCTGTAAAAGCTTTTGTGCTTACATTTATATTTATATTTTAGGCTTAAAGCTCCATCAATAATTAGCTGATGGAATAAATTCAGAAATGTTCGCAGGCATTGGGATAGGATTGATTTATTGAGTAACTCATTTATTATAAGTCTATATAATTATTATTTTAATTCTTAATTCATGTATACCTACCTACCAATATATCATTTTTTTTCTATCTAAAAAAAAATTCATCGTACAATGTAAACGTGTTATAACGTACAATGTAGAAATTCCCAATGGACATATTATATACAGCAGATGGTTATTTTTTCTTAAATAAATAAATAATTGAGATATTTTTCAAACTATGCATGCATAGAATAAAATGTTTTTGAAGTTTAAGCGGTTAAATAAAATCAATAAAATATTAATAACATTTTTATTCTATATTCAATAAAATCTAAAGCTTACATAAAACACATTTTGTAATTATAATTACACTAATACAACACATCATTTCAATAATGATTAATGATTCTCGAGTTTAATGAGTTCAATTCTCAGAAACATTACAGCTTATAACAGTTTAAAAAACCCAATAAATCAGTTTTTAACTTATTATTAATAGGATCTAAAATATTAAATACACCTCTATTTAGTATTTATTATCGTTATGCATTTGTTAATAGATATTTCAATATATTATTTTTTTTTTTCATATAATATATCTTTTTAAGTTTTATAACTACTAAGTAATCTAATCGGTCTAGACTCAGAAAAATTGTATGATTTCAATATTGTTGTGTTTATATAAATTATAGATATTATACATTGTTTAATCAAGTATACAGGGTGTATCTTAAGTCATTGTACGCGGGTTTTTTTTTAACAATTATGGATCGATGACATAGAATTTCGTTAAAACGAAAAAAGGTGTTCCTTCATTTTTAATAGGCAATTTTTTTATAAGAATTTCAAAATTTTTAAACACGCAGGTGTACCAATAGCAAAATCAACTTTATTTTTTCAAATGGTAACTATTATATGAATAAATTCCGGTAGAGCTTTTTTTTCTGAAAATTTTGATAGTCAAATCATCAATTTTGGTTGGCTAGTTTATTAACTATGGTCCTCTAAAGTTTAGTAAAATATGCATTTATACTTTTAATTGAAATAATTGGTATAGGTTTAATTTACAAGAGCTAAATATTGTTTTCTCTATATTCGAGTTAGTGAATCATAATAGGCGATTGGTACCGGATAATGACTTTGACATATGGAAATTCAATATACTGAAATAACTGAATACGTAAGTCCAATACTGAATGATCGGGACTGAAAAAAATTCGACTTGCAGAAACTTCGAGATACCGAGGTTTCGCTGTAACTAACTTTTTATACACTGTAGTTTAATTTGTATATAATCTAATGACATTCTCTCTCTCAAAAAAAAAAAAAAAAAATATAAACAAATTTGTTGGCAATAGAGTTCATTATTTTAATTTTAACATACAATCATCAAAATCAGTATTATTATTTTAATTTGTTATTATAGGCAATCGTAATTAACTACTCCACAGTTACTTTTCTTACAATATCATAAATTTGGATTCTTTATTAGGTGGTTAAAATAATAATAGTAAATTGGTAAATGGTATTTGATTATTGATATTAATATCTTAGGTGTGTATGGGGGTTAAAAAAAATGTGTAATGAAAAAAGTGCAATGTTTTGTGGTGCCCTTCTCGTAGTGGGATAAACTTGAAATTTGAACCATATAGGTTCACTGTATCGCATGCAAAGTATGAATTTTGGAGTTTAAATTCATAACCTTTCATATTTTTTAGTTTTGGACATTTACATTTTATTTCGTACTTTTCCTATCAAAAATTCCTATCATATTTTTCTTACGATGGCATTAATTTGGATTCTTTATTAAGTGGCTAAGGTAATACCTACCTAATGGTATTTGATTATTGTCATAATAATATTGGAAATCTGTAATTAACTCAGATTAAAAGTATGGCTAAGTTAGGTACAAATCTATATTGAGATTGACTATTTATCTAAATATCTTGCAAATAGTTTTTTTAAGCCACGATTATTAAATAATTCTTAAAGAATTTCAACTGCTAAAATCATACTTTGCATGCGATACCTACCAATATAGAGAACTTATGGTTCAAATTTCAAGTTATAAAAGTTAGCTATAAGAAAAAATTATTTAGCTCTTGTAAATTAAACCTATACCAATTATTTCAATTAAAAGTATGAATGCATATTTTACTAAACTTTAGAGAAACATAATATAGTTAATAAACTAGCGAACCAAAATTGATGATTTGACGATCAAAATTTTTAGAAAAAAAGCTCTACCAGAATCTATTAATATAGTAATCATTTGAAAAAAATAAAGTTAATTTTGCTATTGGTACACCAGCGTGTTTAAAAATTTTGAAATTGTTATAAAAAAAATGCCTATTAAAAATGAAGAAACGTGTCTTTTTTCGTTTTAACGAAATTCTTTGTCATCGATCCATAATCGTTAAAAAAAACCCGCGTACTATGACATAAGATACACTCTGTATATGTAAATTAAACTGATGCATTATATTTTAATTTCTTCTTTTTGGATTGTATACAGAGTGATACTCCAAAGGATGCTCACTTCATTTTTCTTCTTTAATAATGCAATAAGTTATTCAAAATTTGATTTTTGGATTTGTTAAATATACTTAAGGACTATATTTTCATATCCTTGAGATTTTTCATACTACTAAGGGATGTCCTGTTGTGATGTAAACTTTTATTTTTTAAATAATAACCCTCTTTTTCTATTGCAAATTATTTAACAAATAATTTTTCTGAATGAAAATCAAAATAGAACTGGTAGTTTTGGAGTTATTCAACTTTGTGTACCTATTTAGGATAATAGATACATTGTAATTGTAATACTAGAAGATCGAGGGCTATAATGATTTGAAAATTGGGACTATTACCTATCTTTGTTTGGAATTGAGTTATAGTTATGACCGGTAAAATAGGGGTGAGCATGCTCAGTGAATACGTAGTGTATACCTAAATATGTATAGGCACCTAATATCCAATATATAAATGTAATTCACAGTACCTATCTTTTTATAATAGTGATATAGCTAATGATACTATTATTAGGTATTTATGTTAGCTAAATACTTTTGTTGATAATTAAAATTAAATGTGATAATTATGGTTAAATGATACAATAAAGACGTTTGAGTATATTATATTGTGATACATATAATATCTTAAATTAATTTTTAGCATTTTAAAATAAATTCTAAAGTTACTGAATTGAACTAACGAACATCGAAACTGCAATTGAATGTTGTTTATGGTTCAGACATAAATAGCAATAAAATGTAGATTGAATACCTTAATGTTGTCTATATAAAATATACAAACATACTTTTTTACTTAAATCTTTAATATATTCTTTAGTTTTATTGATACGTTGTTTCTTATTAATTGTAAAAAAACTTACTACATCTGTTTTATCGGTATTTTATAATATCATACCAGTAACTTAAACCTACTTACTAAAAACAATTATCGTTAATCACGAATAAAATAACGATCTATAACAATTAAATCGAACTTAAAGTAATTTATTTATTTTATCTTTAAACAAAAATGTATGAATAAATCTAACACATTAACACGTAATATTATACAATTCATTTGGAAATAATTTAATATTATAGATCTTTCAATCTTTGTACCTATAGTGGATGATAAGTATAAATAGTTTATGTGTGTCTAAACTTATATTACACTTATTAAAATTTTGAATTGATCTAAATTATAAATATTATATGGATAATTTAAAAATATTTTATTAAAATTAGTTTATCTACGTCTCGAACTGTAGTATATTATTCTTTTACACTTTTGGCCGTATATAATTTGGAAGTACGATTGTTTTTTTTTTTTTATATTATTATCCATACACTTTATTAAAATATTCAACAGTCAGTCAGTTAGTAAATATCAAATGTAATTTTAAACTATACTTATGAAAAAAGTTATTCCAAAAATTCCAGTTCACATTTAGTGCGAGTTCTTGTGTTTATTTTGGTAAACGAATTACATTTCTACGACCGTTTCTAAGGTCAGACCGGTATGCGTGTATTATTTTTTTAGTACCTATAATACTGTTATACTATACATATGGTTGCTATTTAAAGTGAGTGAACATGACGTATTTTCAGGAGAATCTCATGATTGTTGCGCTCTCATAAACATAAAAACAACTAAAGGCATTTTAATTGACGTCGTACCCGTCGTGGATAAATATTTTGAAATTGTTGCTAACATATTATATAAATCCAATTTTGATACAGTGTGATTCAGTACAACTTTGCTCCCCCCTCCCATTTTAAATTTATAATGAATTTATTTCTTTGAATGTTTTAAGTATGCCTACACAAGGACCATATTTTTAAACACTTGGATTTTTTCAATATCATTTAAGGCAATACCAACATCTTTTTTTGAAATGAGAATCGCCTTTTCCCCTTCTAAATTAATAAGTTCATAACTTTTTAAAAATCTTGATTTATCTAAATCAAAATTCGAACAGGTAGTTTTTAATTTTCTGTACCTACTAAGAATAATAGTTCTATGAATATAGGTTTGGAAGAAATTTCGGGGGCTAATGGACATCATGATTTTTAAATCATAGTTATAATAAATTATTAATTTTATCCAATTTATTAACATTTTACCTTTTTTAAAATTTTACCAAGAAAAGAAAATACATGCTTGATGAAATATTACATCAATTTTATATTTTTTTAAGGACCCGTATCCTTAGAATAAACATTTTAATAACTCAGAAATACTCGTTCAAACATTTATTTCAAACACCGAAATATTAAAAAAAAAATCATTTGTATAACAAATTGTATTAAAAAAGGTTAGTTGTCATTAAAAGAAGAAGTTATTATCGCCATACGACAGTCCCGCGATATAAAAAAATCAAAACATTTGAAAATATACGGTCATTGAGTACACCTAATAATTTCAAATACCAGAATTTGAATAACTTCCTTATTTTTCATACAGGAGGGTAAATCAACCTGGACATCATGTCTATATCTGCATTACGTGATTCACCCTGTATAGTAATGATAGTTTTGGTTTTAATTTATGTTCCGTTGGCATATCACTGGTATAAAAATATAAGCAGCGTGCCAGCGTACTAATTTAGCACAATAATTCGAATTTAATCGCTTAAATGTGTGCGTGATTTACATATATTTACATTTTGCATAGCATTTAAGACATTATTATTTGTTTTTTATTTACAGAAAAGATTCTAATTCCACACCGAAGATGCTTATCGAGTTATTCATATTTTTCATGTTTTTATAAACATTTTTATTTTCTCATCGTTTTTAAAGACAATTTCACGCAGTAAAAACTTGTATAATATTTACTTTGCATAAAAAAAAACATTTTATGATTTTTAATTTTGTTAATTATCGAAATCAAATGCTTGAATGTTACTAGATGAGTGGCTAGTAAATTAAATAATAAAAAACACATAAAATAACAGTTTATTAAAAAATAACAAAACATATTTATTTTACTCAATGTAATATGATTTCTGTACTCACCAATCGGCAATCACTATAGTCATTTTGCATGGTTATAGGTACTGATTTTCAAATCGATATAAGTACCAATACTAAATTACTATAGAAATTAAAACTATGTATTATTAACTATATTAACTTAAAACTAATAATATATTAAACAGCAAATTTATTTTAAAACAATTTTTCATTCGTTTATGATAAAAAGTTTGGATTTATAAATAATAAATATTAATTCCACAATATATGATGTGTAATATTGTATAACAATATTTACGACAGCTAAAATATCGTAGTTAGATTGTTTTTTCCTCATAAATAGTACTTTTAACAATCAACACATTTTTATTTTTTGGAAAATTAAAATAAACCTTAGGTAAAAAAAAATTGAACTATAAATTATAATTTAGGCACCCATAATATTACAACACTTATAAAAAAATACCTATGAATATCATTTGAACAATAACGAATTGTAAGATTTAAGCAGATTTAATTATTTAAATGTTATAATCATAGCTTATTTATCCAGTTATAATATACTATGATGTAATAATATTTAATCTATAATATGATCTACAATAAACGAAAATATAAAACTCGTAAACGTATTATTAATATTTTAGTTTGACTATTATTGAAAATAATTTACTCTATCGAGTTTCAATAATAACTAACACAATAGTTAATTTAATATATTGTTGGTGGAGTAGGAATCGAATTGAATAATAATATTAGTTTTCGGATAATATGACGAACTTATCATTATTTCTTCTTTGTATTCTCCACGTATCATAATATATGGCGTCTGTAGGGCGGAAAAATAAAATTATTTTCAAAAGTTATCCGACAACTAGACACCGATGATATTTTCATTTGTCTTATGTTTTTGAAAGTTTGTTTGTGCCAGTTCAAACGTTACGGTGGTCTCTACTTGTGTCTTGAAAGTTTATATTTTTGCTAAGAAAAACGTTCGTTGAAAAGGATAAAAAAATTTTGATAAATAGAAGGAAAACAAGTAACCGAATACAATTATACAACAGACATATTATAAAATATTATTATTTATTATCGTAGTGGGTGTGGGGGGGGGGGGGGATTAGGGAAAACGGGAATTCTTACGTGAAACCGGATTTTCTTAAAAACTATTTATTTTTAGGTATTAATTTTTGGAATTATGATTTGACCAAATGCATTCTATTGTCTGAGCGTTGGCTCCTGTTAGCGAGTCGATAACATTTTTAGAATGGTTTTTAGTCGAGTGATTATAACCTTTATTTTGTAAAACTTTATAGGGTTTCCTATTCATCTGAGATGATTCTTGTTCTTGGAAGTATTTCTTTTTCAATTATTGGAATAAGTGTAGCACTATCTCGACGTTCAACAACAAAAAATCGTTTTATAAACCAAACGTCCTTCCCCCTCGTTTTCCATAATACCTATATTCGCGTTATTAGGAGGAATATTTTCAGAATCAGAATCCTAGTTTGAACTATTGTCGTCCGTTCGATTTGCACCTCAATAGGCAAAAACCCAGAAGCAACCTGCCTCTATTATATTTCTTTAAATCATATTAATTAATAAATAATATAATACATTAATAAATATATGTATTAATCGTATATTAATAATAATAATTGTAGATCATGTTGACACCTAGTATAATACGATAGATTACCTGATACACCTAAAAAGAAGAAGTAGATCACCTGTTACACGAATGCCAGATTTTTGAAACATTTATTTTACGGTGGTAATAATAATAAAAACTGAATAACTGCCCGTTGCATATTTCGATTGATTATCTATAAGTCGTGATAGATGGTTGAGTGTTGTACTGTACTGCTGTATGACTGTTCGACATTTTTTTTTAATTTATTGATATTAAATCAAAATTTGAAACTTTCGCAAATAGCCAAAGTTATAAAATTTACTTGCAAAATACGGATATAGATATACATAGTTTACACAGAATCCGGGAAAACAAATGTATTCGGAACTGTTTTTTGAGTATGTAAATCATAAATGTAAAGGTCCTACGTCAGACCATAAAATTATTTAAATAAATAAAAATCGATATTTCTAACTATAAATTATTTTTATTTTAAAGTATATTTTATTGCATAGATTTACATAATAATATATTTTAAACGTAATATCATATTGTTTATCTATGATATTAAAAGTTTGTTTATTACTGAATTTATATTTATTACTATTTTCTATAATATTAAAAATAGCAAATTTTCAAAAGCATCCGTTTTATACGTTCATTAGATCTCCTAACTATATATTTTGATTGTATAATGCAATGGTTTTAATTTAAAAAAAAACTAACTACTACTATGGTTTATAGGTAATAGGTATATTATAATAAATTATTAATTAACGTGTATATATTTTATATTTATAGTTAATATAGTTATATTTTTTAATTCAAAATACACATTTGAAATTATATGTTAATTTAAATTATAGTGATAATTAAAAATAAGATTGTTTTACATAAGTGATAATTTGAATGAGAAATATTTTTTTAGATTTTAACTAAGGAATAATTTTTACCAACTGTTTTTTTGAGGATTTTAAATGATTTACACGTTTGGTTGTTGATTGTTGCTTGTAGCCTGTAGGTACATTATTTTCATTTATAAGAATACATAGGTGGTGAGGTCCGTACACTCAACTGCGGAAAAGCTCTAAGTGTAGGTATCAGCCGGTGTTGCTAGCTCCCAGATGGTAACCCATCCGGGATTTTTAGCTACAAATCCTTGCCACACTCACAAACGTGTTTCGACCAACCGTTCCAACCGTACAAACTCCCCCCTACAAACATACAAAAACAGCTAATGGTCATAGTTGCCGGGCTTAGGCTCAATAAAAAAAATAAAAATAAAAATAATACATAGTTTTAATTAATCTACTTATAAAAATATAATATAAAATATAGAATAATATATTTTGTTGTTTTGTATCACTATTATTGACATTTGTATTGCTGTCTGCTAATTATTTAATTAAACGTAACGTAAAAACAAAGATTAATAAAACAACAATGCCATTATTTTGTATGCTATTATATAATTCTAACATTTGTGATGTGACATTGTTTGTATTTTATTATCAAATAAAGACATGGGCGTTTTTTAATAAGAGTAAGGTAGGGGATCACAAATATTAAAATGTAAAAATGTAATGAAAGTTTTAGTACCATGTATGAACTTATGGACTGTGTATAATTTGTATAATTTATTAAGATCAGGTTTTTTCAACTAAAATATACCAGAACTTATCTGCTAGTAATCAATAATCACTAATAATATGCACACGTAATAGCATAGTATTTTTCTATAGATTTTGTATTGGAATGATAAAATTAGTTGTCAAGATTAAAATATATCCCTCTCTATAGTATAACAACATATCTATGCATAATTTGGTAGACGTGCTGTGGTAAATTTTATGAGAATGATTGTCACTACTTAAAGAAATAATTCAACAAAAATTATATTTTTTATGAACCAGTGAAATTTAGCGAAATTCAAGTTCATATCGTATTACCTATATTTATAGTTTATATGTAAATTTTTAAAAAGATACTATTTATTTTAGCTTCTGAATAAATAAGTAATAACCATTGACATTATATACCTACTTGTAAGGAAATCGTTTCAGATGATTTCATAAAATGACTGAAATATAATGTATTTAAATATTTTAAGTTTTAACTATACAAGTATATAACTTTAATATTCTTGAATTATTTTTATGGACTTTAAATTGGCCAATTATCAAAATAATCGCAAGAAATTATTATACATGACAACGAAACCTGATATGACTTGAGAGTATTATTTTTTAACACTTTTCTAATTTAAGTAATTTAACATATCATTATTTATACTAAGGTATTATAAAATATTATTTCTTATTAAATAAATAAGTAAAATAATTTCGATAAATTGAGATATTTTAATATTTATCTCATTATATAATTTCATTTGTCATCTTTATATTTTGTGTGTTTTTATTATAATTTATAACAATTGAATTGTTTTAATAATAATAAAATATATTATTGTCTTTACAGTCATGTTTTTGTTACATTTTAGTTTTAAAACAATAACTATAATATCGTAAGTATTAAATTGTATTATTGTTATCGTTATTAATTGTGCAAGATGGTTCAAACTTTAATACTCATTGGCCATTGCACTCCAACAATCTTCAATTTCATTTCACTATTAAATTTGTATTTATTTGTGAATAAAAATCAATTTAAGATTTTTGCACACAACCATTTTTATAATATAAGATTATTTTTATGGAATTTGTGAATATTAGGTATATCAGTATTCAGTGTATGGTTAGCGAATAGCTGGTAACATTTCAGACTATTAATTGTATTTTACATTAATTTTCAGTTTTCAATGATGTGTTTTTATTTAGAGAGGGAAGATAATAATTAAAAATATTTGGCAAAGGCACTACTTTATGTTAGACTTATCCTGATTACAGTATTGATATACATACAATTGATGTTTCTTTTGAATACAATTAATAATATTGTGTGATATTCAAGTATACGTAGAGAATCGTATATTAGGTAGGTACGCGCGTATAATATAAAGAGTTTACTTAATACTTAAATATTATTGTAACTATATAATTGTCAATACATTAAATTTACAAACATGTAACAGTTTTAATATTATGATATTATTTTATTTTAAAAAATATTGTAACTTAATAAAAATTCAATAATGTCAAATATTTTATACGGATTTGAATTACTAAAACATGATGGAATTACAAATGTAATAATAATAATAATAATATTAGTGCCAACGTCGGACTGCCACTTGTAAAGCATTACTCTGTATTTTTTATGTGTTCTGTTGATAAGGATTAAGTCTATATTAATATTTATTATCAAATAAAGAAATCAGCACAATGCAAGCGTGGTATATAAGTTGTGCAATATTGCATGTTATTATTGTAAATTGCAGAATAAATATGAGATAATAATTAATAAACACATTATAATTTTGCAGTACATGTATAGTAACTTTTTTGTCATTTACCTAGTTAGGTACTTACATCTTTTGATAATTTATAAAACTAACCACTTGAATAATTAATACATTTCACTAAAATAAATAATATTACGCATTATATTTATTAAGAAGGATGATATTTATAATGTGTTTCGGTTAAATATTAATATTTCTAGGCTAGTGACTATTAATAGATATTAAATTGATTTTTTTTGCTTTTTGGTTTAGTTTTCTGCCCATATTTGTTGTCAAGATTTTTCAAACTCGTTCTTAAACTTATGTTAGTAAATAAATGTATAGGCAAGGGTACCCAGGTCAAGTTACACCACAAAATCTTCAATTATAAATGTCCATCTAAATATTAATATTTACAGTGATATTAGCAATGATCATTATTCATCTTTACTTAATTTATAATCATAGTAATATTGTTTAAACCACAGACGTTAAAAAAGTACTGTTTCTAAAATTATAAGTCATAGTTTTAGCTCAAAACTCTTTTATTCAGAAGAAAGTGATGAATGTTGTTATGGTTTTACAATGATTTGTTTTTTATATTCGTTACACCTTTCTGAGGGTGGTTTAAGGTAAATATTAGGATCTAGTTGGGAATTTTTTTTTTGAGTAGTGGGATAAAAAATTAAAATTTCTATATTTTGATTACTTTTTAAAATAATCAGGATAATGATTAAAAATCGGGTAAGTGGGTATCACTCTGATGCATTGTAAGTTACAAGTTGGTCACTTTAATGGATGATATTAAATTTGAATTCAATGATATAATAACATTGTATACGAAAAACGATTTTGGGCGGATACGGTTTGTCAGCCAAGGATATTTCATATTATATGAATATTATTATTATTGATACGATAACCGGTAAGTAGAATTAAATTATTTGTATATAATAATATACTTTAAAAGATTCAAGTACTCACGAATAATATATTTTAAATATAACACATGACTAAAATTGTTTTTCTTCGTTTAAATATTTAATTTCGTCCAAATTTGAACTTAAAACAACTATAAAAAAACTGTGTTTATGTATATTATTAGATTTTTTGGTCACAAAATTAAATACTTACTTAGAACCTTGTTTTAAATTTGCAATCCTTGGCTGAATGTTGAACATTTTATACATTTTAAACTATAAAATCATTTTTAAATTTTCAATCTGATAAATTTTGTCAAAATTCGAAATTTAAATGCTCAAAAAAACTGTGAATATGTACGTATTTTTAATAAATTTCAACTGCTATTATAACAATTTATTAGGAGCTTTGTATTTATACTGATTTTAATCTATAATGCCACCATATATTACAATATATTAAGAAACATCTTTAGACAATTAAATTGACAAATCGTCTCCGCTCACAATCGCTAGGTATGGCATACAATGATCTATCATTGAATTCAAATTTATACATCCATATCAGTGACCTAGTCAATGATGAGATACACTCAACACCTTCTGTGCTGTATAGAGGAATGTCCCTGATTTCGTTATTTGAAATTTGAAGACCAAGGCTCAGACGCAATTAGCCTATTAGCAATTAGCCTTTAAATTACCTGGGTGTGCTATTGGACATTGGTCGCACCCAACTTCCTACTAAGTGTCTTCACTAAATGTAATAACTATTCAGTTATTAGTAGTGACTAATGTGTAGTCCCATTCCACGAATGAAATAATAGTAATGTTTTTCATATTCATCATATGAATTTAATCAATTAAATAATCTATATTGTACTTATACCAAGATAAACGTTTTTTTTTCTTTGTTCTCTATGAATATTGAACTCAGTAACTACTGAACCGTTTTTATAAAAATTATATCAAATAATTTCTTGGACTGGTGTAGGATTTTCGAATCTATGACGTTTCCTTCCCCGCGATTTATTGGACACCCACCCTCCCAAACGGCAAAATTGTACTCCGGACAAATAATTAAATATTAAACAATAACATACCTACGATAAAAATAAATAAATGTACAAATGGTTCAATTAATAAATAAATATAATTCAATTTCAAATGTAGTAATAATACTTATATAGGTTAGGTAGGTACTAATACAAAATTCACTAATGGATAATAAAAAAGCTAGCATTGAAAGTGGTACCCCCCCCCCCCCCAAAGTACCAAATAGTCTTACTTTCCTACTAGAAAAGATGCTGAAGTAAAAAAACCGATGCATTTTTACTGCCCTAAAGGATGAACAAATAATAACACACACCATTGTAAAACCAATGTATTATTTGCTCCGCTCAGAAAATAAAATAATAAAATTAATAAAAAAAACCAACCAACATTTTATTTTTGAAAGATAGCTGATACAACTTAAAACATTCAAAGATCTTCTTTTGAAAAAATTTAACATATCATCATTGGCCAAATTATTACGAATAACTCCTGTTCTATAATTCATAATTTTAATAGATTCACTTGTATAGTTACTCATCTGTAGAGCTTCAATGAAAAGTCATGATTGATTCAGACTAATTTTGTAAATTTATTATTCCACCCTTTTAAAATATTATTTGCTGTACTTATACCAGTTTTAGTTATAAAAAAAAAATAGCCCCTAATAAAAATAGAAATATATTCATTCGGGGGGGGGGGGGCTGTATATCAGTTTAGTGGGAAAACGTCCGGTACCGCCAAAAACACGGGTGAAGGGGAAATGTCCAAAAACCATGATTTTTGGCTTCGATTTTCATAAGTCGCTATAGGATGGTTCACGCCTCACACATTTCGTTTCGGTTGACGAAAATCAAATATTTTTTTGTTTATTAAGGTATAGGGTTGCTTTTGGTCACAGATGATAAAATAGGTATTATGATTGGGTATACTTGTCTGAACCTACCTATTGTATTATATTTTATCATTTAAACAAATAAATAGCTTATTTACATAAATGTACAATTGATTAACAGGACCAGGATGCACCTTAATAAATGGATGGATTTGGATCTGGTAGTTACCCGTTAATGGGTGCGGGGGTAAAGGGATGGGCTAGTGAGGCTGTAGCAGTTGTTTTAGTAAACCAATGCAGTTTCAATATTGTCATCTTATTTTGCTCCAAGGGACACTTTTTTAATATAATAATTTATCTATATTGTTAAATTATGAACATAATATATTATATTATATAGATAGACATAAACGATAGCCCAAATACGAGATCTATGTGTAATTTTGTATGTACCTAACTATTTTTTTTAAATACCATGTATTTTTCATAATCCTAATTAAATGAGTAACTTTTTTTTATATCGATAATACTATACAATTATGATCAAAAAAAAAAAAAATAACCAGTCAGTTCAAAAAACCATGTATAGATTTAAAAGTTGTCTAGGTCAGCACTTGAATTTGAATATTGCCGTTCATAAAAAGTCGTCACACGTTTGGGCACTAAGGTTAAAACCGTTATGTGAACTTATTAACTTACTGTACAAAAATATTACCCAGGGTAATTTTTAGGTGTATTTGAATTGTATTCTTCGTGTTAGAAAAAAAAATGAAACACAAAAAGAGATTGATTAGAAAATTGATACAGTCACATAACAGACCACTGACCACTGTCAAATTTATTTGTGTGGTGCATATTATAATAACTAGGTAGGTACTATACTTTCAATCTCAACTTGACGATTCCAATTTATTTAATTTTAGGATTAATAATAAGAGTTTAATATTATCTTTGTGCTCTGTCAATGTTGATAATATTGCTTATTTACAATTAATTATCTTTTCGCTTTGAAAAATGTAAGATAATAATAAATAAGTTATAGGTAACTTACCTATTTCGTTTTTGTTTTTAAAAAATGTTATTTAATAAATAAAATAAAATATTTACTATTTTATTTATTGATGTTATTATGGTTTTTACAACCTTTTGTCGTCCCGAAGGTAATAAGACACTTTTTATCAAGAGACTAAATTAGAAAATTTATTTTCGTTATATTCAACTACAATAGATATATAATGTATATATATAGTTAAAATCATATTATGTATTGTTAAATTTATTACTTTGTTATGTATCTACCTATAACTACTCGTACAACTGTTATAATATTCACACGGGTTGAAATAGTTAATGACAACAGCCTGCAAACACCCGCCGGCCCACCCTACTTTTAAGTTATTTATCCTATAACTTATATTATCAGTATTGTCACCGGGCGCTGCAGTACCAGTCTCTAATGAGACATCACAGCATTCCGGCAGAGAAAAAATATTCACATACATTTTTTATATGGGCAAGTTACAACTGTATTTTTGTTTGAAAACTTACAATGTTAACTTACTGACGATTTACTGACAGTAAATGTAGGTGATAAATTTAGTGAATTAAGACTTTCATTTACAATATGTCAATAAAATAGGTATACCTACAATTTACAGTTAATTGCATTTTTTTTATATAATGCATGGACAATAAGTATAGACACTTACACTAATTACAGTGATAAGTTATACTACTTTCAGCAGCTGTAGAATTTGTTATAATAGATATTAACATATTATAAAAAAAAATGCATACAACAGGTTACAGGTAGGTTATAGGTACCTATATTGCATTACTTACTATTTACTACTATTGATTATAAATAAAATTAGCATTTATAATCAATTTTACCACCCATTTATAACCTATATATCAAAACCGTAATTGGTTATTGTATAGGCACATGCGGATCGTGCTTACATTTGTATACCTATACATTATACACTGTATAATGTATTTATAGGTAATTGAATACTGAAATTCATTAAGTACCAGCTAAGTCATAATAAGTTTATTATTAATTTACTATACAAATATTAATATTACGTATTACATAATAATAATGATTTTTTTAGCTTGAAGTTTCGCCGTTAGATAAATAATTATGTTAAGACAATATTATATTATTTGTAGATAAATTACAAAACAAAAAAAATTACACGATCCATTTACCTTTATGTGTAATGTATATTATAAATATAAATATTAGTTCGCGCGTAATGATTATATAGTAATAAAAATATTATAGTACGTATATACTTTATACTTTATACCTAGGTATATAAATTATTTCAGAGACGATAAAAATAAATTGCACGTTATAAAAATTGGCAAATCTCCGTCCCGTAGGCCGACAGATGGAGTGCGCGGCCGTCGACCCGCCGCCGCAGCCGTTCGGCTCAGCTGACCGCCGTCTTCGCCGCCACCGCCGCAGCAGAAGTCCCTCCGCCCCTGCTTTTCCAGATCGTGACCGCCCACCCGTCGCGTTGCGGCGGCGCCCCCGACGACGTGCATCGCCCGCGAATTCGTCAGTCAGTCGTGCCGTTCACACCCGGTTGAACTGTACGCGTGTTGCCGTTAACCGACGCCGCAGCCGCTGTCGTCGTATTCGTATTTTTAATATCGGTTAAAATAATAATTAATATATTATTATAAAAATAATTTTAGACAAGGAAATGTACGAAAATTCCAACTGATTCCGCGAGTTTTTCGTCCGTCGGGTGTGCGGTCATTTTTTCCGATTTCGATAAATTATCGTTTCCACGCGTGTTTTTGAGTTAAGTTCCGGAAACGCAGTAGTAAAAATATAAAAGTACGCGTATTGTATTTTAATAATAATAGTATACATACGTCGCCGTGTCGCGGGCGGTCGCGCAAGTGTCTACAACAGTTTCCGATCGTGTTACCGCGCATCGCCGTGCATAATATACAATATTATACACATAATATTAAATAATTAGGAGATACCTTTAAATCCGTCGTCAAGCCGCCCACACCTCCGAGCCCGACATGCGGAGGTTTTTGTTGGCGGTAATCGTGTTGTCGGCGCACCGTCGGTGGGACGGATGCGCCTACCCGACGTCTGCGGAGTCAGCTGCAGACGGGGAATGCCGCGTGGCCGTACAGCAGTTCCGGTCAGTCGGCCTGTACGACACGCCGACGTCGCGGATCGACCAAGGTAAGCGCCGTCGTTCATTTTCGGTTTAATATTCGTATAGATATTATGTATATTATATAGGTACGTCTTATACTATCATCATAATACTCGGACTATTTATAGTATCGTACGTATTCGTGTCAGCGGCGTGTCGAGCTTTACGAGAGCCCATGCCCACGAGCGAGTCGAAACGATTATTATTATACCTACCTTCGTATATTATACAGTATGCCACTTCATCTGCAGCAGGTCGTTCCCATTGATAATATAGAGAAATGTATATGATATAAGACATGCCTATATACTGCATAATAGGTTCTATGATCGGAATGGCAGCCAACTGTCCCGATCTAGCTCTGCTACTGTACTACCTTGCCGTGGTGTCACTCAACATTAATATCTACAAATCTAAGCACAAAACAATTTAGCTGATAATATTCTCTACCCATTTATTCATCTATATGGATAAAAGTGTCTCAAAAATTTTTTTTTTATTTAATTGGAAATTCAGTGACAATATTAAATACGTATTACCCTTGTGCCTCCCTCCACCACCCGAACAATGGCTTACGATAAATATCGTGGTTCGTTGACTTCACCTCCCCCGCAACTGTTTCTGTACATATATGTACTGTTTCATGCTGCAGTGATTCGTCCCGCGATCGGGCTTTGACAAACCTGTAATGTCAACTTGTCTTACTTCGTCCCAATAGATAGAATGCTTACTCGTAAGACTGTAAAAGCATACAGGTACATTTCCTCTGACCGTTATAGATGTAGATATATGGATACAGTAATCATATAGGTAGTTTTAAAATATATCGTGCTTGATACTTAAATAGTTATTGACCGTTAATATTATCTATTTTGTAACTGTATACATATAACATT
Source organism: Sitobion miscanthi (assembly GCA_008086715.1). Lineage (NCBI taxonomy): Eukaryota > Metazoa > Arthropoda > Insecta > Hemiptera > Aphididae > Sitobion > Sitobion miscanthi. The sequence goes on along the minus strand of CM017798.1, from coordinate 21,648,054 downwards.
TTAAATTTAAGTATTTAACTCTAGATCAACTTTTCAACTGTTGATTTGTCTGGTAAGGTAAAATATATTGTTACAATATTATAAAATCGTACGATCAGTATTGATGATCGTCCCACTTAATGATACTTTCTTATCACGAGTACCTAGGTCTCATTAGGATAGTAGCCCAAAATGATATGTTTAATATTATTTTTTTAAACGTTTCACTTATGCAGTACCTAACAGTATAAAGCGATACTATCAAATTTACAATCGAGGTTTTAAAAAACTATAGGTAACACTATTTAATATTCACTAAAAATTAATATAATACTATGTTCTTATGTGTATACGGAAACAAACTTATTTAGAAATTAGAATACTCAGACATTGCAAGTTTCAAGAATAATGTAAATTTGTATGGTTGTGTATACTTACAACATTTGATTTTATTAATTTTATAAACGTATAATTTGGATTATCGTTTGGAGATAACAAGACCATTTACCCTCAAATGAATAGTATAACACTATGATCGAGATCTAGAATTTTAGAGGGAATAATCTCGATTGAAAAAATATAACAATTTTAACTCGAATTTTACAATGTTTGAATTTTAATATTATTCGTTTGAAAATAAATTCTTACAAATTGTTTACGTGTTCGCAAAGCTTCCTTACATAATACGAGCGTAATGTGAGTACGTTATCTAATTATTTATATTAATTGAATCCTAAATAATATTAGTTACATGAATATTAAAATTAAAAATTATAAAAGATGTACCTGTAAATACTATACTATTCCATGTACGTATCTAATACAAATTTTAATATACCTTCTATACTTATCACTTATCAGTTATCACTCACAAATGCTTTGTTTACATAGTCAGTGGTAATAAGGGGGCTGAAGCCCCTCCTTCCACTGAAAATTCAGAAATAATTAAAAATGCTTTCAGTGTTTTATGGATGTATTATGCAAGACGTAACCATCTATTAAAATTGTAACCTATGAAGGTTGCTGCAAAACTAAAATGTTATATTCATACGGCCTCAGTATACCAAATTTATAAGGAATCCTATAGTTAAGGTTATCCCCTTTCCAAAAAATGAGAAAAATCATGGCCATGCCACTGCATAGTTTAGTTAAAATTGAAAATTACTTAATGTAATATATACGTAAATGATTGCTTTTCAATTTTAAGAACTGTTCTGAAATAGTAGATTGAGTGTTATAAAACCACAATATTATATTGATTCATCTGAAATAATGGTTACACACTGCAGTAATAGAGTTTAACCAACTATTAAATCTCGTCTTTATTTCTTTTCACTCGGGTTCTTTTTTTACGACAATAAGTTACTTTCTTTTTACTTTTTGAGTTGAGTTTAGTTTATAAAAATGTGATAACAAAGACTTCTTAGTTAAAAAAACATCAACAAAATAAAATAATAAATAGCGATGCTTTTCTTCTTTTCGTTTTTAAGTTAACTAAAAAGTTGAGTTAAACTTTGCCAATAAAAACATGAATAACAATAATAGTGATTTTAATTATATTAAGTTATATCTTTATAGGATTATTCTGATCATTTATGGAATTTGCTGTTTTTAGTTGAATATTATTTTTCAGACGAAATTTCCATAATAATTTATTACGTATGTACATCATGTTAACCTCAGGGGTGTGTTCATCTCTGTAAAAAAATGGTACTGAACAGTGAATTCCTAATTGAACACGTCGCGTTGGATTTTGTTTTTTTTTTTTGTAAATTATACCACAATGACTTCATTATTCCATGGTAACAGGGACTGTGTAATCGTGATCTCGTGTTCTCTGTATAAAATTATATTATTGCCGTACAGGTCAGCCGCCTCCCATTAATTCAACTATAACACGGTAACCACAAGCGCCGGCGCGATTAACGTACACGCGTCATACGTGTAACTGAATCCAATATTACGGGTGCATATTATACTGTAGAATGAAGAGTCGAGGAAACTTGTGATTAACATATTAATTCTAATAAAAACGACAAATTACGGAGTGGTCAATTATAATTAATCATCTCGCATTAGCCGTATTCTTAAGAACATATTCCCAGTATGAAAAACAAATGGCCATATAACTTATAAGTACTGTAAATATTATTGTAGAAGAGAAAAAAAATGCAGTTTGTATGATAATATGTTATTTATAAACAATGTGGATAAATCAATCATAATCAAAACATATTAACGGACACATTTATTAATTAGTTATTTAGCATGCTTCGTACATATATGTACCTAATCACTAATAAGTGTACATTTATTCCAGATGTTCCATTCTGAATTTGATATTTGAATAAATATTTTGATTGTGTTGGTATAAGATGTGTTGCGTTTGGTATTCTGATTTGTCATGAATTTGAGTTTTTGTCCAAGTTTCTAATAAGTTTTAAAAAAAAAAAATATCAAAAAAAATATAAATTGCGTTCAAATTTGTAGTAGGTACTAAAAAGGATGGTTCAAACACTACCCACAGTAGTGCTATACGTGGGCAGTATATTATGAGTTTGAAATTGAATGCCGTATAAACAGAAAAAGTTAGGCGACCAAAATATGCCCAAACAACTAAAACTCAATAAAATAACGAATATTATCACAGGACATACGTGCTATTGGGACTTAGGTGGGGACATCGTTGTTTGGCTGAATTCCCGTGGCTGATTGCCAACCGGACCAAGTGGGCGCGGACAATATTTTCATGCATTAGCCAAAATTAAAAAAAGTAATTCGGCCGGTCACTAAAAGTTACTTTATCACCAATATATGGTCACTAAAGAATTTTACGTCTTAATAAAATCTCATTGGTAACAATGCACTCGAAATTATTTTAATTAATATTATGCTCTTTTCAAATAAAAATCAGTTACACAATATTTTATGTTGGTTTCGTCAACGTTGGCTGTAAGACAAAGCATGAATTTAAATAATTATGTAATAAAAACAATTTACATAAAATAAGTGATTTAATTATATAGTTCAATAGCCGTGACATCTTTAATAAAATTGCCGTTTTCCGAGGATTTTGAGTACTTATTTATAGTATACCTATTTACAGTGGACTGTAACTGAAGTATAATAATTACTTGTAGGTACTAAAATATGTTGTGATTCAACCTGATCAAGTTTTTTTTAACAATGAAAACTAGACTATTGTATTTTAATATCGTTGAGAGGACCGAATAATAATTATAACTCTCAGTCAAATAATTAAAATTATAGGAAACTAGTATCGAAATGATTATAGCCTATAGATACTCAAAATTTAAATATATATGAATTAAAAGTTGTATAACCATACAATAGGTAATGTAAAAACAGCCATTCATGTCAGAACATCCGCTCCAGAATTGCAGTCATATTATAATAGCCTATTTAGGATTCCAGTGTTTGTCACGTCAGTGTGTAAAACAATGTAGAATTAAAGTGGGAACGAGCCAAATAACTCTGCAATTGTCTGTACAGTTAATAATAGGAAGGCGGATTTATTGGTCTTAAAAAATTCCTTATATGCATTTTGGTCGAAAAAAAGAAGACGTTTCATTTAAAACTCATCCGGGAAGTCGGCCAAATGGATTTATCAATGTTGTAAATAGGACAACATGGTATGGTAAATGGTAATATTATTTAAAAGCTTTTCAACATTATTTATGACGTTACGCTTTATTACTTGTGTGATGATTTGATGACGTTCAAATCTAAAATTACAGGGTCGTCAACAGTTGGTACATTTCTTGTATATACTCGTATTATGATTTTAAAAAAATAATAACTCTATAAGTCTGGTTATAAATGTTTAATAGTCTACTGTACGAAACACCCTTTGGTGTAGTCATATTCGCACACATATTACATAGGATTATGACTGTATAATACTTCCGCAATGCGAGGACGGTTTGAGATAATATAATAATAATACACGGAATTACGTAGTTCGATCCGGTGTGGATTAAAATATCTTATTGAAACGATAAGTACGTTTACGTCCTATATAATAATAATAATAATAATAATATAATACTCGTTTATTCTCGAGCAACGCGAATCCACTATTTATATTTATTATATATTCTCTACACAATAGGTATTGTGTGACAACCGTGGAAATCGTTGCATAGCGCCAGACCTAACTACTGTGGCGCAACCAGTGAGGGGGTCTCTATAGGTTCTAGACCTCTTCCCTTGAATTGTAGGTATTTGAGTATTTATATCAAGTGGTAAATTTTATTTAGTATTAATTTAAATTGCAGGGAATAAAAATATAATGCCGAGGTTTTGTGGGCATCAGTCCCCCTTCAACTCTCCAACCACAAAAAATATAATGTAAAGCCATTTTGTTTATTGGCATTCTTACGCCGTGTTTCGTATTGGTTTTATTTGTTCAAGCTACGCAATACACCACGCGCTGAACTTAATACTTTTGTGACCATTTACAGTATCCTTCGAATAAAGTGACTTTGTGCGGGTCAAAATAAAACTAAACGCGAGTTAAAACTGAAAAAGTGAATCACGCGTATAAGTATAAATGTAGTCCTCTCGTCGGTATTGTAAAAATGAAAAACTCTTTAGGTACACTCGTCCTTTTCCACGTATATAACATTATTTGTATCTACCTACTTGTAATGTACACTCGACACGCAATATTTTCGTATATCCATTATTTTGCACGCACACATAATAGTGTTACGAGTTTATGACTTGTGTACATCAATACAAGCACAATACAGAGTATAGGTACATTACGCGTAATAACAATAATAACACTGACGTCCATAGGCGTGTTTACGGATCGTGCCTATCATGCACATACACCATCTGCGAAATTTGACAAGCCATTTAGGCATGTGAATAAATGTAATATCAATAATAGTAATTCCGGTTTCTTTTAAATGTTAATAATTTTTCCTTTCATTTTTATCTATTTGCATTACTTATAATTTATTTTCAGTACCTATATACTCACAATATAAGATAATGATATATTTTTTTCTTCAAAATTTGGGTGTCAAACTCGTTATCTCCACTTGGTTTCACATTCGTGTATTGATGAGCTTGTGTACGACCAACAAATTTAAGGTCTGGACACGCCTATGCAGTGCCTTGACATCTATACTACATGAATCGTCACGACTAAAATACAGCTGGTGCGTATAAACGCTATACCTATTTCAATATCATCAACGACACGTCTCCCAACAGCATCCATATACATCAATACACGTATAAATATATAGTCGGTATTCTGGTATTCATGTAACCGGACTTCCGGACCACGGTCCCCACCAAAGTCTACCCCTCCGGTTATACGATATTGTTATTATTATTACACGTGGTGCCTGGCGCTCTGGTCAAAGCGACCGGTGGTGCTGGCGGTTCGCCGTAGGAGACCGGTGCGTGCACACACACTCACACACACACATACATAAGCACACGTTTAAAGCGCGTGAAAAGGTGTATGCGCGCGCGTGCGTGTGTGTGTGTGATGTGTGTGTGTGTGTGACGTGTGTGTGTGTGTGTGTGAGACGGTGGCGGTGTGGTGCTCAACGGGGTGGCGGCGGCGGCGGGGCAACACACACACTCTCACCGGTGCATTCCATTAGGTCTGGCAACGATGGTTTTTAAACGCCGGTGGCCCGCCGCCGCCGCCGTACACGTACACCTCCCACGCGGTATATACCTGTCCACCCGTCCTCCTACCCCCCGCCGCGCGTGTCCCTGAATCGCGCCGCGGACGGAGCACCGGACACCCGAAACTTGTATAATAATAATATTATTATTATTATGTTCCCACGATGAGTCGAAAGCGACGACCACCGCTGCCGCCGCCGCCGACTTTGGCTGTATAATAAGTATATTATATGTATACCCCGCTCCCGTCACTCCCTCCTATCAAACATTTATATTACATACCCCTGTTTCACGTTTTATTTTTTACGGAAATCGTTTCCATCGGATATTTTAATCAATGTGACGTCATACACGATCACTTGACATGCTATTCAAATCCCCGAAAACGAATTTGGTGTGTGGGTATATTATCATATGTTTAGATCTTTCAGAGCAAGGTTCGATTAAAAATTAAATTTTACCCAAAAACGATTGTTGTTTGTAGTGTAAAAATGTACAACTTAGCTCATTGGTAGGGGTAACCCATTCCTGCGGTAACCGACCAACCCAGGGGCTTTTCGTGAAGTTTATTAAATTTATTTTCCGGCCACTCGTGGTCCATTTCCGTTTTCCGTTTTCAAGCCACGCACGCCACCGCTGCCTTCGTCGAATAATGTAAATCTATTGCACGTGCTTAGGAATGCCATTCGAGCGTTAGACAGCCGCCATCGATAGCTGTAGATCGGGTTAAACGATCGTGCGCTATAAAAAGTGTGCGTACAAATACGTGTGCCGGTCAATGAGTATGACGTTAAGACGATATATTCTTTTGATAATAGAATATATTACGTTATTAGTCATTATTACTGCATGTTATAATATATATATTATTATTATGACGTGTTGGTTGCGCAGTCGTTAATCTGGGAGAAAAAAACACCGAAGACTCTCGCTTTATAGCTGCTTCATCACTTTACACAATATAATACATATAATATAAGCATATCCTGTGTTGTATATACCAAACTACGTATTTAATATCGGGAGACGAGTAATCCAACGCTTCGGCGATTAAAAACCATTGGAAATTCTATTAATTGTGACGTTTCGAAATTTATCATTATTTAATTCAATAATTCTTATGATGCAAATGTCATCTTATACGTACCTACCATAAAAATAGTATTTTAAAATAATAAAATACATTCACTCATTTTTAGTATTCGAACTTCTTTTCTTGGATAGTTAGATCCAATGTCTAGATGTTTTTTATAGGGAATCTAGTGCAGTTATATTGCGGACCTAGGCGAGCTAGGAGATATTTTTCGTCATTTAATAATTATTTACTGTGTATACCATTTCTATGTGGTTATTCGTGTCGTTGAAAAAGGAATTCAAACATTCCATATTAATAGTGACTATTCTCAATGTAAGTATGTGTGTGCTCTGCAAGATCATTCAGGAGACGCTGAGTCAGCAGTTTGTCTCGATTGTTACGCGGGCACTATCTTCAGAAAAGTATTTTGCATTGTCCCTATATAGGTGCGTAATAAATAATGGAGGCTTTTCTTGTTATTTTTTTTCCTTTTGGAGACATATTTTAGGTTTTAACTTTTAATTGGCATACCCTTTCTAATCAATTAAAATAAATACATAAAAATTATAGAGCTCGGAACACCTGGACATAAATTATGCATTATAATGATGTACCTAGACTTAATTTTTGTATATAAAATATCAAGACAATGATTATAAATGTGTAAAAGCGGCAGGGTTTTAGTTTTTGCCATTAATTTATAGTTGACTTTATTATCGGCATGACTACTGATTTTGAGATTATCTTAGTCTTCGTGGTCTTGTACAGACCTAATAGATAGCAAATAAAGATGAATATTATAATAAACGTATATACTATACCCATACAATTTATACATAATGTACGTGACTATGTGAGATTTTGAGGATGATTATGATTTATTATGCAATAGGTAGACGAGTAGATAAATTTGTTTAGTATTCCGTGGATTAATTTGTAGGTAGGTATATGGTATAATAATACACATAATATGCCTAAATAAGTACTGAAAATCCTATTAAGTATTTAATAAATTTTAAATTTATTGGTTTATATAGAATCTGAGTATCTGACGTACGTACTACGCAACAACCAAATGCTTATTTTTTAAAAGAGGCAAAATAATTTTTTTTTAAATTTATGTTTTGTTTATTCATTCTAACTTGACTGAAATTAATGTTTTTGTTTCAAGTGTGACCAGATTTATAATAGGTATTCTTAATCTTCGAAAGTTGTTCACATTTTGGATAATGATTAAAAAAAAATGTTTGTTTGATTCGTTCCACGCTAATTCTATAATATACAGACGATTTCAGCATAGAGTTTGTTACGACATTTTGTTATTAATTAGTAAACAAACAATTAGGTATCTATAAACGTATATATACCTACTAATGCACAAATAATTATTATCATAGTGTTCAGTGTTCACAGCATACCTACCATATAATAGCAACATTTTATAATGTGAAATTAACTTATCGTGACTTCCGTCATTTCATTATATTATATAAAAGCTGTATCATACTACAACGATAGTTCATATACAAACTTTGCGTGTACTATAATATTATTTTGATGAATGTTTAAAGTTTAGACGTGATAAGTTATGTGTTTGCTCTGATTGATTGAAAAGTTATACCTATCAGGCTATTATACATAAATATAATGTACAGGTCTGTGTATAGCATTATTTTATTGTGCTAGAAATTGCAAGTTCTATAATAATATGATATAACTTAATTTATGATTAAATAACTTAATTTTTACAACCACTTCTTAGTATGTAGGTATATATATTTAAGATAAACTATAATCAGTGGCGAAATAGGCATACAAATTTTACTAGTGCCCTCTTCTCTCCTAGCGAGAAATTGGAACTACCTTCTATCTAAATTATATATTATCAATTATGATCCTTATATTTTAATACATGTAATATTGAATATATATTTTAGAAAGTAAATAATAATACATATGGGGTGGGGGGGGCGTTGTCAAAATAAAAAAACTGCTTAATCTTAACAATGGAGACATTTATATTATCATTTTTTGGATATGATATAATTTTTATTGGTTATTTTTGAGCTATTTATAGAGATTTGTATTTAATTTTTTTAAGTAAAAATCTTGGAAGTTATGATCTAGTACATTATACATTAGTATTTAGTACATCAAAACTCATATGTTATATTTTAGGTTGTAGCTGGTAAAATAGATGAATTACTGCAACAATTAATGCCGCGCCGCCCCATAGAGTATATTAATATACATAGACCATTAGACACGTATGAAAACAGTTTTACATTTTTATATTTTATTTCTGTTAGAGAAAACAAAAAAGATTTTTAAAAGTGTTAATTTATAAGTACAGGCGTACAGCGGTACAGTGTGTCATAGTTTTAAAGTTTTTTGACACAAAAAATAAAAATATACATTTCGGCAATATTTAAATTTAATTTTGTTACCTATAGGTACTTGGGAGTTGATTAACAAGTTACTTCACCAACAAAATACTTACATATCTATCACTGGTATTTATTGATCACTGGGTATAGCTTAACATTTTTCTGCCCAGGACATTCACCCCAGTTCCTCACCCTCCCCCAACCACTAAATGTGCAACTGCCTACTATAATTATATATATTTTCAATTATTTCGATTACTGTTTGATTGCGTATACAATATAATGTATACACGTATTGTCACATGTATATTATAATGTATTCATGGTATTATATTGTCATCATTACGGTCTATATTATTATGATTGTAAATTTGTAATCCATAATGAATTGAATAAATGTTCATTAAAGCATGCGCGTATTTGTCAGTTGTACAAAAATAATTAGTAGTTTGTAGTACCAATTTCTCATAGTAAAAATAATAAATATGCATAGTACAATATAATGTAGGTATAATTTATTTTTTAAGCCGCTATTGTTTTCATTTTTAAGTTGTTATTACCGTGTAAACACGATCAGTAATTAATTCGTCCATTGTGAATGCATATAATACGAGTGTATTAGGTATACACATCATTTGAACATTTCATTCAAAATTAGTAGTTTTTGATTATATTTTTAGAACATTCCGACTACGTTATTATTACAGTAATAAATATAATAATATGTACTTATAATACAAACTTATCAAATCCACAGGATATCAACTATCAATTGAACATGCGTATTTGATAATTTTAAGGTCACGGATCCATGATTTGTCGAGAATAATGTCCTATCTATACATTGTGTCGTTGGTATGCGATTAATATTACACACGTGAATATTAATTAATAATTATGTAGACAACACGCACATGTACATATATGCCATAATACTATATCACATCATACCTATACAGTTCCGGATTAAGGCTGTAGTCACTTTTTTACACAAGCTTACCAATTACCATATTTATACATGAATATTAATTGCATAATACATTCAAATATTATATTATCTACATTCTGCATAATATAATATGTCATATTATAAAGTTTATTTTTCGATCAAATCAACTATTTTTCAAAATAATTATGTCGTGCATCCACTTATCATCATTACTTACTATTATAGAAATGTGATAAGTCATAAGCGAAAAAAAAGTTTTTGCCTTAAAATCGGTTCGTATATTAAGTATAATATACAGCCACATAATATTATATAAAATATTATCGATAACGATACAGACCCGATTAGTTATACTGAAGTTAAATCATTAAATTATTAAATTGTTAGTTTTGAATTTTAAATAAAAAAAACACTGAACGGTTTCATATTTTCGTATCCTTTCGGCTTTCGTCGAGCTGTTTAAGTGGATAACACGTCGCGAGTTGAAATTAAACTCGAAGTGTATATTATTTTACGTATAAATTACTGTCGTCGCTTCATTTCTTGTTTACGACTATATATACTTCATAGTACATATCCAACTGCCAAAAGAAAACTCAACAGAAATAGAAGGTATCCTAATAATAGTCGCGGTGATAAATTCATGAAATTATACTATACATTACGACCGCGACGGTTCAGCTTGGATTAATAATTATATTATGTAACTCGTAAGTCACACATATTGACAGACAAGAGCAACAGTTAAAGGTATATGTAACACTAGAATAATAACAATGTGTTATGTTTGCTGTTGAAAACAGATTAAAAATTTTAATTATAAAGAAAAAAAGTTAAAAAAAAACGCATGAAGTATTATATATATATACTTGTGTCTCGTAATAATAGCATTAAAATAAAATATATGATACTTGAAGAAAAATAATATACAATATAGCATAGAAACGCAACGTACAAAAGATAAGTAGCTAGAATATAATGTACCTATACATGACTAAATGATTGCAAAGTATGCATGATAACATTGTGTCGCTAAAAAATAAGTTATTTTCCCTTCTCAATTCTAATCTAATACCTATATAGTTGCACAGTGCATGAATATATTTACTTCAATAAATTTCCCTCTAGCTCATCGGGGTTATGTCCTTTTTTTAAAGTGTCTGTCGACTGTAGAAATAGCTTTTTATTAATTGTATTTACTCGAAAAAATAATATGATGAGAGGCCTCTAGTATATTATAATGTATAGTAAATATATTATAATGTAGTTTGGTTTTTTTTAGTTCGCCAAATTAAATGTATATATATGGATACTAGAGATAGAAATCATCATCGATTACTTATTATTATGGTTATAGTACATTATATTATAAATTATCGTTTTCCGACCAACACTGGACCGTTGTAGTAGAGAAAAGGTTGGAACGTTTAAAAATAGGTACTATATAATTTATATTATATATTTATCGCTCATATCATTATGCTAATACATCGTTTATACTCGTATAATACAAAATATAATATTAATTAGTAATTACCATTACGAGTACAACACACACACATAATATACACTTCATGTCGGCAGGGTGTATTACCAGCTATACAGTAATTTAAAATTCGTTATACCTGCAGTGGTTCTACGGCAACGACGGCGGTCAATGATCTCTCTCTCTCTCTCTCTCTCTCTTTCTGTCTACGGCCAGTTGTACCGAAAACGCCTGAGTGCGCGTGCATCGCGTATAGCGTACCTATACAACAGTGAAAACGGTTAGTTGGAAAAACTATATACACCGTGTCTGACCGACGACAGTGGTGGCGACAGTTACGAGTGTATACCTATAATACACACACATGGCGGACGTGTCAAAGATGTGCGAGGACGCCGAACCTTTGCGCACCGAATCATTATTATATTATTTATGTATATAACATAATATTATATATATATATATATATAAAGAAGAGAACTAAATAATAAGGAAAAAAAATTGTATTCCCTCCGCCCGATTATATGTCCTATTGTCATTTCTAGACGTTCAAGGCCCACGCTGCAGCAGCAGTGTGTATATTATTATTACTATATTATCATGTATATGTATTCTATCCTCTGTGATGAACGCCGAAACCACCGTCCATAATGTGATTTTCTGCTCGTCTCACCCACGCTGAAGCAGCACTACATACGTTTTCCCTATTTTTACACACACACGCACGCGGTTAGACGAAACGGATTAGAAAAAAAAATCAAGTGACGTAATTTCTATTATTATTATATATATATTTTTACAATGAAATCGTAATTTCGCTCTTTGTTCAAAGATCAATTGATGTGTATTGGACGACAGTTGTCGTAGTTCTACCCAGCTATCCGATAACCACCCCCTCCCCTCCCCATACAGAAGTCCAATTTTATTTTGAAGGACTTGTTGCGTAAGTCTTTCGTTTATACTTATTATATATAGCTCCTATAATACACGCGTAATAACTAATAATAATAGACAATATTATGGTTCGATTTTTAATGACGAGCATGTTATCTGAAATCCCGAAAAGATCGCAGCGAATGAGTCCGTATCATATGTTGTTTTTAAAAAACCGACAAAAGGAAAAAAATCATATAAATGCTACAATGTTTATGTTTACAAATTATATACATTAAACTAATGGTCATATTATTACACTCGTGTTACTATAATATAATAATATTATTTATAATGTATTTAAACTATTATATGATTTATGAACACGAAAAAAAAACCGTTTAAGCAGTTACGCACGCGAAGAACCCGGAGGACTCGTAGAGATAACATGACGTACAATATAATATATATATTTATTCAAGAGGCGGTTCCCGTAATACATTTGGGCTGGAAGCGCAAGTCTTAATGCTATTTACTTTGGGCTTATACACGCGTGTAATATTATTATACTGCACAGCTGTGTGTTGTACTAATGTGTATTTGTTCTTTTAGCGTTTTGCAATCGATTTGCCGCAAAATATGTAGTATAATATTATGTTTTCACAATGACCAATAATGACTAATATTCGTTAAACACCATCGGTAGGTAATATGTACCAGGTACCTGAATTATGATAATATATAATAATATTATTGTCGTGCACTCGTGTAATGTGCTGTGGGAAAAAAAATTCAAAACTATTTACATTATAATTACAGCACTGCACTCGGGTTTGTTTGACTGGGTTGGTATAATAATAATAATAACATTATAATGAATATTATAGTTTTCGGAGTCGCAGATGGAAAACGACGCGCCGTCCGTCCGTCACACGCTTGGCCTTCGGTCACCGGCCTGCCGCAGTGATATAATATACGGCAACAATATTAATATATAAATGATCGACTTTGGCCGTTTTGCATACAGTTTAACGCATTATTCTATTTTTTTTAAGAAAATTAGCGTACACAAAATCGTCCCCCGTTCACCTGTAACCATCAACCGAGACAGTTTTCAGCGCGCGTCCGCTATTTAGATTCTTTACGACTTATGATCGTCCGCGATGTTTGATCTCTCTGCGGTCGACTCACAACATATATTTATAATAATAGTAATAATAATGTTCGAGGACTCGATTCGATTATTACACGCGAAATTATTTTAATATTTTGATAGGTAGGTGCATCTGTATTATATATAGTGTACCGATGTTACATAGAGACACCGTTTTTTACGATCGTCTACATCGTCTACATCGTCACCATATACGCAGCCACCCAGTTGGACCGCGTTCGGGGCGTTATATTTAAAAATACCAAGATGTGGGAATTAACTAGTTAAAAAGCTATTTTTTGTTTGCTTTTGATTTTAACTATTATAGTTAATTAATTTTCTAATCAACTTAAATACATAATAAATTAAATAGTATCTATTTTAATAACTTTGCCTTTTCCAGTTGATTTAAAAAATATTATACATTTAGCTAAAAATCAAGTTTATACATAACTTAAGTTAAAATAAATTCATAATTTATTTTTCGCGTAATCATTCTTTATACAATTATTTTAAATAAAAATAAACAAATAGATATGTCTTAACTAAAAATAATTTATTTGATACTAAATGTGAAACCTACTAACCTGTAATTTCCTTAACCGTTACAATAGCTAGTACGCAATAAGAATTACGATTTATTTTTAGTAAAATATTTATTTATTATTCACAACAAATTAAAAGTAGCATAGCAATCACTCATGTTATATTATGTTTGACCAATATGGCAAAAAAAAATGTGAACTCATTTTTATTTATTTCTATATTAATTTTCAACTTTTTCAACTTTATGAGTTTAATGAATTACTATTTATTTGTAAACTGTATTAACTTATAACTCAGCGTACATAATGTTAACTTGCTCACCTTTGTATAAATATATTATGTATTATTATTATAGTATAAAAGGGTCAAACCCGCAGCGCGGCGACTGTGCGTGATATATTATGATCATTTAAAAAATAATAATAATGCTAGCCCCCTGTTTTCAAATAGAGATATTTGATCCAGCATCGTGTGCAGTGTTTTCTAATTTTATTTAATATTTATTCAAGACCGGTTTTCGAACCGTGTGCGACGGTCGATAAGACAACAAAAAAAAAAGAAGTAAATAAATAAAATAAAATACAAGCCCGATTTTTACCCGGTAGTTTGCGCGCCGGTTTGCACGCCCTCCCCTCGTTGGACTCACCGTCGCCGCCGCCGCCGCTGCACCGTTCTTCGTTCCCACCGGATCGTTTGACCGAAGGCGCGTGCGTGGGCGCTAGACAGAGATCTTCAATACACTTAGTACACAGGTCAACCTACCCACAGTGGGTACCTAAACTATTATATCGCGCGTGTTCGTACATTAATATTAATAATCCGTTCCTCTTATATGGCGCAAAACGATGCTTAAACAACGGTAGGCATAAAACGTAGGTTACTGACGTACTGTTGTATGCATAACATAAATAATGTATAATATGATAAGCGACGATGGTTTTTACTTCGTGTTATTTTACACGCGGGTCGCAACCCTCGCATGTAGCTGACAATTTATGTAGTGAGTGCTTATATTTATTACATAGGTGTGTACACACTACATACAATTTGTTGAGATCTAACGTACCTACCTATATAATATTATAACATATATTAGTTCCAGGTGACGTAGCCAGGGGTTTCAAAGATTTAAGGGGCCGTGCCCCTCCCAGCCACCACCCTATCAGTAGTATTTTTGCAGAATATGACATTGTAGAAAAATAAATATTAAACTTTTTTTAAAACAAAATCTCCTAAAAGATCTCCTTAAAGTTTTAAATTGGTTTGGACACAATAATAATATTATATTACAAGTACCTCATAAAGATGTAAGTTTTTTGTAATAAATGAATATAAATAAAAAGTTGTCTAAAAATGTTATTTATTCTGAGGGATGTATTTAATATTACATATCTAGTCATAATATTATATTATAATAAGTATACAATTATCCCTAGATATTGCAAACAATGCAAATTTAATTTTTAAAAGATATTTTTAACTGTCCCTCCCTTTTTAGAAATCCTAGCTACGCCACTTATTAGTTTATAGTAGTTAGTACATAACTATATTAGTGAGTTAGCTATAAGTCTAGTTCACACTTGGGTAGGTAATAAGTAATTACCTACTTGAATGTTAACGGGTATTGCCAGTTGTTTTTGTTTCCCCGAAACAAAGTGCAACATTTTAAACATTCTCATTCATACCAATTCATTTAGTTCAAAACATGTTGGTCTGAGAACACGCTGTTTGGAACAATTTAATCTGTTTACACTGATAAACTTGTTGCGACCTGGCACCCGAAGCGCTATTCGTCACCAATATTAAATTGTTCAATGGGAACATGCTTCGCTTTTAATCGAAATACAAAACAAGTTGAAATTTTGGTTGCTATCCACATAAACATGTTACAACATTTGGAATCATGAAGAAATATTTATCAACTTTTGAATTATTAGCAACAAGTTGCAGCTGGAAAATTGCTTTATATGGATCTAGTGTGGTCGTGCGGACCAGACTATGCTACAACTACTACAACTATATATATATATATACTTAAGGTACCTAATGCATTATAATATGTGTGACTGTTGTCGTATATGCATATAATATGATATTATAGTGTATTATGTGAGATAATATTATTATTATTATTATTATTACAACGATTTGCCGCAATGGGCCACCGCAGTTTTGCGTGGGAAACCGTTATCTCAAAACGCGTATCGGAATGTCCTCTTCTCCTACGCGCTTCTTCTTGCTGATGAGTTCATAACGCGCAGTCGGTCGCATCGTCACCGCTTAAATTAAAAAATGGTTTTTAATTTCCCGTCCGGTTAGTTCGGCGATGGTTCGAGACGAAAAAATCCGATTCATCACCAAAGTGTGACCCCCCGGTATACTCGCCACTCGCGGTGCGCAGCGTATACTATAATATTATTATAAATTATAATACATTATAATATCCCACGCATAACGTACCTATATAGCAATTTAACATCACTCGGTCGACGGTATTATTATAATATTATGTCATGCGATATACATCGTAGTAGGTACCTATATTAATTATGACTATATAATATATAATTTAGTACATTATATCAAAAACAGTAGGTATCTATATGCTTTTAATAATATATATTATTATGACCGCACTTCCATTACAATAATTATAATTTTGTTTGAATACTGGACAATAGCCGTGTGTTCGGAGGTATACGTGTATAATATGCTATATGTTTATGAGAAGGTTATACCTATATAGGTATAATATACATAGCAAAGTGCGAGCGGTGAGTAATTTGCACGTTTGACTGGACTCGTCCGTTGTTTTTGTTCATTTTTTTGTATACACAGTACACACACACACATAATATACAATAAAATTATATACGGATATCGAAACACGATTTGTATTATGTATGTAACGTGTTTACGTTTTTTTTTTTTTTATTTCAAATATTTCAGTCAACTCTAATTTGCAATTCATCCCGGCTTATATGTAAATTTACTGCATGTGATTGAATAATATTTTGCACGTGGTATGCACGCTAATAATTAATATAGGTAATATCGTATTTATCGCGGTGTTTGTCCACGCAAATTACATTTTTTTACGACATTTTTTGAAACATGACTTTTTTAGAATTATCTCAGCATTGAATTTGGTCAGATTTATTATCATTTTTTTTTATCTAAAATACAACCGTATTAAATCATTTTTTTAAAAAAAACTGTTACATTATTTTAATACAACATGTCGCCTGAGAATGGGCGCTGAGGTAGCCAATTAGTGGTATGAATTTTTCCAGGCAGGTTAATTACCATTATTCGTTCACATAGATAATATATAAAGTTAGAATTTTCTAATATGTCATAAAGATATAGGTATACTCTCGCACTTACTCCTCTAAAGTGAACACTTCCTTACTAGTTACTATTTTAAATGAACAACGGCCTTACACTGTTATGACTTATGCCAGTGGTTGCCGGTTGGTGATCAGTAATATGTACCTACGACGGACGCGCTTGATTGTAAAAATCTTATTTTTATTGTTTCGTAACGGACTGCCAGCGGTCCCATTGTTTGTAAGTCGTACCTCGTAATGGTAATAACTCGCATTTCACGATAATTATTAATAACTATTTATCATTGGTACGTCAAATCATAAATTTGATACGAAATTACGAACGAATTTTCACGGTTCGACCTCCTACAGGCGTTTCAAGTACAGTAGAGGATCCAAAAGTCACCCAAAGGGGGGGGGGGTGCGAATTTCCAAATTATGTTACCTTAGCTATATATTTTAATAAAAAATAACGTTAAAAAGACAGCCGAAGGGATTGGCGAACGCCCCTTCGCCTCCCCCCCCCATTTATACACCGCTGTTCAAGTATGACGTGTGTTGTCTTCTGCTAGTTTCGCAAACAATATAAGACGAACCCCGCAACAGACACATACGAACTACACATTATAACTTTATACTATAATATTTTTAACCACTGCAATAATGTCAAATTAATAATATCGAACTATCGCGCACTGTTCAATTGCGTATAATTAACAATAAATGCTGTTGTCCGTCCGACGACCCGTCATCTCGTCGTCTTATTGCCTATGGTTTTCGCCATACGTCTGTCAAGACGATTTTGTTTTTTTGTGCGCGCACGAATATAATTTAATATTTAATTGAATTGCGGTCTAGAAACCGAGTCGGGTCGCCCGACATTCTTCGAAACAAAAACGACGCGTCCACAATAACAGTTTGTTTTTTATTTTTTCATATTATATAATAATATATTATATTATGTTTAATCGTTTTCGTTTTACACCGCACGTCACTCGCACGACGTTAGAACTGTCGAATTGTATCTAGATCCGTTCTCGATTAAAGACATTATTATTATTATTATAATCCACAATAGTGTCGTCATTGATTATTATAATTGACTAATGCGATGCAAGAAGATTTTTCACTCTGAAGCACTTGATACGTCGAAGGACAAGTCGTGTGTGTTTACACGGTATATATATTTTTTACATTCTAATTTATTGCGGTCGACGGAAATTTAAATAGTCGGAACCTTTGAGGCAGGTTTTTTCTTTCATTCGCCTCTCACTCTCTCACCCACTCTCTCTCTCTCTCTTTTACTCGCTCTACTACTACTACATAGGTGTACTATATTTATTTATATACCTATTACCTCCTACTTCAACTTCCATACACGGAGATACATTTGAATTTTCAAAACATGTCGGTAGCGTTGCCCATGCAGACATTCCTTTGAATAAACGCGGGAAGGAAATCAAGTCTCTATACATAAAAATGTATTGTGTGTGTATATTTACCAATATAGTCGAGTGTGGCCAATTAAGAATACAATCGAGACCAATAAATAACAACGCGAACAGTTTAGCTGCATAATATAATATGTAATATATTTCAATAGTGTTTTCGCGTTGGCGATTAATTTTTCGCTGATTTCATCTTGTTGTTGTTTGCATCGAAAAGATTATTTTGTTATCTAGTACGACCCAAACTGCACGTGCCTATTAGGTTTGGTGCAAAAAAAAAAATGATGCATAAGCTTATTATTATTTTGTACCATTGTACTAAACTAATTTATGTTAAAAACCATAAAATATATGTTGTTTTTTTGCGATATGCAATTATAATTATTTTATATCAATACATTATTGTATTTTATACGATAAAATATAACAATATATCAATTATCACCTAACTACGTGTGCATCACATACTTGATACTAAGAACATCAATTCTGATAATAATATTGATAATATCAGTTCACGTCATAGTAAATAAGTAATAACTCATAAGTCGTAATATATAAATGTACCTGTAATACTTTGTGAAATTTGAATGCGGTCAAAAGAACTTTAAGAGGAAAACAATAGTCCCGACTACTATATATATATACGGAATTACATTATATTATTACAACAAAATTGTGTACATAATAATTATAATTGTATACAAATAAATATGTGCTTTATAATTTCCGTCAATTCAATTTATATAAATGCTAAGCAAAAGGCATCATTAAAAAAATCAGGTTATTGCGAATTTTGTCGATTGAATATTCAATGGCGATTGAAAATCACTGCTTATTATACGGACGTTTTATGAATATAGTGCGTTAATATAAATTATTTATTTATATTAATTTAATTGTTTTGTAATATTATATGCTAGGTACCTATAAACATTTTTTAAATTGTATCGTCAGTAGACAAATATAATAATATACAATACATTCACTACCTATAAGGCTATAAATATTGATTAAAAATCGTCTAATTATCGTTGTGGCGAAATTATACAATTATTCATCAGCTCAAATAATTAAAATAATTTTAAAAACTCCATTAAAAGTTTAGAGACTTATCGTAAAAATTGCACCTCTTGAGGTTGTTGACCGAAATTCTAATTATTATTAAATTAATACTTTTACAAATATTATTAAATATTTCAAGGAACCTACATACATTTAATTCGTTTGGTGATTTAGTATTTCACGCAATTGTCAAATTAAGTTTAATTGCTATCAAACAACTATAAATTGAAGTTAGGGATTTAAATTTAAAGTTTTTAACCGAACTACCACGAGTTTTTTCTCTTTAAAGAACACTAAGTGAAAATGAAAATTATTGTTATTATATTATGCTTGGCAAACACTTTCTGGACTATAGATTATAATCTTAACTATGTTTTAAATTTTTTCAGTTTTATATACTTTTTATAGTATTATACAATTTATAATCACATTGAAGTAGTTAGTGTGGGTAAATAATTAATGGTTTCAAGTTGATTTTTTGGGGGAAAGAAAAAGAAAATATGATTTCTAGTGAGTTGTGCACGCGTTTTGTTAGAAATTCTATAGTTAGTGAACATTGTAAAAGTATAAAAATTCATAAGCTGTTTTTTATTATCACATTATTAGTATATTATATACTCGCCTATATTGTAGGTCCTACAGCATGGTAAAATGTTTCAATCTTTTTCGACAGTAATATGAATAACAATTACAATTATTATTATTATTATTATTATGACAATATAGTGTCATAGTGATCGAAATTATGGATAAGTGGATAATTTATTCGACCGATGTGAACACTTAACACACGGCCGTTTACACTCGTGGACGTCGAACCCTCAATAATATTAAAATATGTTATCGGATAAAAACAATGTATGCGTATAATAATAATAATAATAATAATATACGATTATAAGTGCCGTTGTTCCTGGTAAAAAATGTACACGATATAATAATATGATGCCTACTTAAAAATTAAAAATGTTATTTCGAATTTTTTTAAAACTTTTTTACATATTTTTATTTATAATTTACAGCACATTTATACATTTGTTGAGTTTTTAATTTAAATTTATTATCTCAAGAAATTTTGTTTATTATAATTTAATGTTCATAAATTAATATCATGTATAAAATAGTTGAACAAAGAATTTAGCATAATCTTAGTTTTATATTGTTAATTGTTATATATTGTATAGAATGAAAAATACAGCACCAAGATGATGTTGTTCACAGATATAAACCATGAGTAATTTTCAATTTTTTTTCGTCGTAAGTTTTTTTATGTTAGATTTATTATAAACTTCCTAAAATATTAAAATAATATAATGTCCTATCGATTTATGAGATAAAATAATAATAAATGTTTAGATCATTATTGGGCGGTAAAAATGAATTGTTTTTAGGCCATTTCAGGCTATTTTTATAGAGTATTTTTTGTTAGTTTTTTGACCATTTAAATCTGGGTCATATAGTAATAATGACCGCGAGGACTACAATAAATACTAAGGAGACCAAACTTTGTTTACTGAAAACGTCACTTTAAGAGTCGCACGATACTTACCACTCGGATAGTAAATTATAATATCAACGGATAATACCGAAGCGCAGCCTGCCATGGCCGTTCAATCGTGTGACTCTATTTGGAACGTTTTTCAAGTGGGCGGTCGTCTGTGTTTGTTCTCCTTATTCTTGTCTTCACGGTAATAGCTAATGCCATATTGTCATGAATAATAGGTCTATTATATTATACAACGATATCACTCGTGCAATAATGACGTTTTCGAGCAAATAATAGATAATAATAAACTGGCATAGGTGGTAGGTATATATTATATATAATATTGCACATCTGTATTCTGTAATGGTAGGTCGTGGATATATTTTGAGATATAAGGAGAGTATTCTATAGTGCTTTGGTTGCCGAATTGTTAGTTTTGACCAGTTTAAAAGAAAGTTTTATTTATTATTATCATTATTTATATTTTAGATTCTGATCATAACAATGATATTGATTTTACAGTGATGTGCTTTTTTCTGTGTCTGGAAACACTTTTTCTGAAAACTATTTAGTTAGTATTGAATACAGTCACCACATACATAAATAATTAATATTAAACATATATATATATGTCTTTATCCATACGTGTGTACACTTTATGAATAATTGGACGTAATATATATATAGTGACTAGGCACGTTTAAAACAATGTGAACATACCTACTACCTACACTACATATAATAAATTCGTGCTCATATTTGTAATGCACTAGTTCATAGATGCGTGCTCTAAAATGGTATTAAAATTTTACACTTTGGATTCGTAATTCTCGGAATCAAAAGTCAGCGATTTTTATGAAGTTATAGCTAAACCGTCGAACCTGAAGTATTACGTCATCAATACAGCCCTGATAAAATGTATACAATTTAAATCAAATCTTTTCGATTCAGAATAAAAAAAAAAAATAATATTTTGCCATCTGTAAATCAAATGTGCTGCAGACTAATTTTTCATTACTGGTTAGATTTGCATCAAATAAACTTGCTTTTGAAAAACCCACAATTTGTAAAGGGTGATTTGGTGTGGCGTGGTGTCTATAGCTTCAGTCGATGTGCTCTGAGTGCCACTAGTTCTCGGATTGGTGACCGCCGGGTTTTTAGTATCCTTGCCACACATACACGTATTCTAAAACAACCTTACCCTCCCCCACTGTAATAAAACTTATTAATTAACTCAGGTTAATGACCTCAGATGTGCAAGCCTTAACTTAATTTAAAAAAAATATTCCTAAAGAAAAAAACTATTTACGAAGTGTGCCATTCGTTACATCTTATAACAAACTTCTGCACGGTATAATATGTAACTACCTATAACTATCCTATACAATCTGTCAATTTGTTCCTATTAGAGAAAACCTGAACTTTCGTAGAAAAAAAGTTATTATATGTTTCATAAAAAATACTTTCTTAGTTTATGTAGTTTGAAGTTTAAATTAAGTTTTTAATGATCCTGCAATCCTTTCAACGTAATTATAAAATAAAACTATTAGTTAGTTAATTACATTTAGCTGTATTTTTTCCCAATAAACAGTTAGAAAATCTAACTACATTGCTCAAAAAAAAAAATTTCATCCCCCATAGGTAAATATTGTAATATAATAATATGATTACCCGCTACGTATATATTGTATAAATGTAACTGTACATACATTTGTATTTATTGCAATGGGACTTGGAAACAAAAACGTGTTTTATACTTAAACTTGTATGTTTTTATCGTTTACTCTGATCCGGTTTGAAATAAAATATTGGAAATATTTTAAGCATATTAATTTGTATGTAGAAAAATTGTTAGTATGCATACCTAATAATGCGCAAACATGGCTTAAACAGTACATAAATATGTATATTTGTAATTGTGTAGGTAATGGGTTATAATATTTTAATATTATATTAGGTCGCTTCGTGATAATTATAATGTATTTTCAATTATTGCATTCGTGTTTTCTAGTTATCATACCAAACATGTACCACGATGGTATTTGGCTAAGTATTTATAACCCGAGTATACGTGAGATTTCGTTGATACCTATTTAGGTAGGTATCAGTATCACGCTATATTTTATAACATGTTCAGTTATTATTTCTTTATCTCTGATACGTGTTACTCACAGATTATTAATTATTTTAATCAAATGTGTCATTAACCGTAATTAATAATAGGTAGGTATATTTTATTAAAATATAACAACATAATAAATTACGGGCGCTTAGTTGTCCGTATTGTATAGTATAACGTTAATCAGAATTTGCTGGCGTACCTACCCGAAACTTTCTGACGCTCTAAAAACTAGACCGACTTGGATTTTGTGGGTCTTCGGGAGTTTGACGAATACCTACCTACCTACGTGTATATACAGCAATGGCACCGCTGCGCTGTTTGAATTTTTGAAACAAGCAAATACGCAGTTCAACCAGCTAAAAATAAAATACTGATTTCGTGTAGTTCGCCTTTCGTACGAAAATCGTAGCGAATACAATTTATTATGTACGACACGAACACTTTGAATAACGTGATATATAGTCAAACGTGCAATTTTCTGTTACTCACATGGTCTACTCTGCAACAGAGTTGTCTGTAATTTAACCGTAACCGCCTTTTGGCTTGCATAGAAATATATGCTTAGTAGGTACTCGTGTATAATTCGACATGTATAATAATATATTACATGCAGATAATAGCCGATCGATGCTTTTTGGCAAAACGACGTTTTCGGTGTAATAATAATACAGTACGAGAAGCATATTATAGAGCAGAACTCGTTGTGTTTATATGAAAATTATATATTACAATACACTCGATGCTGTGTATTTACTACACCATCAGGGACGTACACCTTAAACATATAATAATACGTAGGTAGTATACCTATTATATACAAACTCGGCGTTTTGAGATTAAACGCATGTAGTATATATTATTGTATAATAATATAATGGTGCACAGTAAATGGCTATGCAGTAAAGGTAAGTAGGTATGGTGGTAACCTATTTATAATATTATTGTGTTTTAAGTCCAACACGCATCGTGTGCTAATGCTGAGATTAGCTATGTATAATATTATATATAGTGATATAATCGTGTGTCAAGATAATACAACTATTGATGATGAACAATACAGTTTCCTTAAAAAAAAAATTTATTGACCCAATATGTTCTTGTTTAAGGCGAAATCGATCATTTTAGGCGAGCAACGCACAGGTAGTGAATAGCAGGTATACTGCACACACACGTTCAATAATACGTTCGTTGTCATCGCAGTCGTTATCGTCTCTACTATATTATATTATGTATTATTGTGCGTATACCACGACGACGACCACTCTGTGTGTGTGCGTGTGTGTGAGAGTGAGAGAGACTGCAAACGGTCGGTCGTGTATGCGAGAAAATACCTCCTTTGGGTAGAAAACGGATGTAAGCAGTCCGCAGGTATATAAACGTTATGTGTATTATATTATAGACATAGGTACGTTTCGGGTCCCGTCTGTCATTGTGCTGCTCTGGCTGCAGCAGGTATCCACATACGACGGGCAGGCCTTTCAGGGCTTCGAATTATTATTGTTATTATTGTATATTGTTGTCGTCGGTCGATGTCGGGCGAATAAAAACGCGCATTATGTGTAAAATCTGGCGTGAAGTAAAATCTCGGATGCGTGCGTGCGTTAAGCCGCGGGCCTAAACACAGAAACGATGACCCCGGTCGCCCACCCGTTTCCGTGACAATAATATACGTTTAAACAGCGTATACAAAAACCAGTGTCTCGTAAACGTTCACATGGCGCCTGCTCGGGCGAATATGCCCGAGAAATCACTGCCATAAATTATTGATATAACATTATTATTGTTGTAATACATAAAATATACCTACCAGCGCCGAGTGACGAGTCCGAGATACGTATTATTTTACCACGTCCAGGGACGTCGATTTGCACTGCGGTGGTGAACGACTCGAACACGACTTTTGACTATCTATACTATTTTACTTGCAAAAAAATTACCAAACCATATAGCGTCGGGAGATCCATCCATAATCCGCCGGAGTTTGATTACCTACACAAGTTCGATTTATACATCGGTGATGACTGCACATCATGATGTCTAACAGCTCAAACTCAGTTTTAAACAACTTTTCTGCATTCAAAATAATACATCAGATTTGTATTAGACTGGCAAATCATTCGTTCCGAAACAATACCTGCTCCTTATATCTTAGACTATATTAGAACTAAAAATGTACTCAATAGAAGGTACCCTAGATATTTACCCCGACCTGTAAGGTTAGGTCCCGTAAGCGAGATTCAGAGGCTCGTCAGCAGCTATAGTATACGCGTATAAACTCCGTACACGAAAACCAGTGTTTCGTAAACGTTAATAACATATGGCGCCATGCAGCTCGGGAAAATGGCACAGAAATCGCTATGCACTATAGGTACAATATAATATTATAACATTATTATTGCTATACAAATAGGTACCTACCTTCCAGCACAGCGTGACACATCCGAAGACGATTTCGAGATTCATATTTTTTTGTTCACTATAGATACATAATATGTCCTTTTATTCATTATAATATAATATCCTAGGAACTTAAACCGGCCTAAATCAGCTGCATAGTGGTCGATTACGTTTTGGTATATCAATAAAAATTTTGCAATAGCGCATACAGTTTATGTAATATAGTAATACGATAGGTACGTTGTTGTTATTTTAGCAGTTTCAATAATATTATCTACTCATACCGAATTCAAATTACGTAATTCTACTGTTTAAATTTTTTACGATAGGTGATTCAAATTTTTAGATGTCGAAAACGAAGCGGATTTACTAGGTAACCAGATTGTTGGTTTTCTCAAAAAACCATTTTAATTTCATATTAATTAATGTCAAATTTTTTAATATACTGATATTTCAGCACGCTTCTATCATCGTTTTGCTGGATAAATTAATAAATTGATCAGTGCTGAAAGCTTCGAATTTCAATCTTCACTCTCGGAATGTTGTCAATACTTTTAATTTGTAATTTATATTAATTGTGATTTACAACCCCCCCCCCCTCCCAACAACTCACGCACACACGCGCGCACATACACACACGCACACACATACAGACAACAAACATTTTTTTCTGCGTAAGTGCTCACTGTAAACTAATACAAATTATAATTAATGTATTCATCCTGATACTGTGGTATGTAACAATAGTTTAATATGTGTCGCAGTATAGACCAATATCGTTATTCGTCAGTTATATTAAGTCAATCGCAAGCGCAACTAATATATTATTATTATACGACTATACAAGTGTATGAATCGAGTAAAAATTCTAAAAATGTCTATAAAAATTTTTAAAATAAAATATATTAATATTATCATTATAAACGTAGATTACAGTTTATTGCTGAAAAAAATACTGAAGGGCTTGTAATGAGATAATAGGTTTATTATTTATCAACACGCTAATTTATAAATAACTACACATTATCATATCTGTCTGTGGTTTGTCAGATAAGAAGAATATAATTTTGTTACACTGCAACATTGTATATTAATTTAATTATACAGTAATAATAACAATATTATATTAAGTAATTACAACTAAAAGCGATTTGCAATAACGTTTTTTTACGACTTTGAACGAGATCAAACGAATAATCTATATTATGGCTTTATAAGCGCTTTTATCCTTAAGAAATCAAAACAGTTTGTTTGTTTGCAATTGGCTACAAAAGCTGAAATAATATTGAGATAACGAAAACCGTTCGCATTTCAAATAACTTTTACCGTGGTTTGACATCATTTGCGTACATTATTTATATTATATAGGTTTTCATTTTTATTTAACTCAATACGTCGTATAATATTATGACCCATTTATTATTATATTATCATATTAATAATAATATTAATTGTGTGAAATTGCGTAACTGCCACGAACGCTTATAACAACATTAAGAATAATAAGATGGAAAATTGTTCGTTAGCCGCAACATGTGTGCTATTAAGTTGTCGTGGACTTCAAAACTTGTGTGTACCTATCGTACATCCATATTTTTACGTAAGATAAATCATATTAACATAAAGCAAAATTTCGATAAAAACTTTCTACCGGTTTCTTCACGTCATAAAATCGCGCACAAACATAGTATATAGAACGTTGCAGATTATCAGTAGGTAGTACTAGTTTAAAACTTATCTGCAACATATAGATATTATAATAATATTCTAAGTTTTAATTTATCATAAAATTGCGTTCAGTTTATGTTCTTGTGGATTTTTCAATAAAAAATCGACATAATCTTTATTATAATAGTATATTATCAACAATACTCAAAACATTACCCAACTTATGTCGACACAATTGAATATAAACATAAACTAATGATTGATTGATAACATATTAACATCAACGTATTAATATTGATTATTGCTGAAGGTTCTCGGATTATAAAATATATAGTAGTGATGGGATTAAGAAGTAAATAATTTGAATTACTTATTTAATATACTTTTTAATTTTTTGCAGCTGATAATCCATAATATTTTATATACACACAATATAAATAATTTAGAAGAAACAACGATCGCGGTCGTGCGCCAGCTTATATTATTAATGGCAATGGTTGGTGTCTTAGTGTATGTCTGTATACACTAAATAACGCAAAAGTGAAAAAAAAATGTTTCATTTTAATTCTTCGGATCTATGAAAAACTTTTCCATTGTCTGCACTAGGTCATTAGCGAAGGACTATTGTACATTATCTCCGTACAAGCTTTGCTTATTATGCAATTCTGTGCCAAATCGATACCGTAGGTCCATCATTCTTTTCTGGCTCAACAGTTTCGAGTGTACGCGTTTTATATTATATGTATCTCCCACCCCCGTCCTTGTTTCGTCGTCCTTTTGGCGAATACAGGGAATGAAGACAAATAGACGCGTTAAAACATTTATTATTTATATCGTGTCACAGTATTAAGACGCCATTAAAATACCGTTAGCAACTAAAATTTATTTTTGAAACGTCATCCATTTTTGACGTTGATACTTTTCCACGAAAACCCACCCTAAAGTTCAAACCATTTCTACGCTATTATAATAATCGGTTCCCATAGAGTAGAGTACAAAAATACATACAAACAATAATAATAATAATACATTTTAATTATTATTTCTCTTATATGAAATACTATTCGATATTAACGTGCACCTGATATCAGACGCGTTAAGGATTGAAGTGAAAATGTGTGAGGAAATTTGATTTATACGTTACAGCCTGATTTTTTTCGAACCCTCGAGAGTTTAAATTCAAACAATGTTTACACGGAATCGTAGTGAGACGAAAATGTATTGAACGCTTTTCCCCAAGTACTATAGTTTAAATTTATTTAGGGATGGAGGATCAAAATCTTATTAAATAAATAAATAAAATCCAAGATTCAAGAAGCATTTATTTGCATGGTTTCTCTTGACATGGCTACTACAGTATATTATATACAAAAGCGAACATTTGTTTTAAAATTTGCTCGAGTGATAAAAAAGTGATCTGATTTTGTGGCCAACGGGAAGTCTGAACTTATATACACATACAAAACCATTGCGGCTTTGCATCTCATTAAATTATTTTATAAGGACGTCAAAAACAAATAAGCACATTTTTATATTATTTGTATTTTCCTTATATGATACGTCTTTGTATGTAGTGTAGCTCCTTTTACAGGACCAACAGAAGCATTTTAAAAAACTTGGGGTTCATTGTTGAACTATAAAAAAATATCAAATGAACAAAATAATATCTGAAGAATGTATTACAAATATTATGACGAATAAGCAATTTATTTGAACGATGTGCACGTGTTCATATTTATTATAAGATAATATTAATGTATAATAGTTTGATGTGTCTTGTTTCTATTTGTTATTGAAAAACATGAAAGCATTTATATATTCACTTGTTAGTTATTCTATAACAGAGCAAAATATGAATATGCGCGCGAGTACAATTTTCAATACTTGAACATAATATTATAATGATGTTATGTTACATCTATTATATTTTTTTGTGTTAAAAGTAACGTTATGATCGTTATTATGCGCGGGTATAATAGTTTTGTATAATAAAAATTTATATTTTATTTACAGCGTTTTTACCATCTATAGGAATGATAAATAGTTGTGAACGACCGAAGAAAAAAACCGTTCGGCCGTATTTAATAATAAACAGATTGACTTAACTAAAGGTTGGTTTTTTTCAAACGAAATATTCATATGATAATAACAAAGTTAACCATAAGAGGCTGTAGGAAGGGATAAAAATGTTTGAAAAAAATTATACTAATGTACAGCATATGCACTATACAAACATTTTCTTAAATTATGAACATATGAAATAAGTATTAGGAAAAAAGGTTTTATTAATTCATATATCATATACGCTGTTCTTTGAAAATTCTCTGCACGTCTTGAACAGTGTTTCGCACTTGTAATATTATATAATATATTAATCATGTTTGTAAACTTATACATTTTTTATTTTAAATTCTTGATTTATTAATGAAACGCGAATATAATATTTTGGGCGTAAAAGCGATTATAACGTACTATGTACAAACGTACGGTATTATTTTATAACGAACACAAAATAATTTGAACTCATAATAAAAATATATTGACGATTAAGACACATGACGTAAACTGTTTTTAATTTGTACGCAGCAGTGAATTTGTCATCGTGTACGGAAAGGCCCACGAGCCGTACAACATCTCGTGGCGGCATATAATATCAAATACATTTTAAAATAATAAAAATAAAAATTACCGTGTGCAAACCTTGTTTGGTTGATCACACACGTGTTGGAATAATAATAATCGTATTATAATACCATCATTATTATTTTTAATCGTTCGTTGTCGTCATATCTACACCTAAAATACGGTTTTGGGTTAGTTGATTTTAGCTGAATTCGTGATCCTAAATTCCAAACGAAAACCCGCGACCATCGATCGATGTAACACATCTTAGCGCCAAGACGATGTACTATAATATTATATGATATAGTCTGCATTCATATTATAATGTTTTCCTGTTATTATATATCATACAATTAATGGTGCTGTGTTAGTTGTTCAACCCAAGTCGTAGCTAAAAGGTCGTACTGTTATACGACAACATATTATCCGACGGGCTATAATATGCGCGGTTAGCGCGATGCAGCTCCCTAGCATTATACAATAATAATAATACGCTATGATAAATTTTATCTTTCGGGTCAAATATCACGAGGGAGGAAAAAAAATGTCGAGTCGTTCGCAGAGTGTCGGCGGCGGAGTTTTAAATTAAGACTTGCAAGTCACATATTATATATATATATATAATTTAGTACGGCGAGCTAAGTACCTATTGTTGCTGTGAGTTTTCTAAAATAACATTATTCGAACGATATATACCTACTACTGCTTATACAAGCATAGATTTTTTTCCTCTCAAAATCGACCTTTATATCGTCGTCTAAAGGTTATAAAAATAAAGTAACCTACTAACATCTATATAACCATTTATTACCAGATTTGTTACTGTAATAATAAAAACACCATAATAATAATAATATAATATACGCGTACCTATATGATGGATAAAAGTCTGTGTCGCGATGTTTATACAAATCGAACTGTAGGTACGACTAAATATAATATAATTGTAAATTATAATATTATGCTCATCGATGTACAATTTATTAGTGCGTATAACGTCCCACGCGTTATACTAGAATAAACGTGATTTACATGATACATTTCAAGGCTGAGCAAGTTAATGATATCTGGTATTCTGGTTACCTAGTTGATAGAAACAGATTTTAAAAAAATTGTAAGTTATAACTAGTTTAATATTTTTTTATTTTTTTTTCACTCAGCTTGATTAAAATAGTTATATTAAAACCAAAAATTATATCGACTTAAGTTATGATGATTTTTAAAAAATTTTTAAATGAATAAATAGCTTATTTTAATTAAACAATTCTGACTAATCGCTATTGGTAACAAGAATGAAATTTTTAGTTTTCTATTAAGATGTATTAATCATCATTAATCATTATATTATATTTATTATTTAATCAT
Source organism: Sitobion miscanthi (assembly GCA_008086715.1). Lineage (NCBI taxonomy): Eukaryota > Metazoa > Arthropoda > Insecta > Hemiptera > Aphididae > Sitobion > Sitobion miscanthi. The sequence continues at coordinate 21,616,428 of CM017798.1, read as the reverse complement.
TTATAAATGAACGTAACATTTCAACATTTGATTGAAAGTAACTCGTGATTCATCAAATCAACATCAATAAAAATCAGTTGGATCAAAGTTAAGTAAATAAAAATCGAACGCAAAAAGTGTTAAATATAAATAACTCAACTTTAACTTTTTAACTCGTGTATCTATGCCAACTTTTGCACATTAAGAGACTTTTTTGATTAAAACGAACCTTCTGAAGCTCTAAAACGATTAGCGATGATATAATAATTAAATAGTATTATAAATAAATCAACATATGGCACCGCAAATACTATAAGTAATTATTCATTATTCCTGTATGTAACTAAATGTAAAATAATACAATCGTGTATTATTGCATTAAACTATATAGAGCAAAACTTAAAATACATACATATATTTTTTTTTTCAAAAACACGCTTTCTAGTTCTGACCAAACGTTTCGCGACGAGTTGACCGATATTTACGATCCCGAACAGCGACAAACACTCGAATCATAATTGGTGCACGTGACGGGTGTAATATATTATTTTATGACGTCATACGCGGTTTAAGCGTCAGCGAAAATATGATATTAAAATAATAATAACAATTATTAATGTTAATAATATATTATTACATATTCGTTCGAAAACGATAGGAACGTCGTGTTTCAGTCGTCAGAAAAAAGGACCACTCACCCAAATTAATTGTCCCCGTTAGAAACGTTAATTTATTTGCGCTCGGTTCAGATGTTTTGTACGTTTACATTATACAAAACATAAAATATTGTACATTTTCCGTATTCGAGTGGCGTTTGAATCGTTTTTTTGCAAAGTTAAATATCGTTTGAATTTGAAAAAAAAAGGAAAAATATATTTTGTTAAAGTTCAAAAGAACTGTAGTAGTTATAAAAAAATATGGTTTTATTTTTGAATGTTAATTGTAAAGTACCTATAAAAAAATATTTATATAATATATATTATATTATCGAGAGCGACACAAGCGCTTTTTTTCAGTTATTTGCGTAGTATTTATCGTGTTAGTGGTTTTTTTTTTTGTCATTGATTTGTTTTCTGTTTGTATCCGTAATCATATCAATTGGAAAAATTTAACGTTTACACAATCACAGCAGAGTGCTCGATAGCTGTGTATCGACTCGGTACATAGCTATTATATGGGTACCGCATAAGTATGTAATATATATAATATAATTTATAATTTATAGTATGTACCTGCAGTATAGTAAAGTGTATACACACTTCAATACTTCTGTAAGTGTAAACTGTGAAATTAATATGGCGATTAGGTACGGTCAGGGATACGAAAAAAACCGGGGTGGGACAATATTCATTTAAAAATGGGATTTCGTTTACTTCACTATTCATTTTCCTCTGAAAAATTTCCTTCACACATTTTTTTTAGACTGGAATAATGTCTATACTATTTTAACTAAATATTAAAATCAAATAATTTGTGTTTTTATAGTACTTATACAAGTTATACATCACACTAATTAATAATATGTATAAAGTATAGGTAATTAAAAAAATGACAATAATTTGCATATTAAATTAAAATTTAGATCAGTTTTAAACGATTATAAAACATTTACATTTTACAGTAGGTATTTTAACACAATGATTTTAATTTAAATTTATTTCATATTCGCTGTTCACCTATGTACATAAAAATAGATCGAATAATATTCTTGGCTAGATAATGATAAGTATAGGTAGATTCCTATTCAGATTAATAAATGGGTGAAAACTGAAAATTCATAATTTTAATAATGGAGGAAATGGTCTACATTGCTTTTTTTTAGGAATACGCAAGAGTACGTTCTACTGTTTTTGGAGGAAAATGGCTATGAACATAAATCGACATACATTATGATTATCTTTAAAATAATATAGGTGCATAGAATATAGGTATACATAAAACACACTGCGTGGTAAAAACCGTTTGTGACGATCGTATACAATGTCTCGAATATTGTCCGTTAGATAGGTAATAATTACTAAGGTACAACGTTGAAATTAACACGCAACCTCGGCAGGGCTCGCCTTTATGTAAAATGTTGAAATGTTTGAGTAAAGAATTCGATGCGCGGTCGTGAAAGAAATGAATTTAAATCGGTTTCGGCTATATACGGATGGATTTCTTCACTATAATAATATGCAATAATATCGAAAACCATAATTCAACCGAAGACGACAATACTATATAATACAATGTATATACATGATATACAATGTACCTATACATATACCTATAATATAAATGGTATTCTGTCTTTATAAGCCGATCGATGAATTATTATTATGCCCATGTATTGCATATTGCATTACTGTATAGGTACCTACGATGATACATTTGCCTTTCAGATGTTTTATACAAATTAGGTAGGTAGTCAGGTACCTACCTACCTACCTTTTTTTATTCAATTTCATTTTCGTTTCATTATTATTGTCATCCGTACAGTCGTGTGTTATAAACTATTATTATAATAATATTATATGCATTGCGTTGTTTTCGTATTGATCTCTATTCTCTGTGGATTTAGTCTGCGTGCTGTGTCTTTATATCATAATGTTGATTTTGTATTATAGTTATAGGAAAGTAAAATATTTACTGACGAAAAAATAAAGAGAATTAAACTAGAAAATAAAACATTTATTGAGAAATAATTAATATAATGTATTTTATTTTAAAGTCGATTAGACATTTCAACGACCATGCTCAGAGTATTTCGATTTGAGAAGTTAGAATTAATGCGCAACTATCGGCAGACAGTTTTCGGGACACGTCTCTGGTTAGTAATTACACGAGAGTATCTTCTGGTCGACTACCTATGTTAATAATTGTTTTTTAACAACCACAATACTAAACAGTTGTCTAATTTGTCGTCTATAGTTAATGGGTGCAGCGTACTACCATCAGTACATCGTCAATATTATTACGTGTTTTATGAAAAATACAACGTCTAGACGATATCATTAAAATATATATCGTCTGAGAAAAATGCAGCCGTTGTCGTAACATAAAATATAATGACTGGTTATTACATCGTCGATAATAATTATTACTAATCAATGACCGGCGTCTGTGGCGGTAACAAATTATAATTTAAAACATCCAAACACCACTGCGAGTATTATAATTTTATGTACGCCATGACTGTCCGCGAATCGACAATCGTCTCGTAAAGACATCCGACGAAACGCAATATTTGAATATGCGCTCGTGTTATGCATATCATAGGGCTGCATTCGAATTGCGTGCCAAAATTCAAATTTGGGTCGAGTTGCGGCGTGCGTGTTTTTTGTTGAGTGCAACTGAATTGCACGCCCGATTTTATAATATTAGGTATACAATACAGTTTATTATTATTATTGTATAAGTTCTTTTTCCACTTTTTCAGGCGTCAGTTTAACAAAGTTTAACCGGTATATATAATACTGATATTATGATATATACACAAATCGTAAAAATCATTATTATATTCTACTAATATTAATATACTATTTAAGTATTGTATAGTTTACAGTATTAATATGAGATAATTATATGGTATGTACCTAAACAGTAAACATAATATTATAAATATATAATAGTGATAATAATAATAATAATAAAAGTATATGACTAACCTAACTTTATTTTTTTTTCTAAATGCCTAGCAACTAATAACTATAGTAGGTATTGTACGATTATAGCGGTAGTTCAAATCAATTTTTATGAATTACATTTTCGATAGAAATGGTGTTTGCGTTGCGCTTTGATGTATGCTGATTTGTCAATGAATTCAAGCGATGAATGGCATTTGGTTATTTCTATTGTGTCTCTCACACAATTTCCTTTTTCTCCATTGCTTCTCGTCGTATTGTTTTAATATATGAATTCATCAATACATAATATTATTATGTCATATGATCAAGTAAATAAAGTATAAACCCGTGTTATGATGGTAGTTAGTTATAAAAATAATAAACGTAAACCTACCAAAAATAATTCTCACTAGCAAATTCGTTTTTTAATTTTTGTCTGCCTCACATGATTCGGATGCGTCAGTATGCGGATATCATCTGGCTTGGAATGTGCGGGGGAGGGGGGGAGTTGGCTAGCTTTAATAACGACAGTCTTGCAGTTGGTGGTGACCAGCAGAATACAACTTTAATTTAAATTCGAGCGCGTTCAATTTAGAAAAATTTCTCCGAACCTAACTGGCGGCGGTGGTCGACCCTACTCGTGAGGTCATCTCGAGCGTATAGTGTCACAAAATAAATTTAAAAAACACTGAAAAATCCATCAAGTTGCGATTTTACCCCCACATTTGTACCACTCCTCATTTACCCACTTAACCCTTTCTCCTCTACCAACCCTTCTCCCAACCACCCCACGAACCGTCCACGGCTGGCCAACCGAACAATCGCCGGGTCGAGTCCACACCGCCTCCGTCTCTCCATCACGCGACGGTATTACCGCCGTCACAGGCTAATGGCTTATGGCGGGTCGTCGCCGCCACCGCAGCCTCGACACAGCATCAGCCGGCGCGACACACTGATATGTATGTTGACCTAGAATCGCGCGGCGGTGGCGGCAGCGGGTTTTCGTGTATACAAAAGAAGAGGAGAGTAATATCGGAATCGATTTTGCAGTCGCCGCGGCGGCACCAGATACCCGCCGCCGACGCCTCGCCTGCCCGGCGCCTGTGCGCGCGGTCGCCCTAGATTTGATCTCCGGTTTTACGCTCGCGGTTCGTTGCAGCCGCGGTCGGCCCTACGCAATATTTAATGTGATTCAGACGCGATCCTCAGGGTAAACGGGAAAGGGGGTGAGCGTCACCCCCCCGCCACCCCTATTAGCATTGAAATTAAAACATGCGCAGCTATATAATAAGCAACATTATATTTCTGTATGACGTGCAGCCGGTGGTTGATGGTAAAAAAAGTATTTAAATATTTTTTCGATTTCTCGCATAGTTTCATGCATCGCTGTTTATTGATAGAGGTTTCCTTTGGTGGTGTTCGTCGCGGGGAGGGGTATTTGAGTGGAGGCTCACCCAGCTCAAAAGTCTTTCAAGCTCTCCTATATAAGGACAAATACAATTAAATGTAATATTATTTTCTTTATAAATATTGTCCAAAATGTCTTTAAAAAAGTACAAAGTACCTACATAGACTATTTTAATAGTAATATAAGATATTGGTAAATATTTTTATTGAAAAATAATTCTTTATTCCAACCGACTGCGATTATGTAAAATATATTATAAAAGCCGTATTGCTAACTTCTTCTGCATAGGTCTGAATTCAACGAATCATTGTAGGTACACGTAAAAAATTCTGCAGAGCGTCGGTGATGGACAATATTTGAAGTTAAACATTTATACAAAATACAATTGTGCACATGTCTTTTTAGTTTATTTTTAAATTGCCGTAAAAACAACTCAGAGGTGTATTGTTTCACATGTTCATACCTAACGTATTTTTAATTAAAAATTTTTCATTAATGCGTTTGACGTTTTTTATTTAATGCATTTATATAAAATTTAAAAAGAAAACATTTTTATTAATTAATATTAAAAATAATTGAACCTTTGAAATTTAAATTTAATATAAGTACCTAGCTATATTTTAAAACTTTATACTGCGATACTAGAAAAACTGGAACGCTTGGAGAGTAAGATCGCCTTCACTTATATTGTTGACGGTACCTATAAATTCGTTAGTTTGCCGAATCATAATATTGTTCTCTTCTATTTGTGTCTCCTGGGAGCTGCAGAAATAAATCCACGTTTGGAAATAAATTCGTGTCAGATAATATCTTAACCTTTTTCTATACCATTTTATTTTTAGACAAGTTTGATTCCGGCTGCTATACAATACGTAGGTAGGTACCTTCGTCGTTCGTTGTGCTTTAAATTCTTTTATTACTTTTCAGTTGTTGTGATAGCGACTGAAAGCAGTTTTTTTCGATTACTTAAAAGTCGGCGAGAGCTTGAACGGCCGAATAAAGGTTAACCATAGAGTTCGGATTGTTTATTCATTACTCATAAGGATATTTGAACAAAAAAAGGCATTGATAGATTTGTGAATGAAAAAAAATAAGATGGGGAAAAAAATATTATTTAATATTAAGTGACTTGTTATTTGAAAAAAGTTCACATGTGATATGTTATTTTATATTATACAATGGGTAACAAAAATATGATTTCATGCTTAACAAAATATTTACTATATTTTTTATTTACTTACTACAGTTATGGTTGATTTATATAAGCCAAGGTATAATATATATACTTATTCTCCATCAAATATTTTACACGATGAAAACAAAAATGTCAGCATTAAGGGAGCTTATAGTTATCAAGTACCTATATATGATACACAAAATTAATATCTTGTTGAGCAGCCGTTCTGATGATAATAATCTGAGTCTATGTGCAATAACCTGTATATATCAATCATCACTACAATCATACTTAAATACATGTATAAAATATAATACAGAAAATACTGATTCTGGATCTACGCCTGGGTATAAATATATAATTAAAATACTTTCACGCGTCGTTGGAAAATGTTTGTTACTACTATAATAATACGCGTCTGCCAACGTTTTTTGTGTTTAAAAAAATATTTATATTTATAACTAATTTAGACAATAATAATAACAATAATAATAATAATCATAATTACAATAATAATATCGTTCTTAAATAATGTATAATAATACATATTATTATGTACTATACTGTTGACACTTGACGAGCTTAAAGCGTTGGGCAAAACAATTTTGGTACCGAAGCACCAACACCCGCTAATCCCGAATTTTTGCGGTAACTGTTTTGGAATGTATAAATGTGTAATATACAATACACATAATATATTTATATAGCTATATATTCAGGCAGTATATAATCGTGTGCGCGGTTGCTAACGAACCAGCTCGAATTGATTTTACTTCCGACTCCTGTGCTGGTAGCGGAACGTTTATACTGTACACATAGGCACACAGCTGGTGTAATAATAATAATAATAACGCTCAGACATTAATCAAGATAAAAAAAAATATATATAAAAATGTATTTTCCTGATTACGGTCATTACACACGCAGGCCATAACGATATTATTAAAAAAAAAAAAAACACGTAGAATCCCCGACCGGACAGGCTTATAGTCATCGCGTTTTGTTAAATGTTAAGTATAATATAATGGAGTTATTACGAAAACGTAATTTTTGGACTTGACGCAAACGGCATATTAGAATAATAATTAGTTTTAAGATAATAACAACGTTCAGCTAGATACATGATATATTTAATCGTTTAACACAGCCATATTTTTAACATGGTACTGTAAAATATGTTTTATATATTTTAAAGAGCACAATATTGTCATTTTAATTTTTCTGACTATAAAATATGTTTTACCATTCCTACCATAAGATTATTGAATTAATTCGTTGGTCATTATATTAGGTATATTTTAATGAACAAATTTCAAAGACGAAGTTGATTCAACTACTTATGTGTGTATATAGGTATAGTATTAGGTACTTTTTTTTCGAATCGTCGATAATTATCATTACTCTCGACATCTATCTATTATTATTATTTTAATAATAATAATATCGATGTCTGGACTTTGTTCTATTGATTTGAAAATCGAAAAGTGTAACACGCGTGTCTATTGTGGTGCATTCAATTGGGAAAATACCTCTCGCGGTGTATATATTATAAGAGAAACTTATACGGAACAGAAAGTGTGTGTTTAATGTTTAGACTGAACGTCTGAAAGGAAACGAGTTGAAAAGCGTTTATTATCATTATTAAAATAAGGTCAACATTGCGCGACCGAACCGAAAATGACGGGTTTACAAGTACCTACGTACATATATGTGCACTATACGTGCCGCTCAACAATATGATTCCTCCAGCTTCCGGAATCGGTGATCATGTATCGTATTTCGTGTGTATTACAATAACCGAGTGAAGGACTACTTCCTCGTGAATTTATAACGAGGGTTACCGTAATACGGTGACGTTTTCGTTTTAATAAAATGTGTTACAAATGCGGTAGGTAGGTAGGTAGGTAGGTATATTATGCGAAGATGGGAACAATTTTTCAAAGCCGTTTTCTTACGTATAATCCTTTATAAGATGTAATATATAATATTATATTGTTAACACAGCCGCGCAGAGTGCGAGAAAAGTTATTACTTCCGTCTGAAAATAATACATATAACGATTTCGAGAAAAATATGAAGAAAAAATGGTTCTGATAATCCTGTTGTGTGCGTATACCTAACTCCTACCTGCAGCCTGCCTAGCGCCTACATCAACCTATCTTTACTATGAAAGGCATCTCTGATTTACATGGGACGGTGACGACGTGTCCTTCGTTATTTTTTTTTCTCTTGGGCCATTGTTGGCGTTTTATGGCGCTAAAGGCCCGCCGCAGGTACCTTTTCGGGGGTAAAGAAGAATGTTTAAAAAAAAAAAAAAATTAACCTCGATTTCCTCTGAATACACAACAAACATTCCGATACAACGCACAACCCTCGGGGTGCGGGTTCCTATTGAGAGAGAGAAAAAAAAAATCTGTCTTTTGTACGGAAGACATTAAGATTTATATACGTGCGGCTCACTCACAATTGTCGCCAAGTTATTATTATTTTCTTTTGCCCCTAAAGGGACCGATAATAACGCGCATACACGGGTGTCCTCTGCCTCTCTATCATCCCCTGCGCGGTACTCGCGCGCATATACACACTCACACACCCACACACACACGCAAACCGTAAAATCTGTGGACATAATAATTCATCTCAACTATGGGGCGGGTGTCGGGTTTCTCGGCAACGTTCACTCGTGCCCGAAATTTCGGTACCGATTGTTTTTTTTTCTCTCTCCCTCTCTCTCCTTTTCTCGTTTGAAAATTAAAAGCCGCACATAATATATTATATGTGCGTTATTATATTGTGTTGTTGTATATAACGACCCGTGAAAGACCGACTCGTATATTATTATATATTATACACATGAATATTATATATTGATCTATCGCATTTTCGCGGTAACTATACTTAAACATATTATAATATACACAATAAGACGGGACGGATTAAAAGATAAACGTAAATAACAATGTGATATATCATAGTGTAAATTATTACTTGGGTGTGCGCATTTGTTTTGTTTACCTACCTATATACACTCCGGCGGGCAATAAGTCGTTGCGATAGTTTAATCCATTTAGATTCGGATGACTGTATTATACAATATGTAATATTTCGAAGTACCGTACAGAAGTCGTTCATGATACTGTGTAGGTACCTACTGCTGCTGCAGTATTATATCGTGTGTATTGCATTAGAAGGACGACACTGCAGCACGTCCTCCCTACAAACACGTGGTGTACAATACTTTGTTTCGACTCGAAAATTTGACATTTTGATATTCTTGTCCTCGCGCCCTTGTCGATATAGGTACGCGGCAATAACGTAGTCGGTGTACTATTTAAGTATTCATACGAGCCGATTTCAGCATACATATTCGGTATCGGTGTATAATAATTCTCGAGCATATTGAATATTAATGTCCAACGAAGACGTGATAACGATTGCAGCTCGCCTTTTATTCCGATGACACACGCTCTTATGGTATATTGAACAATGGCTTATAATATGCGCATATATAGCCTTACTAATTTATTTATTTTTTTATTTTTTTTCGCATCTCGCCTTGTAAATTTTAATTGGGACGTTCGTCGCGATCGAACGGAAACACAAACTAAGTCGTAACTCAACGTTTGCATATAATAATATAATATGCCGTAGCGTATAATAAATTGATATAGGAAATTGTCCGAGGTGCAAAAACGATTTATATCGTTGGCGAGTGGCGCGACACTTGATAAATCACGGTAAAAATAACTAATGATAGCGTATATTGTATTGGTACTCACGTAATTTTTCAAGTTGAAAACTAGGTATTCAATATCCATTGTACATTGTGATAAAATAATTACTGAAATCATTTAAAAATTCGAGATGAAAATAAATAAATACGAATACTCATTATCACTTATCGTTTATCAGTTGTATACAACTTAATATAGGCAGATACATATTACGCAAGTCTTGAGTGGATAAGGTTAAAAAAAATTGTTTTTGTGTCCAACTAATCCACAAGAATAATTTGTCTTTTTAAATGCTATCGGCGTACCTTGCACATTTATATTGTACACGTCCTAATAGTCAGCTAGGACCAAAAAGTGTATTCCCCATGCACACTTCCAAATATGTACGAACGGGTTATCCGTGCTGAATAATAATTAATCTTTTCATTAAATTTTAATTGATCGTTAAATCAATATAATATTAAATACTTGTACAAAAAACAACTGACAATATTTTTTAATGACTATAGAGTTATAAATTTTAACTCAATAAAACTATCGTACAGTAAATTGAGTATGAACCATTATAAAGGATCACATTTGAAATCTCAGTAAGTTAAGTATAGTTGGTTTGATTTATATTTTGGTTGGTCCATATGAAAATAAATACGAATGACAGTATAATGTTACCAATGTTATTTCAAGGAACCGCTCAGATCATTAAACTAAAGCGTGTTAAGTAAATATTACTATTTTCAAGTTGTGTACAGTTCCAGTTCACCTTTGGCTCGAAGCCCAATTACTTAATTCGTTCGGTGTTTTTGTAGGGATTTAGATTGATATTTATGTCAGAAAGCAATGGGTCAGAGGGATCTTACTTTAACACGATTTCAGTAAATTAATTATTTTAATGGGATTTTATCCAAGAACTTAAAATAAAACGGTACAGCTATGACGTCTTGCAACATTTAATGTGTTGTTAAGTCTTTTTGATACAGTTTTGTCCGTTGATTAAAATTAATTAAATTTTAATGAATTGATCCATTAGTATCTTAGTTACAGAGTGTATTGTCTATTATACATTTATACTTATAATATAATATAGGTAAGCGTAATTAATAAAATTATAATATGTCGCACATATAATTATGTTTAAATATTTTAACAGTATTGAGTTATCAGATCGTACCTATATAAATTGCAAAATATTTTGGAGATCATCGAGGACCAGTGGTATCCCTTAACTAAATTTGGAACGCTGCGGTCGATTGAGGTTAAAATAAAATGTATAAATATAAAAACAACAACAATAATATACAAACTGCAGCTGCTGTCCCCGGCATCCAAAGATACTGTAGCGAGGTTTTTAAAATTGTGTTTTGGCGACCGTCCACGGCGTGGCGTATGGTTTACTATATAATAATAATAATAATAATAATAACGATATAGTTCGGACATGTTGATTACAATGAATTATTATTGCCCACAACGGGATCCTCGTCGTGACAGGAAGGTTCTGACAGAAAAATACACTCGCGTACAATGCATATATATAAATGTACACATACGACGTTTTATTGCCCATTTCGTCGGATATATAGTGCCGTTCGATGAATACGTCTTATTCTGGAAGTAATTTATCGTTTTCTTGTGTTTGCAGGAGACAATCTGAAAGTGTGTCAGTCGAAGAAGAGCTGTTGCAACGCCGCCACCGAGGCTCGGTTGATAGACATGGTGGACAGCGAATATAAGAGACACCTGGCCGCTCAGGCCGGCTACGTTTATGACCTGCTCAATTCCACCGCCCATCACTTGCAAGGTAAACAGAAAACAAAATAAAATAAGAAAAATATAAGAGAGAAAAAATACACACAAAATGTGCTCCGGGGACGACACGCGCCCCCGCTGGTGTGTTGTTTATATATATGTATAATGTTATGTTATGGCTTATTTATATATACGAAGGCCGCCGGTCGTAAAAAAAAAATAAAATAAATCCTTAGGGATATCTTTTAGTATTATTATTATAATTTTACGCCTACATTATGTTATCGGCGAAAAAAAGTCACAGAAATCGCTATGTATAAGACCGCTCATGAATGAATTTATTAAACGGTTATTTCGATCCGTAGCTGGTCGGATTTCGAGTTCTGCTTTTTTTGCGTTTATGCGGTTATAACGTGTACTTTATACGTGTAAATAGACAACACTCTGGGAAAAATACCGATGATTGTCTCTTTTGATTTGACCGACAATTTGCATTTGCTAGTTACTACACCTCAATTATTAATAAATTATGTATGTTCATTGTTCATTATTTTTTTCATAATAAATCAATAGTTGCTTTAACCCAGTGGAATAGAATAGGTACGCTATAAAGGTGTAGTGACCGCGGCACACCTTTTTTTAAGGGTTGGGTTGGTGGTCGGATACCGCGTGTAATCGTGGTCAAGTTTCGTTAGGATATACTTACATATTATTAAATGTTAGCAATTTGTGGTTTATTTAAATCTAACACTATTGGTCCTATTTAAATTGTTTGTAAATTGTAGGTGGGTGTAATTAAGTTGTGCCACACCTTTTTGTATGTTTCGGCGCAATTGGTTGCACATATAAAACGTATGAATGTAAACATTAGTAAATATGATATCTTATACTAGACAGACACTTGTTTCTTTCATCTTGAGGATAAGAGCAAGAAGCTGAACTGCACACTTCGCTTATTATGACACTGCCACGCTCGAACTTAACATAAACCCTTGAACTTTATTTAATATCAAAGTATAAAACTCTCCTATACTGTATATGTGGATGACCTTATAAACTGTCTAATTTTCCGGGATTTGGCTCGCAACGAGTTGCACCAAGTATGTAGGTAATAATAATATGGGTATAATGTGGACTGTATGAAAATCGTATTAAATTTATTTCATGATACCAATCCAAACTATTATGGACATTGTCCTCAGGGTTTTTATTGAGAACTCTAATAACATAAAATCATTCAAGCCTTCCAAAATATCTGACTTCACCTAATTGCCGGAATTCCCTGCAGGTACTTCTCAAACAAATCTCTAAAACTCGACCGCAAAATCCGTTCAATCAATGAAACTACTACTTTTTTTTATAAACATTTCCATGCAAAACTTTAATCCAATTCCAACTTGCTCATCAGTCATCAGTAATTTTACTTCAAACGCACTTCTCGGGATCCCGCCCATCCATCTATAACGGAACCGGTGCTGTGACCTGAACATTTAGATAATTTAAAATTCTTAGGTTGTCTCAACTGTGTAGCCATTACTTTCATGGAATTTTTTCTCATTCATCTTACTTATAGTTAATTCGAAATACTTTTAAAACTACTGAAATATAGTGTCATGTCGTTTAAAAAAAATTAATATTGTAGAACACCAATATGAGTATGTTAACTTTAAAACGTTTATTATGAGTAACAATATTTTATAATAACTAAAATATTTTTTGTGTTATATTAATATGAAAAGTATTTCTTTTACAGAATGTCAGAATTCAGAACGTAAAACAAATAGGATTATATTACATTTAAAGTCTTTCATTTCATGTACTAAAATATATAATAAAGTAAAAAAGGTGTACATTTTACGCTACTTTCTACTGTTTCAATTACAATTAATTTATAAAAAAAAGAGCAATTTCATTATTGATTTTTTAGAATTTTCCTTTATAAATTTATATTAAATAACAATACCTAACTTAATTACAATAGGCTAGCAATTTCCTTAGACTTTCTAATATATAGACTAAAAGCTGTGGTTTTATCATTCCTTTGCTCTCAAACATTTTTTCGACCCGTATTATGATGTGCATTATTAGATACGACATTTTATTCTGAACAAATCGGTTTTCCGTCAGCAACCTTTAAATTATTAGATATAACAATATTATAAGTTGTGTATAACAAAGTATATTATTTTCACTACCACGATGTGAATAAATATTTTAAAATATTGAAAATTATTTGGTCCATTGTTTATATATAGGTACATATATTTTAGGTAAAAATAGGAGTACTGGCAAAACTTAAGTTTAACCGATAAATCCAAGAGTTTACCAATTTTTATTGGTCAATTCTAAGATTAACAAATTAAATCGATTAAATTACGAATGATTATTGTAATTTGTAGTTCTGGTTTTTACAAACTATATATAATTTTTGGAAAAGATTAGGATAAATAATTTATCATAGTAAAAGTTCAAAGTATAAAAATCTAAAAAAGAAACCCAAATTGGGTGGGATGAAATATAAATTAGTACTCGAAACTTGTTCTACGTGATTATTTAATTTTAACTTTTTTATAAATAAATATAAAATATGAATTGACAAATAAAATTAATTCAACTACGTTATTTTAACTAATTACCTATGTATTTTTAAATTTTGTTTCATACAATTCTCAATGTTACGGTATTCAATCACGCATTCACGCACTAATAAAGAATATCTTATAATATATTGTAATCATTTTCTATTATGTTCAGATTTTTATAGTACAATTAATAAATCATAATTTAAAAAATATTTAATTAAAAAACGTAGTAATGTATGTCTTTTATTTTCTTATACTGTAATAATGTAGTATATTGGTAAAAACGTACAATAATACAATATTTAAGCAAATCAATAACTTTATATCATCGCTGTATATATTCAACTAACAATATATAATTTAAATCATTTATAAATATAAACTAAAAAAAAAAATTAGAATAATTTTCAACTATAAATTTTACTTCAATGTATTTGATTCAGACATTATAGTTTCTAACATATTTATTATTTCGTAATAGATAAGACGTATACCTATACCAAGAGATACCATTTCTCGTTTGTAAAAGCCAGAATTACAATAATAATTCATAGTTTGACCGAATTCATTTGTACATTTTAGAATTTACCAAGATCGATCGGCAAAAGTTCAAACTTCTGAAATGTACCGACAGTAGTCCGTAAATTCTAGGTTTGGCGGGTTAAAGTTAAGGTTACCGGTAATCGTACTTTTAACATAATAATTTTACCACCTATTGGTGGTATAAATAGTGTAATACCAAAATGTCTATTGATTATCTAAATCCGATTCGAACATTTCGTAATAAATATTCCTCCTTCTATATAAAATAATATTTGATATACCATATATATATAATATTATATCGTTATCGAACAGTAATAAAACGGTATTTAATCGCACCTAAACGGTGAACATGCAGTAATATTGTTTTGGCGTGTGAACCGCCCTCGGCCGAAACGTCTCGCACCGTATATCGTACCTATACCTACGTGTATTGAACACACAATATATCTTATATCCATGTACACGTACCATGGCGTTATGAAATGACAGAGTACATAAAATAGTTTATCCAATAACGAAACGCATATAAAAAAAAATAATTTAATAATCACCTATACCACGCGGCGATAACCATCTCGACCTGAAGTAGGAGCAGCAAGGGGTTGTGCCGCCATATACATTGCGTTATGCCGTTATGGCGATTGTCGACCGTCCTTTTCTTTTCACGTATTTTTGAAAAAAAAAACGCGTATATATAATGATAATAACAGCGTAGGTATATATATATATTATTATTATTATGTTATATACAATATATTATATTATATAGACGGAACGAAGACGAAATTATTAGCCGGCTACAAATAATTATGGCACACGATGGGGGTGTCCTTTTTTCTTTCGTGTTGCGCATTATATAGATATATTATGTTTTCAATAATATATACACATAATAATATATAAACCATGGTAGACCTGTTAAATGTGTGCGTTTTAGCTGTCGGCAAGGAAGCTTAATAAAATATATTAATATTATATTATGTGAAGTTCTATATCTCATTATATTATATGAATCTCGCAAAATATAATACAGATCCATTATTCACATTTACACGACTATACAGGCTATAAGACAATTTTTGGGTTTTTTTTAAAAAAATTGTTTTTATATAGGTAGTTTGAACTATGGAGTAAGTGGTTTTATATGGTATTCATTTAATCGCTATATTAGATTTTTACAAAGTTTTGTATAGTAATTATTATTGTTGAAAACATATATTTGTAATTTTTGTGGATGCAGAGTACCTACTTAGGTACTTTTTTAAAAACATTTAAATAGGTTTTTAGTTATAAGCATTTGAAATTATAAGTTTAGACGAACGAAGTAAAACGACAAAATGCACCATTAACAGGAAAAAGTTGTGATCTGCTACATACGTACTACGCTCGTCTAATATTCTAAATTAAACCTTTGATATAAAATCGGTATAAATATATTATTTTCCGTAAAATGTCTTTATAGTGTAATATATTTTTTCAACTTTTAACTTTTTGTCCTAAAGTTTTGTTTACTTCAAAGTCGAGTTTAAACTACCTATGTTTAAAACATTTTTATTTTCAAAATCACTAAAATGTACTCGGAGAACTAGTGTAGCCACCTGTTGTAGTGAAATGAATCAGACCGCGGTACACGTGAGTTTCACTCCGCTTTCGGGATTGCCGCCGCGACTGCGCCATTTTCGCCGGTCGTTGGTGTGTCTGGATCGCAATTCGCGGCTCACAGCTGCAGCAGCAGTCCGGTTTGTCCGCAAACTCGTCGTAAATAACATAATAGGTACCTTACGACGTACGGTCTATTATTATTATCGATAATGTGTTCAGCCGGTATACCTATGCGCGTGACACACACACGGTGCACGATGAATCGGTCCGTCGGCCTCATATTAGATGCTCCCTGTAGACAATAATAATAATAATAATAATAAATAATAATATAATAACACACAATAATAATATCCCATAAGACCCGACGGCGTACATAAAAATATATTTTCATCCCGGTTGACGAATGACGGTGAATAAACGTTCATTTCGGTATACTGCACACTCGCACGACACGCGGGCCGCCGCCGACGCCGCATTCCAGCGCTAGACCCCCCCCAGCCGCCGCGGGCGACGTCCTCCGGGCACTATAGCAAACTGCATTCCAGTCCAGATCGGCGGGTCCCATTCAATTGTTTCTTGTATTTTTTTCCCTCTCCTCCGACCGCTCTTTTAATTCCGTTTCATATAATCAGATTTTTTTTATTATTATTATTCATTTCGTTTTCATATTTTTCTCCTCGCGTATCTATAAATATACGTATTACACAATATTATACCGCCTTATTAAACCCGTTGCGCGTTACCCGCGGCCCTACTGTACTTAATAATTTTATAACAGCCTACAACGAGTATAATAATGATATATATATATACGCTAAGTACACCACACGGCACACGTACAGAGTGCGTGCACAAACGATCCGATTCCAAAAATAATATGTCTATATAATATACCGAGTGATCCAATTAACGTAAGACCTTCAACATCTCAAAAACTATTAACGCTTTGAAAATACCTTTTTTACATATAGCTTTATGTCGTATTTTTTTTTTCTAAAAGATGCGATAAATACTTTTTACTGAATTGTTTTTTAATTTTTTAATCACACTCATTAAAAAACACGTCATGCATTTTTAATTCCATATTTTTTTAGTACTTTGATATACAAAAATCGAATTTTGGAGGAATAGCTAATAAGTATTTAAAGTTTTGATGAGTGGAGCGGAGTAGTGCAGGCGGGTACCTTGCAAAATGTTGGTTTCACTACTCCGTTCGTCTAAACTTCAAAGTTATTACAAATTAACTACTTTTCCGGAATTTGATTTTTATAGATATAAATACTCCGAATATTATTCTGCTGCAAAATAGAAAATTTAAAATGTACGTTTTAAAAAAATAAAAAACTTAAAAATAGATTACAATAAAAAATAGTAAAATCTATAAGTTATTTTCTTAAAATGTTATTTTGTAATAATTATTACGGTTTATGTAAAATAAATACGTCCAAAAACATATTTTGTGTTTTCTGAAATAATACGAGTGTCTTATTAAGTTAAATGGATCACCCCGTATACCATACTACTACAATATACTCACAACGACAGCGTATATTATATTCATCGTCGATTAGTCTGCAAATGTACATATTATTATCATAACTCATAAGTATATAGGACGTACCTATACTGATGTGCAACCGTTGCAGCTACCGCATGCCGCACTGGGGTGCACACGCCCGGGTGAGAGACTGGCACATGTGTCGCCAAGACTTGACCTATATAATTTATTGTTTTAATATAATATGTTTACTACAGCTGTGTAATTTAATATATATCAATCGTTTCGATTGTCGTCGGACGCGTCAACTCTCGGAGTATTAGTCGCGAAATGATTACACATTTACACAACCATTAAGTTCAACGCGTTAATGTCTGCGTAATCGTCCATGTGATGTACTTAATTAAAGACACGAATTATATTTGCTGAAGATCCTATGTGTGTGTGTGTGTCTGTGTGTGCACTATATATCGTAATATTTTCGCTTGTACATAGTTGCGGTACGTACGACCGTTGTGCTAATTTAATATCAGTTTATTATGTACGTATATAATATTATATGCGCAGTCGACAGAAATTAGCATATTATATAAGTTATGCCATTACAATATTTTATTATTATATTTACAAGGTACGTTGGTGATTATAAATTGTACGTTTTCTTTGGTGAGCACATAAACCATAATAATCTAAAACGAGTATGAATTGAGCTAATGATCTTCTATACGTGTACACATTATATCCGTATATTATAATATAATAGGTTTAATAATTATAATCACTATTACACAAATCCATGTCGAGTATTCAAAATCAAATCGCAGTAATAAAAATATACGATCGTAATTATTTCTGTCTTTTTTCCATACTCGATTTAAATTCTACGAGTAGTCTGTGCAAACTGCAAAGTATGCAAATGTAGTATGCAAATTATATTTTTATTGTATCTTTGTGTATAGTCGAGGGCAGTTTTATTAAGTATTTGAGTACTGTTAATTGCTACCATAACAGCCATGCTTAAAGTCTTAAATACATGTATTGGTATGTGTACCTACCTTTTTTTATTTTTTAAATTTGTATTTTTTTTCTTATATTATTATAGGCGTACCTATAATTTACACCTATAACGATTAAAATTACGACGAGATCGACTTAAACCGATTTGTTTTTTTTTGTTTCGAGATTACCGATCGAGTTTAACGTTTTTTGCGGAACTCTAGGCAAGAAAAACAAAAAGGAAAATTAATAGAGATTTGAATGCGTTTTTGAAATCCTCGTCATCGCCCTGCGGATATCAACACTTGCGACGAAAATAATGAATAAGACTAAATCAGTGTAACAACGTAATATCGTATTATATTAGTATAATATGATGTCGCGTGCGTGCAATCGTTGGGATAATATGCAGACCGCAGACGCATCAAATCGTGCACCGGTTCTAATTTCATCCCGTAATAATAATAATAATAATAATAATAAAATAAGGTATCACTTTACCATCGCGACCTTATATCATTATAATTTATTACACATTGTACAGGGTCGTTTGAATTTCGAAATCAGAGGCGATCACATGCTTATAAAACGCGTAATCAACATGAGCCCGCCAATGTTTCTCGACGTTTCCTACGCGTCTCTGCAAATAATAATATTATGTATCAGATAAATTTTGAATAATCGAGACAAGTGAATTCGTTGATGGAATAATACCATACCAATTACCATTTCAAATTGAGCAAAAGCAACGCGATTCCCATCAAACTTACCCATCCTTGAAAGCAAAATTAAAGATTTTACGCTAGCAAAATATATTCCAAAACCAGCTTTACAATCATTTTAGAAACAATGATATATTTTCGCTACAAAATGAGATGGTTCAAACAAGAAAAATAGAACATAACAATAATGTAAAATATTCCAATTATTAAATTTATAATCTACAATATGAAATTCAAATTGCAATAAAATAAAATAGTTATGACTCATTATCGACTGCAGTATATAATATCATATAATAATGTTGTTTTCATTTTCGGTAGGTAATATTGAAATATAAAGTTATTATTTTGCTTATAAGAAAACGCGTTTTTCTTCAAATTTATAGCAATTTGAAGTTATAAATGACACGTCATGTATACGACCTTTAAATCCTTTAAGTACCTATAGAGTCTTATAATATTTCTTCAAGTAATTGAAGAAACATATGTGTATCATGTATTTTACTATATTATTTCGTGACACATACAACAATATTTGTAAAATTGTAATTCAACTTTTTTCTCAGGGATATTAAGATGTTTGTTTTTCCTGAACAATTTTGAAACCTAAACACATGTGTCTTTTCTGTATTTTTGCGATTCAATATTATATTATATACGTTTTACGTAACGTATAATAGGTTGGTACTTACCGCAACACGAGCGTGACACTATATAATATAATAATATAATATCTCATGTAACCATTATACTTGCATCCGTTTATTATAATATAATAATATTGTATATCGAAAACTATCGTTTCAGATCACATGACGCACATGATCCGGAAGTCCAAGAGCAAAACGGTCCGGGTGCTGGCGGACGTGTACGCTAGCATCGAAGGACCGGCCGCGGGTCCGTTGGACGCGTTCTACGGGCGGCTGTCGCGGTACGTGCACGAGGACCCGGAAACGACCCCGGCGACGAGCCTGGAGGACGCGGCTTCCCGGCTGTTCGCCGACCTGTTTCCGGTCGTCTACCGGACGGTGGCCGCGGCGGCCGACAGACCGGACGGCGGCGCCACCGAGTTCGACGACGATTACGTTCAGTGTCTAACCGGCAAATCGTTCGATGTTAAACCGTTCGGCGACGTGCCCTACACGCTGGCCAAGGACATTTCCAGGACGTTCGCCGCCACCAATGTACTCGTACACGCACTAAGGTAGACGATAACGATAGTTTTGATAGTTTTGATTTTTCCCGAAATCTGATTTCCCACGTCTTTTCTATTTTATTTCGATGGTGATCCGATTTTTATAATATTATATTATTGTATAATCTGTATACTAAGTGGAACTATAAAATATAATATTATATACCTATTGTCTCAAAATAATGCTCTATAATCGCGCCTACCCTATTAATTATTTTCAGAGATGAGATAGTTACTCGACTATTTGTAAGTTTGTAACTGGTTATACTAGTCACAGTTGCATTGAATGTGAAAAGTCACTTAATTAATATTTCTTTGAGAAAATAATGTCACTGCTAAATATTTTTTTGTATGAGGAATTCCTGAGAAATAAGTATTATTTTTAATAACAACAATTTAAAAGTATTGATATTCAAATTTATTAATATGTTATAAGTTAAAAAATAATTTACTATTACAAAATCTACTAAAACCACACAAGCATGCGCACGGTGTAGTCGTGGTAGATACTTGACTACTCTGCGAATTTTCCCCCCTCAATATTCAATATATAAAATACTTTTTTACTATTATGGTAAATATGGTTAAATGAGGTTACCTCGTTCAAATCAGTTTTTATAACTTAGGTGTGAATATGAATATGTATACGTAATATAAGTGTGTGTTAATGTGTTATATATGACTACCCTACTAGAAATTCTGCGCACGCTCATGGTTTTATATAGATAAGTAATAACAATCATGTGTATGGTTAGAGCATAATAATATTTCATAGATAGCAGTAGTCAGTGTATGAAATAAAACTTTGATCGAATAGTCTGTTAAAACTTTAAATAAAAAGAAAGAGTTTTATCGATTTTTATTTAAAAAATATACCATAAATTCATATCGTGGTTTTCGTTGTATTAAATATTTAAATTTTTAAAAACAAAAATGGTTTTGATATCGTCAAATTGTTACTTATTTAAATGTAACAAATAAGATAAACCATACACGTATCTTTAAATTAAAACTGCGAATTACGTAATTTATTACAAATAGTAGCTATTTACATTGCGTATCTTGTTTCCGTAACTTTGTTACACTACCTGTAGCTGATTATAAACTGCCAGACACTGTATACGTTTGGCCGCGTCCCTGACACCGATTGATAATAATGCGTTTAGCAAACCGTTCGTAGAATATTGAGATCGCGTGAATGTCAATAATGTCTATTGAATTTCATCACTTACGTCTTAATAATAATATTATTGTATGGTGTAGATACGGTGGCCAATTAGTGGACGAAGAGCACTCCCGGTCGTGGCTGGGCTACGGAAACACGGAACAGTGTTCGGCGGCGTTGACCCGGATGAGACAGTGTTCGTGGTGCGACGGCAAAGACGCGAAACCGTGTCACGGGCTGTGCGTGAACGTGATCCGCGGGTGTCTGGCCAGGGAGACGGCGCATCTGGACGCGCCGTGGACCGGATACTACGAGGCCGTCGACCGGCTGGTGTCGGCCATCAACAACGGTCAGTCGTCGGTGTGTCTGGAGGACCTGCTCAGATCCCTGCACTCGAGGATATCCGAAGCCATCATGTACGCGATGAACCACGCTTCCGATATCCAAAACAACGTGAGTAGGATTTTACGTTTACATAATATTATGTTCGACTCTCGTGTCGAACACCGTTTGGGATAGTTTTAAATATAATATATATAGTTATACTCATTTATTATAAACCTTTAACTCTGTATAATAGGGCCCTGATTATAATATTAGAATTCTCTCACGGACCTGTTGTCTCAATGGACAATATATCGTTTGGTAAACTTGTCGCTCTCCGCGTTTCCGCTTTTTTGTCTTGTGTAATTTTCATTCGTTTTTGAATACCACGCGTATGATTATAGCAATTACACCTATACAGGATACATACCAGGAGGCAGGAAGGAATCAAAATTTGTATATTATCACTATAGTGGTGCAATTTGGACAGCACAAAAATTAAAATCCAATATCATTGTGTTTTGTCCCACTTCTTAAATTGGCTGACTTGAAAAATGTACGAATTCTAAACAGGGTTTGTACGGCTTACATACAAATGATATCATCTGTTGTACATTTATAAAAATCGTGTTTATGTAAATTTATTGGTAATGTATATAGGTAGGTACTATAGGTACCTACGCGTATTTTCTACTTGCCAAGCAAAGATTAAATGTATTTATTATATTCGTTTCCTAGTTGTATTTCTGATTTCAATCCGTTAGTCTAATCAGTTCGTCGTAATAATAACCATTGTATCAACATACGAAACAATCATAACGCGTTTGTTTGATTATGTTTTGTTTATCATATTATAATTAAAATAAGTAATAACTATTAAAACATTAAGTACACCAATGTATTCAATAATGATTAATATGAGATTCCTCACGATTCGAACGTGTTATGTTAAATTAAGGTCACGCGTGATCATATTTATACAGTTTTTACTCTGATAACGAAATCCAGGGACGCACACAATTGTTATACTTATACCTATGTGCGGTAAGTAGCGTTGGATGCATATTTTCGTGCAGTGCCTAATGAGTAACGAGTCGATGATGCGTCGGAATATTTAGGTACCTTTTGCGGTATTTACCTCCTGTACGTCGCGGTACGCCGAAACCGAACGTTTCTCTCTCTCTCTCTTTCTCTGTGGAGATGAAACGAAAGACCAGGTGGTCCGAACTCGTGGAATTCAAATGATATGGCGATTCCCCCGCAGATATCAATGACTCTGGGCGATCGGATATCTCCGACACGGTTTTACTGAATGGTTCGGGCGGTATAATAACAATATAATACGTACCCATTATAATAATATATAACATAACGCGTATACGCGCGGCGGCCGTCGACGGGACCCGAAATACCGACCAGACGGATCGGTGCGCCTAGTAGCGCCACCTGAGATCACGAGACGACGACGACGACGCGCACATCGTCGGGGCGAGGACCGGTGCAACGCGTATGACTCATCGAAATGAAATGCTGGACTTCCATTGGTCCGGCGAGAGGAATTCCGATCTGCCGGCACCTTTCACGCACACACACACGTAAACGCACGTGTATACTTTATGTATTTTATGTGTATATACATATACATATATATGTATATACACACACAGACGTAGGCGTGTACACAAACGCACAACCCTTCCGATACTAAACTCGATTTACCATATTTGGACCGGTTCCAACTCGCACACACACGCGCGCGCGCGCTGCACCTCCTGACAATCCGCATCATTTGCCTGCATATTATATACATACATTATATATTATATTATTTACAATCAGAACCCTATACCGCATACCTATATATATATATATACCTGTATACATATTATTGTGTGCACAACAATGTGGAAGCACATGATGCGTGAACAATAAGACGAATTCGGTCGAATTTGTATAGCGCTAACGAGGTGCCGGCGGTGCAGCGTGTTGCGGTGCAGGAAAAACGCGCAGGGTGTTTGATTGCGGTACACCTACACACCCCTCACCGCTCCCCGAACGGGATTGGAAACCCGTCGATGGCGTTTCGTTCAAAACCCCGCATTAGGCGCGGTACCGAAAAGCACTGGACAATATAGCTGGTACAACTGCCGCCGTCGAAACGACAAGTTTGGTCGGAATTCGTTTCGCGCGGTATCGATATAATATAATAATAATAATAATAATTTTCGAGTGTTTTTCGGCGAAGATACGAAATAAATCGATTATCGCGTCTGGGAACCGTTCTAAAGACGTCTACGACAACTGATCACGTATAACGTCGTAACCGAACGATAAATCATCATCTTAGTGTCGTTGTTCATTTCGTTCTAACGACGCGACCGTCGTCTAAAATGTGTATCGAAAAGAATTAAAAAAAAAAACCAAATGCAATTCAGAAAAACCGTTGACAATACCCCATATAAAGCGAGAATTTGAAAAGCGACGTAATTATAATAATATGCATATTATTATCGAATGGCATACTTATATGTAAATTTTTCTCATCGGTGCTTTATTTCAACAAAACTGGGTCAAATTAATGAAAACTAGGTTTTGCCAATTTTAATTTTGTATAGGTATATACAGTGCCTGTATGGCTTTATAATATGTTTGTACTCTTATTCTTCATAAGAACATGGCGGCAGAGTGTGGAACGGAACGATGAAAAGGGAAAATATTAGGTACGAACTTTGTATTGTAGGAGCGAATACCTATATATTATAATAACAAAAGTAATTTTCCTAATAAACCGAGAACACAATATTTTGAATATGAAAAAACAAAGTAAAATTTAGCTAATTTAAATTTATACACGTAAAGCAAATTGATAAAAAAAAAAAAAAAGTGAAACGAAAATGTTTGAAACTGTAATTTATTTTGTACGAAGAAAATAGTTTTTACACTATCGCAGAAGTCTTGAACTTTTGTACAATCGAAGATGGCGAGCCCGCAAGGCTTGTATATTTATTTCGAGAATACAGGGTGCGGTTAATTCAAATAAATTACCGATACATCGTTATGAATAATTTATTACAGTACAGTCGTCTTGTGCGCGCTATACATTTAAACGTCGCGCCGTTTTTACAAAATATATAATTAGAACAGTCATTAGTCATTACGAATACAAACGTATTTAAATACGTATAATTATTATTAATAATCTGCGATTAGCTATGTACGTACACAATAATGTCCAAAGGAAGCACATAATACGACGAGGCGGTGGAATGGACGGACCGTCTGCGGTATGGAAATCACTCTGTATATTTTAAGACAGGAATGGTTAATATACCGAGTTAAGGCCAACGATTTATATGTGTGACAAGATTATATGCATGGCAACGACTTCGGTGGACGATGCATTTTTAGCGTGTACCTCGGAATGGAATGTCGCCGTGCAGTTGGTTTATTTTTACCGGGCGTAAAAAAAAAAAACGATAGAAGCACACGCACATTACACACACACACACACACAACACACAGAGGGAGAGTGAAATAGAGCGAGGGAGTGTCTGGTGGCGACGGGAGGGGGAGGGGGCGAGAGAGAGAAGCCGGTGTGTATCATTGGCAACAGGAAATTTCTTATTAGAACCCGAGTGAAGAACGGGTGTCTGGCTCCCCAATAAATCTGTCGCGAGTAAAAATTCCAACGATCGTGCCAAAAATAAGACCATTTCGTACTAGATTTGTCCCCCGAGTACCATAAACCCTTTAAAAAGTTCAACAGGATGGGGCCCGCGTTTAATATTTTCTTGTTTTTTTCATTTACAAAATGCTTTTAAATTTAATAAGCCTGCGAAGCAATATAAGTTTTACACTCAAAACTTTAACGCCGACAGTCCGGTATTATACCTTGACATTTTGTTGACTGTTTGAAGTTGTCAAACTAATGTAATTACAAACTATGTTATGCTACCTATATTGTATTGACAGTTTTTTTTTGTGTGTTTGTTGAGTTACGGACAGAGTGGTTGTTGTTTGAATAATCGCATTAAAATGTTTTGATGTATTTCACCGTAGAAACTTGACATTTATCACATACTATCATATTGCGTTAATTGCTGAATGTCGGAAGAAAAGTTATTTTTCACTTTTCATCAAACAACCATGTTTTGTGCGAATTAAACAATTTTAAATTGACGTAATTAATAATAACAAGAATAATAATATCTGGTACTACGATTATTTCGGGTAAAACATAAAATCCTATGTGTTCGAGGAAAATCATCGGCAGTTAAAATATTAAAGGTGTTAATAAGAAATAACTAAAAATAACTTTATGGCGAATTAGAATTTCGATTTATAAATACGCAGCTAGTTTTAGTGGAATAAATTCCGTTCACGTAAGTAGGTACATATAATTTCTGAATCCCCTAGAGCAATGTTTTTTTTTCATTGTATATCTAAAGTAATACGCAAGAATAGGTACATCGTACATGTTTGAAATAATAATAATAAAAAATTATGCAGATCGCCTCGCGATATAAAATGGTCAAGGGCCCGACCTTTTAGAATAATATATTTTAAATTTAACTATAGATACGTATACTACAATGCCAAGACGAGATAAATAAAAATCTAGTTTATTAGGTAGCGTTGTTATTAAGTTTAACGATCAATTAAAATCCATTAAATTAAATTATAATTATGCACGTTACATACACAGTATATTATTATATAACATTCGAGACGGTACCGGAACTCTTGTGGTAAGTAGGTATCAATATTTTTTTCAATTAGACTTTTGTAACGTAGAACATTGGTTTCATATTTAAAAAAAAATACTGTGATATGTTAAAAGTTGGTTGTGCACGTAAACACAATAACAATAATAACAATACAATATATTATTATATACATAATAATATATGGCTGCCGAATCGATATATTTATATATGGTTTCGACATGCCAGATGATGTTCGGTATCTCGCGATTAATCACGAAAAGTAAAACAAAACTGTTATGGCCTCTTGTGTGCATGGAAAGAGGGAGAAAAAATGAAAACTGAAAAAAAAATCTAAAGTGGATAGCTATGGAAAAAAAACCAGACAGTAATCGATGTGTTATGACGCGTTTCGAATCCGTCGATTGTGTTTAGTTAAATATATATAATTACGCACAGGGCATTCACCGGGCGTGTTTACACCTTACCTATATATATATATATATATTATATATTAATATATTATACTGTTCGTTTGAATTGTGTCGCGATCAACGCGAATCGGTTTATATTAAATTGTACAGACGAGGTGTGTATAATAGTTGTCGAGTGTGTTCGTTCGTTCTCGATATAATAACAGTGCACTGCACGACCACAACTTGTAATTATTATTATTCGACGGTTAAGCGCACTGCACATGACGTGTTAAGTGCCTTGTATCTATAATATACACACACATATTTTATGTATTTTTCTGAAACCACACATTTTGAAACATATTCATATGTAATCGTATTGTTAAGAATTAAAACAATTTAATTTGAAAATGCATATATTAAAAAAAAATAGTCCAGGTTCTCGTGAACTAAATACAACAGGACGATAAAAAACCATACAATTAGGTTTTAATTTTTGCTTTTTGAGGCATATTGTTTGCATGTTTTTGCATAGTTTCTTTTAATAACGTTTATCAAAAAAAAAAATATGATCCCATACGCCTACCATATTATTATGATTATTCGAAAGCCTCCACGCACTGCAACCCATGGCTACGGTTTGATCGAGTATTTCAGTGTATACTACACGTACCTTTTCGACTCGAACGTGTCTTGCTTAACATCGGTTCTTCTTCTAGATGCTATGTATTTAATTTATTTTTAATATTATATAAAATGAGCCACTAGATAAAAATGTTTGCGCATATCTTATAGGGTATTTTTAGGTGCACTGATGCTTGCTGTGCTTTTTCGGGGCTATATTATTACGAATTTCCTGGTCCATAATCGTTCGAATTTAATTTACGGCGGCAGCTTACGTGATACGATATATGATATAAACGTTTTCGGGAGCGGCGTCGTCCACGATAATTAGACGTAACGTATAAAAATGCGCGAGCGAGTGTTTTAAGGACAAACTAGCAAAGAGTATAATTTAAGTTCGTTATAATATAAACGCGGAGCGATGGAAGAAGAAGAAGAAGAAAACGGAGAAGGAGAAAGAGTTGATGACGGAGCAGGTGAAGGAGGAGGAGGAGGAAAAATAGTAGTTCGATGTATACATATAGATATATATACAAACGCGTAACACATATGAACAGTTACACGGCAAAACCACTGCGACATTCTATCGGAGAATTCCGTCACTTATTTTTATCGTTCGACATATTACCGGAATGCTATTATGCCGCAATATTTCTCGGTAGGCTACACACACACACAAACATATTATAATTTAAGTCGAGCGTCAACTACGGTGCAGTAGTGCGTGGCGGCCAACGATGCCGTGCTGCAGCGTTGAGATTTCGGAGCGGTAGGCACTTCCCGAAACGTCGTCGTCGCACTCGTATTTTTACGGTTTTTATTTTGATTAATTATCACTAATATTGTTCGTAGCAATATTGGCGGCCGATACGATAATAATACGATAGGGTTCGAATGTCACTGCTTGTTATTTCGCAACTATTCTCTTTTACCGACCGAATTATTGTTGTGTAAATATCGTATTATCAACATAATATTAATGCATAATATTAGTTGTACAGGTAAACGTATGCATTTTTGATGGGTTTCTAATGCACGTGTTGAAATCCACAGATCCACAATCATCGATTCGATATTGGATATTTTACTTTTAAAACGTAATTTTACTTTTACAGTTTTACGTCTTCGAAATTGCATTCGAGATAAACAATAATTACTGTCAAGATAAACATCAGCGTGCCACTACGCTGTGCCGTCCTCTAATAGTGTTTGCTGATAGCATTAATACAAAACCTATAATACAACATTTTTTACGGAGGAATGATATAGTGCTCTACGTAGGATTTTTTTAATATTTACATTTTTTACGAATAACCGTCAAAAACGATCCAAGTCAAGATTATCAACATTAATACTATGATATACCTAACAGTTTCTTTTATAATTTAAATATTGCAAGAAGCCAATAGTAAAGGTCACTTTATTTTTATGTTCTTTATTTTGGTTATACAAAATGAGAATTGCGAGAGAAATGTGGTTTTGCTATAGGTACCTAAAGAATGTATGTTAGCTAATATTATAGTGACAAGACAAAAATGTTTCACAATTTTATATTTTCAATAACTCAATCACTGTGCGCGCATATGTATAATGTATACTTCAACGACTTAGGACCAGTGAGTTTGTTGTGAACGTCTAGTTCTACAGTTACACTGCATTCGACACTAAATAATATTAGAATCTAGGTCAATTGCTACCCGATCATTTGCCACTAGTCGGTTTTTAGGACGATTTCCACCTGTTGGTGGTCAATTCCCACCCATAAATTATACACGAGGCTTTATGCTTTTTAAATTCCAGTAAGATCAACTTCTAAAGAATTTTGTATAAATTTACTGTCAAGCCTCGGGTATTAAAAACAAACATTCCATGAATTTCGATGTTTAAAACGGATTTGAATGCCTGCCTGTGCGTAATTATGTGTACGTATATTATGTATATCATGTACGATCCTACGAAAGACTTTTTATGTAAAAAAGGATGGTTGGTTGTAGAATGTATAGCATTAATGTTTGAAAATTTAAAAATAAAAATAGATATTTTTGGCATTGATAACATTCGTCTGTTTTGAATCCCTTCAAATGTAATTTAAAATGTTGGGTAGCCATATTGACCAAACACCATAATAACGTACCATAATATCATAGTTCATAGTATTTATTTTTTATCTAGTGAATAAAAAACAAAAATAAGAATTTGAATAAATAAATTGATTAAATGCAAAAATGGGGGTAATCATGCTTAGTGAATCGCCCTGTATCGTATACGATTATGTATTTGAATACTTCATTATGAGTTTTATTCCGCTGTACATAATATAGTATGTAACCAAGTGCGCGGTCGATCGAGAAAAAAAACAAGTTTAAACGAGTTTAAAAGTATACGTTATTTATATTATATAATTAATATAATAAATAATTTATGTATACTTAATATGCGTGTACCTATTCCTATTATAATATATTACCGCGAAATCATCAATTATTATGATAAATATGTAATTTATGTTTTGCGCGTATGCGTTATTAGATAACAATATTTAATAATCTAATCGCTTTTGGTGCGTGCAACAATAATAATATTATAATTCCAACGATTAATTGTTCGTATTGTTTATTTATTATATCATATTATATAATTTCATCGGACCACATATTATACGGTACACCGGTGATCGTAGACACTATCGTGATTTTAAAAAATGTTGACACAATTTTTAAATTTTAAAGTTTTAAATTTGTTACAAAACAACATTTATTTAAAAAAAAAAATTTTAATCGGGATTGTACTTTTAAAATTTCCTTTTTTAAATAACATTATGTGTTTTTAATCTCATATTTCAAAGTAGAATATTTTTTGGAATACTTTGGATGCATGAATATAAGATTTTCGACTAGCAATTTGTGTGTAATAAATATTTAAAGTATAGAATAGCATAATAGGCTTACCCGCAAATATTTGTCCATTACTGATTACTCCGCTTATCAAATTTTTAAATTAAACTTACAGCTAAATATATATCTACTAGTCCGAAATTTGTTTTATATAGATTTCAGAATACTCCGAATAATATCTCTTATTTGCTTCAGAATATAAAATTAAAAATGATCGTTATCATTCATAAAATTAAAATTCCAACAAAACGATAACGATAAAAACGTATCTCTCGCAACGACTCAAAGTTATGTAACATAAAAAAAAAAGTATTTTCAAAAACGTTAATAAAGTTATTTGACTAATGAACGTTCTGTGCGTTAAATCGTCGATTAAACATTTAAATATAATATATATTTTCAATATTTTTTACTCAGTCAGAGCGGTATTACACTACAATATTATTGCAATCGAAAAACTCGAAATTCAAGTGTTGGCAAAACGATATCGATGCTCGCGCCAGCACATAATATTAATATTATGTATGCATTATAATCTTCGTGTCGATTCGCATTCGTCCGCGTGACAAAGGCGTCTCCACCCGACGCATATACTTGCGACTAGTTTTTTACGTTCGGCCGTACCACTATATATAGGTACCAATTCTTTTTTTATATATATATGCGTACGAGTATTTCGTGTGCACCACATTATATAATAATATACGCTCTCGTTGCAGTTTTACGTTTCGCTCGTTCTCCTCTACCCCTCCCCCCACCGCCCTTCCCCAGTCCACGTACAATATAATATATTTTATTGTATATATAGGTATAATTATGGGTAGGCGAAGTAGTTATAATATTATTGTGCTCCTGTCCCGACGAACGTGCGGTTGTGGTGCGAGTGTGTTTGTATACAATACGTGCGCATAGGTCGGAAACCGGGCTGCGCCGGGGAGACTAAACAAACACCGCGTGGGTTTCGGCCGGGGAGAAAAAAAATGAGAGTCAGTGTTATTATTATTTTTATTGCGGCGTGTTGTCGTAGGTTTTGGTCGGTCGATTTGTCGACGAAACGACTCGAAGCGTATATATATATATAACCCACGTATACCTTTATACAATATGTGCGTATAATATTATATGTTACCTGATACCGCGCGATAACCGCGATATTCTCCTATACCATACGATATTTAAGGCGCGGGCTTCCACTTTAATATAGAACACACATGACACAAGTGTAATACCTATGCGCTCTCGCGAATATTATTAACGTAGGTACGTACACTCGAAGTTTTAACGATCGTTTCATATTGGTTGACATTGGCAATACGGGCTTTTTAAAGTGGTTATAAAACCGATACTATTCCATAGTTCTATATACATAATATTATATTTTTTGTTTATACCACCGTCTACACGAAACTACTTGAACTCTGGATCCAACAACGTAGTAACGTGGTTTGTGGTGCGAACGTGTACAAACACTATGTGGTATATTAACCAAAGCCCACTCCGAATTAATACGAATATCAACTACTACAATCACAGCAAACGATTATTGCACACTACACACTTGAATGTATAATATTCTGTAGTGGTAACCCACCTTGATTAGGTTCACGCGGAATCGATGTGATAATACTATACGTCACGATGGATCTAGTCTCATTCGTACCCTCCGTAACACGAATTTTGACGAATCGAGATAAATAATATTATTTGGCACGCAAGTGGAAACTCAATAGTCCGATGTTCTTAACGGAGATAAATGTTTCAATACATTCACGGTATTTTTATTATAAAATAGTTATGCAAAGGATGGTCATTCGTCGCGTACGATATTATAATTATTGTTCGAATGAATGGGATTTTTTTCACAAAATAATAATATTCGTGTCCGTAACGAAATCTTGATAACGAAACAGGTAAACACAATTACACAAACGATCGCTTTGCATACCTATATATCCTGAATGCTGCACGTCTTCATACATAATATTATATATTACCTATATAAGTTTATCGTATTTTGGTAAGCGAATAATTTTGAATTATGTGATGTAAGCAAACGGATTTGGAAACTACGCGGTCGTTATTATGTGTTTAAATTAAAATAATTTGTAACTTGATTATTTCAGATCAGATACCGCAATAAAAAAATTATAAATAAAACATTTTTACTACTTTATTATAATATTATTAAAAATGTAAAAATATGGGCAATATTTTAAACGGTTGTATCGAGTTGCAGTATGCATACGAATAAAACAGCCAAGTGAAAATCTGTTAAGTATTTGTATCCAGTCTCCTCGATAAAGTGCGGATTAGACTCTTAATTGTGCATCCTACATATTTTATGTCGGTAAAGTATCGACCGAGACGTAGGTACATAATATAATTTACGGTGCAAATTATGGTTATCGTTCCCGAGAATAATTTTTTCAAATTGAGTATAATTGCTCGGAATTCTCATTATGGTTGTGCAATAACAGAAAAATGATTTATTCGTTTCTGTCATGTCTAAGTACGGCGGGTACACGTATAAAACGTACGTAAAAAATTAAAGAAGGGAATTTCAAATACATCCGATTGTGTGTAGTGCGTCCTAACGGTTTCTCGCAAACGGTACCTGTTTATTATATATTTATTTACTATGTATATAACATCCAGTAGTGCTGTTATACCACCGTACTCATTGGCTGAGGTTCTTCCGGTTTATTTTTTTTTATCAATTTGAAAATTTCAAACGATTTTGTTATACTCGCTAAAAAACGTATATGACAGTTTTATAATATCGTATATGAGTGTGAATTATTACTATTATTATGCGCTGACTATTTATTATTATAATCGACTAACGAGAAAAAAAAATGGGCATACACAATATAATTTACTTACGATAAAAACGATAAAAAAAATATTACAATGTAAAAACCTCAAAACTTTCGAAATAATGATTACCTATGAGAAAGATTTTGAGACTTTGCATAGCTTACAACATTATTTTATTGTTATCGTTGCGAATTTGTTTACGTGAAACTCGCTGTGGCTTTGAACCGAAACTCGCGTTTTATTTCCTATATCATAATATTATCTATAGCACACGAGTCTGCGCCGTGTAATTATTATATTATTTGCGTACATATTATTATTATTATTATTATTATACTGTTTCCGACTAGCAAAGGGTCCGAGCGTGGTATTTTTTTTTTTTTTGCTAATTCGTTACTTGTTTTTTTACGCACGATGACACTAATCTGTTTAACACACACTCAGTATAATAACCCCGTGCTAAACAAACATCCGTTGCACGACGACTAAATTAGGGACCGCTTTACATACATTATTATTATTATTAAACGTTCGCCGTGTTAAATTTTTTTTCATCTGTATCAGCCACGCAAAACTACAATAATTATGCATACTAGCTATAAAGTATATATAGGCAGTTCATTGATTTCGATAACGTTTTAATATAGTTGAGTGTTGATCGAATAGAATAATTAACGTTACGATGGTAGGTATACTCTGATGGTAGCTTTCAAAAATACATTATTACATCGGTACGAGGGACAATTAATACTGCGAACTAATAGACGAACTGTTAATTAAACTGTATGACCATTATTTTAGCCAGTTATAAATCGTATAGCCGGACGTGGGAGTAATTAATTACAGTAGAATAATTAATTTTGAAGAGTTATTAATTAAAATCGATAATTTGTTAACAATATATTATACATATTGCATAGTGAACAAATTTTGTAAAATGTGTACGCGGTATTATTGATTTATTTGAGAATAGAAGGTATATAATAGAAATTTAGTTGGTATATATGGGTATACTACTAGTATTCTAGTATAATAGAAATCTGATAATTTTATAATATGTACGGCAGCAGTTCGATTAAAAAATTAATTAAAATATTTTTAGAAATAGTTTCACCTTTAGTATAATATAGAAGGTACCTAATATGTAATTAGAAATAGTGTATTTATTTCAAATAATTGTTATACCTACTATTTCTAACCTAATAATATAATATAAAACATTGATAAGACAACTATTTAGAATCGAGTTAATGATTAATTGCAAATTTGTAATAATTACATCTTTAACAATGACGATAATGATATTATATACTCGTGGATGATAGGTTAAATGCTGACTTTACTTAAAAATATTCTATTTACAACTTACGATAATTGATTGCAAAAGCTATTTACTATGTATGACCAAACGAACTAGGATAAGTCTTATCTACAGTTGTAAACTATTGAATCGATTGCAATAATATATAAGTATGTCCATAAAATATATCGAAACGGTTCTTTTGACAATCATTTTAGGATTTATAAAAATGTATTTTATTCACTTCCATTTGAAATGGCGGTCGTAAAAAGGAACAATCGCAATCGTTGTGATGTGTCGATCATTTATTTATTTTCAAGACCCAATTCTTTTAGTTTGATTATCGTCGTCGCACGAGCTGTAAGTTATATAGCACTGGTGGCGGGGAGGCAAAGGGAAGCGTCCGTTTTCTTTTTATTCGATGTTGGCGTTTCCCGAACAATAAGTGACAATTAGAGTAACGCTTGTCGTCGGGCGTTTTCCTTTGATTAAGTTTTTGGCAACAGAGATACACGCTCGAACGGACGAGTGTATAGGCGACAGCACGGTCGTCGTGGAACAATAATAACATAACACATATTGATCTGCACCTTTATAGGTTACTGGGATATATTATACAGATGTATACATAAAGCTCGTACGGTGTTAAAGTTTAACGAAATACGATAATACCTAATACATAATATAATTAAACTTACTATTTACACAAACTTTATAGCATAAAATAATATGTATATACATAATATATACATAGGTATATAGGTATAATAAATACGCGTCAAGCAAAACATGGCCAATATAATAATATTGAGTAGTATAAAATTAAAATACCTAGCTACTCAGCATTATATTTATTCAAGTATGTAATATGCATTTGTGTGTGTGTGTGTAGAAAGACTTAAGAGTGAGAGAGAGAGAGAGAGTGAGAGAGTGATAGGCCGGCACAGCCTGAAGTGACGTACGCGACACACCCCAAAAGTTCGATACGACCCACTCGTTTCGTCAAAAACCGCGTTTTGATTTACGATCATCCCGCAGAGTGGTTTATTCGAGAAATGGAAAACAACGACCTCGTAAATCCTGCAACGCCTACGTGTTCGGTCGAGTGTGTACACCTATCATAATATTCGTAAGATATTGTAGAAATCGTACATAAGTCAAAATATGTTATCGATAATCCGCGATCGGACGTCACGCGAAAATCGAATGAAAATATCGACGTACACTTAATATTACTATCTAACATCACATTTTTTATTTGCGTGTGCAATGGGCGTATTGCAGTATAGAATATAATATTATCATTATGTCACACGACGTTTGATTCAAAATCGAATTTTCGATGAGTACTTTATGGGTTTTAAGTATTTAAAGTTTTTATGAGCATAATGGAGTGGTACATGATTATCCCTAAAATGTTGGTGGTATAGCTACTCTGATTGTCTAAACTTTCAATACTTATAAGTTATCACTAATCAATTATCTTACCGAAATTTTATTTTGGTAGATCGAATTGCTCCGAACGGATATCCTGCTTCGGAATATGAAAATATGAAATAAAAATGTACATAGTCATTCAAACGTTTGAAAAACTTGTAAACGATAAAAATATAATTTTTTCCCAAAAAACGATATTTTTGTAACTAAAAATGATGTACCTACAGGAAATATTTTCAAAAACGTTAGGTATTTTCTGAAATAAAGAGTGTATTACGTTAAATGGGCTACCCCGTATATATGCGTGCATAATATCGTCATCGGTAATTCGTGTGCAACAAAATGGCATTGTCGTTCAATAATTGGCTATGGGTAGGTAACCTGCAGTACGTAATGAAAATAATAACAATAATGGATAATGATAATAATATTATGCATGCGTGCGTTATTATAATATTACACACGCTGCAAGGATTTCGTATAATAATAAATAAGCTCGCGCACACACACACACACACAAACATAACATAATATATATATATGCATAAATAGGCATTGTATGAGACGATGATGGTCAGAACGAGTTTTGAAATTCAACATTTTCAGTGTACCACGGTCCGCGCGGTGATAACTCGATTTGGGAATTAAACGCCTTTTTCCCGTTTAAGTTCGGTATCTATACATACGTACTTATGTAGTTTTAATTTGCATCGATCGTTATTCAGGTATTTGTTGCTTTAGGACGAGATCCCTCCACATCGTATGGCTGCAAGGTAGCGTTAAAAAAACAACAAGACAAGATGTCGTTTATTTATGCAACGCGGTTATTATACGGTCAAATTGCGGTTAAAAAATACCAATTTTTTATGGGGTTTTTTTTTTTTTTGTTTGTTGTTACATAGTATTGAAATCTCATACCAAGGTTAATTTAACAACAAAAAAAGCACGCTGAATGATTAATTCGAGAATTAAATGTGAATTGTGTTTAGGTAAAATGTCAATTGCATCGGTTTCACGACGAGTGGTTTGTATTGACCGAAGGGAGCCACAACAACAATAAGCGAGTTACATTCGAAGAAAAAAAAAATAAAAAATCTCCCGTATATTATCATACGCTCGCTATAAGTCTTAAAGCGCATACTTAATTCACATATATTTAAATTTACATTTTAATGACACCCGTGCGTGGATGTTTTATGGACACATCGCGTGCATATTATTATTTTCATAATCGCATTCGTTGTGCAATTGGTTAATAATTTATTGATCATGCTAAAACATTATAGTAATATAATGTATAAAAGTATCTGCAATTATACAATGAGTGTAATATGGATTAATTGAACCATCAACGCATGAGTGCATTTCATATTATGTATTATAGCTGTAGGCTTTGGAATAACTTTAACGTCAATATCGAGTTCAGATGTTGTGTAGAAACGTTTCAACGGCGAACATTACATTTCTTCATAATACAGGGTGATTTACCTATAGCGTGACACCTGCACCATTTTTTCATTTATCTATGAGTTTAGTCAAATTCTGATTTTTGTATTTTTTAAGTTTACTCGAGGTACATACCTCAAATAAGTTTCAAATAGGTACCTACCGAGATTTTTATATCATAATTATAATAAAGACTGTCTAATGCAGACGATCCAAACTTTTTTTTTTAAATGAGAACTAACAACTGCAAATTTTTAAACAGATAATTTTTTTTAGAATGTTGATGTGTCTGAATAAAAATTCAAAATAGTTTCTGAGTTGTTATAATACGCAAAGAAATAAATAGGATACTATATTGCTTAAAAATAGTTTTACAAAACTATTTAATATGTAATATTTAATCTAGTACTTATTAGTTATTATACACAGACAATTTTTACAAATTTTGAAATATTATCTAAAAAAAATTATATTGATTACCTATTATTATTTTCAAATCATCATAGCTCCCATAATGTTATTTATACCACAGGAAAATCGTTATTGAAAAATCTATATGTATTTATTTTGTATACGTAGGTATAAGTTGATAAACTATAGTTTGAATAAATCCATTGTTAAAGGGAAAGAAATGGGACGAGCATACTCGGCAATCATGCTGTATTTATGTATATAGGACAACATAGTCGACCGTGTGCAGTCCCTATAATATTATACATATTATATTAGTGCGACGTAGATACATATATGAAATGTACTAACCTATCTTTAATAGGTTATTTAATATTGAATCAGACATAATTCACCTTTACGTTTATTATTGATTATAATATTATGTATGTACCCTATTCCACTCTATGCGTTCGCGTTGCATTTAAATCACGGAAAGTGTTATCGTGTTCTCGAATCGAATTTGATCGAATTGAATGTCTGAAACGACTAAAACGTATAGGTAGGTGCCCAAAACTCGCATAAATATATATTGTATCTTACTGCTTAAACGTGCGTAATAATTATACTATGGTGAAAACATTCGATAAACGAGGAGAAAATAAACCTATAATGTTATAAAGGAGAACCTAAATCAATCCATGTCAAGAACGGTTTTTATGTTTCAATATAAATATCTCGGGAAAACTTTTTTCGTCTTATTCATACGTCTTATTTTATTTTTCCTTACGAAATTGGTTCTTTGTAAGTATAAAGAAAGTAATTTGTCCGCTCACAACATATATAATATTGTTTTATTATGTATTAACGCAATGGAAGAATTCCGTTTACATTGTTCGTATCATTTTATATATACACATGTGTGTGTGTGTTGTGTCCAACAACGATATAATAAGTTATATAGGTACTTATAAACATCCGCCACGGTGTTATTTATCACGCGTTTATTGTAGGTATTTGATCACTCGGTACACTCGGATTACTGCACCTCCGGCGTGCAGGTGGTGTGTTTAAAATATGTAGTCGTTTTTTTCACGGGAGATGTGGCGAAAAACTTTATTCTAGCATTGCGAAACACTCTGATTTTAACTGCCTTAATGCGCATAGTATTGCGTCAAGGAATAAACAAAACGTTCAGTTTTGTACCGCAGTAAGACGTGAGTGCAATCAGCAGATCGGCTAATCCTACCTAGACGTGTGTTACAGCGTCTGCAATAAAAATGTCATGATTTTGGCAGAAACTGTATTTTGTCGTTTTCGAAGGCACACCGATGCACACCGAAATTTGAGTATAATAGGTACACGCTAATTATCGTTGTCGACTATAGATCGGTGACTCCGCAACGAGTAAATCAAAAACAAAAATCGTTCATGTTATAATATAAAGAGGACGGTGGAGCCCGCGTTACCAACAATGATTTGGAGGAAAAAAACAAATCGAATAATTACAGGTATATAATATATATATATAGGTGTTGGTTATTGCCGTGAGAAACGCGGGCCTGTCGCGGTCGT
The DNA here is from genome assembly GCA_008086715.1 of Sitobion miscanthi. Lineage (NCBI taxonomy): Eukaryota > Metazoa > Arthropoda > Insecta > Hemiptera > Aphididae > Sitobion > Sitobion miscanthi. The sequence goes on along the minus strand of CM017798.1, from coordinate 21,576,541 downwards.
CTGCGCATCGCCGCGCGTACGCGGTTCATTGAGAATAATAATAATATAATATAATATATATATTTTTTCATTATCAAACGGCGGCGGCGCCCTAAATTGTCCGCCTCTCTCTCTCACAGCCTCTCGCCGTCTCTCTCTACGCCTCGCCGTCTCGACGTCGTCACCGTCGCAGCCCGAAGGCGACGACAACGTCTTCAGTCGGCCCGCGTGTGTACGCCGCCACCACCGCCGAAGACCAGTTCAGACATGTCGGAGACCCCGTCCGTTTCATTGTTATCCGTTTTTTTATTTTTTTTATGCTTTTTTATTATTATTATTTTTTTTTTAATAATCTCCCCCCTCCCACGTCTCGCGCGTTTCATTGTTTCTTTTACAGTCACGAGGTATTTTTCCCCTCTTCCTCCTACTTCGCCTCCCCTGGTTTACACATGCACAACCGCCGCCGCCGCCGCCGCTTCGCATACTCACGCTTATTATTATTATTATTATTATACGTACCTATATACTTCAGCGCCGCCGCGGCACTGGTCTGAGGAGAAGTTAAGGAGGAGAAGTAGGAGTCGGAGGCAGAGGAGGAGAAGGAAAAGGAGAATAATAATAATTGTAAGAAGAAGAAGAGGAACGGACGGAATAGGAGTTTATATATATATATATATTATATATTTAAGGAGAACACGAGAAGAATGAGAAGAGTCATCGGTACGGAATCGGCGCGCCTGCTCGCGACCGTCAAAGAACTACGCCACACAATGATCGTCAACGTACCTGCATATTACGTATTTTTATAATATATATTATATTGTAAATATAGAGGTATACCTACATATAGGTATATACGATAATATTCTCTCGGTATATGGTATATACGCCGCCGCCGCCGTTCTTCTCCGGCCTCCCACGCTACGCAATCTTCCCTCCGTGATCTACAGGCCGCGCATACATTATATACAATGTACGTACCAATATATATGCGTACGATATTATTATAATTTATAATATGTTTTATTGCATTCCTCGTCTTGTGCACACACACACACGTGTTCGAGCGCATTATATATATTTTATTATACATAATATATTATTATATTGCGTGTGTGTGTATTATTTAGTACAATGTGTCTGCACCGAGAGAGTATACATTATACAGTTTAATTATAAGAAAATTAATATATCTCACGCTTACCCATACTACAGCCCATACGATGTATTAGTACTTACATGTATAACAGCATACGCTCGTCGGTGAAGTGATCGGGAATGTGTAGTTCTTGGGTGTCTTGTCGCAACGTACAGCCAGTGTCTCGCATGACACCCTACACAATATATAACTTTCAGAAGTAGTCGTACGCCGTTTATCTTAAAGTCAAAAATATTTACAACATTAATGTGTACGCATATTATTCGTAAATGTTTACAAGCGCTATAAACAAGTATTTTTTTCGTCGTTGAATAAAGAATATAACTTTGCAGGGATAAAATTATTATACTATTGAACACGTGTAATATAGGTACGAATTAAATAAATAAAAATAATTACAATGATGATTATGCATTTACACATTTTAGTTTTGAACTACTCTAGCTATAGGTGTGCCGCAAATAAAATTAAAACTGTATTTTTAGTTTTTGTTTGCCAATAATACTTTTATGTCTTCTGCATTGAATCCTAACATGATCATTTTTTTTTATTACTATACGGAGTACCGTTATGACTTATAAAATGATAATACTCACCGGAAAAAAAGGCTTTATGTGTGCAGAGGATTATCCCCATCGGATGACTCACCCCGATACGTAATAAGCCATAAGGTCGAGTTGCATTTATTTTTGTTGAGCTGCGCTCGAGAAAAAAAGAGGTAATAATGTAATATTCGAACTGCACTCGTTGCAATAATCTACATAAAATATATTTATCAATGAACATCAGTTGACGGTCAGAAATATATCTAAAGCTAATTGTTTTTATTATAATAATTACACATAACTACAAATTACAAATTAAATAAATATGTATCATTTTCAAATTGTATACACATTAATATAAAAATTAGTTTTTTTTTTTTAAAGCTAATAAATAGTTACAATTTAAAAACCATTTAGATAATTACAGATTATTATAGACATATAAAATAAATTTTTACGCTTATACTTTATTTCTTAATTAGTTACGTCGTTGTACACAATCATCAAATCGATAAATACACAATATGCAATTATTGGATGAATGATAAATTGAAATAATCGAATCGAGGTCGATTCGAACATTTTGGGTATAAGGAGCTAGCGCACCCATCAACTCGTTGAGTTATGACACTGCGAATAATATAATTGTCGCCACAACTATAAAAATAATAAAATATATAATCACAGTTGAACAGCGAACATACCTACTACCCGGGAGCATACTATATTATTATTATTCTGTTTGCCGAAACATTTAATAGTTTCATTTTTTACTATTTTTCTTCTTTTTTTTTACATATCGTCATCGTGTTTTATATATTACTAATAATTTATGCACTCGAAACAGCAGAACCGTTGAGCTGCAAACTCAATCCGAGAAACGTGCGACTGCAACTGGTCGTGTCCGTGGCGTGCACTCGTCGCGCATTTATCGCCCCTGCGTGTTACAACAACGACCGAAATGATTTCGCGGCCGACGTGCGGCGATAAATTCTTAGATTTATCGCCTCGACCGCGGTAGTCGTTGGTATTACAGGTAGTGTGTGTGTGTGTGTCTGTGTATACTGGGGTGCAGCAGTCACGTACGCGTAAATAAAACAATTTCGACGCCGTTTCATTTTGCTCGTGACGCTTGTTAAAAAACCTAATCACAACCTATTATATTATTATTATTTACCGACCGGTGACGAAGGCTATAACGGGTAATAGGGAAAGTGAGGGGACGTATTGACGTAAACTAAATAATAACTTTCTGTTATCAAAAAAAAAAAAAAAAAATAATAGTAAGATAATGTCATACACTCATACTATTGAATAAATTATTATTCCGACAATCGATGAATATAAATTATAATAATATATTATGTATCTGCGATACAAAATGTTATGCAATATTCGTACGATTCATGCGACGAAAACGATTTGACCGAGCAACGAATAGTCTCAACTAACACTGCATACATATATATGCGACCGATAAACGTATTGAAAAAACTATAAAAATGTCTATACGTTTTTCGATAGTGACTGAAAATCACCCCAACTTCCGTCAAAACACTATCATAAAAGAGAGCTTGTAAGCTGCGATGGTGGTAGGTATAAACAGTTTCTGGGCGTCATCCAAAAGGAAATGTTCTGCCACTGGTGCGGTTATGGTTCCTGCGGCTCAAAAATATGATGGGTTTGACGAGAAAACGTTTCCGAGAGACGGCGGCGGATGCAGCGTGGTTCCGGTCGGGTGGTCACGGAGAATCGCATCGCAAAGACAACCGACGGGTAGAGAACAATCGCATATTATTATAATATGTATAAGATGTACATTACTACTGTGTGGGTGTGTGTTTGTACAGCGAAAGAATTTCGCGACGGGAACTGTATGATAATAATAATATTATAACAGCGCACGACGACCGCGATTGTGCCATTATTGTACCTATATATATATATATCATTAGCATGCCGTCGTTTCCGCGTCGTTCGCGGCACAAATACGCCAAAACTGTGTGAACGAACGGAATACAATTTTAATCGCGAGAAAGTTAATATTAGAATATCGTACATAAATTAAGGGGGAGGGATATGGATAAGAGAGCGGGAGAAAGACAGATATATAATAGCATAATGGATGACGTTATGCGGATAAATATTGTTTTATCGCCGCGTCCGTGTCAATATGTATACGCGCGTACGATATTATAATAACTGTTTGCAACTTACAGGACAACGCGACTCGATGAATAATGCAAAAGCACGGTAAACTGCGTACGGAAAGCGCCGCCGCGATGTTTTCCCGCACGGCCGTCCCGGAAAAACGGGAAAAGTCGCCCGCCCTTTGTGTTAAAACAATATTGTTGAAATATGTCGTCGTTTCCGTGTATAATTATTAATAAGCCAAACTAAAAACACCGCTGCAGTGCGCATTACTCTCGCGACTGTAACCGACCGAACTACAAAAACAATAGTAATGTTTTATTATTATCATATTGCACAATTAGTATAGTATAAATTATAATAATATTCAACACGCTGCACCGCGGTGCCGGTTTCGTAGTTTTGGGGGTTGTTCTTGACAAACGAAATATGATTTTTCAATATCGTCATGGCAATCGTAAGAAAAAATGACTTCATTCGATTCATTATTTTTTTTTCTCAAAAATCAAAATCAACTTTTAATACACCAACTGGAAATATAATAATGATTTTATCATCATCCAGATTTCATTTTTAAACAATTCTTTTTCCTCGACATTTTCCGAATGTCTTCTGATTGACAATTTACAGGGAAAAAGTGCGTTCCTCATTCGAAAAAATGAGTTTGTATCACAACAGGATATTATTATACCCCATTATAAGATCTTAAATGACTTTCAAAATCGATGTACTCGGACATTTGATCCTATTAACTATGTGTTGGTGTTTTTTATATTCTGCATATAACGTCATATACATAAGCAAATATAAGTATAAATTGTTTTAACCTAAAACTTTATTATTTATTTGACCAACTGTCGAAAATATCTTAAAGTTCAAAGTTAAAACATTTGCATTATTTTACCAAAACCGACTTAAGATATGTGGGAAAAATTAAGTTTTTAATGAGTATTCTAAAATAATTTAATTTTCGTTAATTTTATGACTGAAGCAGTATTGTTATATATTATTTGTTTATTTTTATTTCGCTTTAATCTTGCCTAGCCAAATTTGAGATGCAGGCTGATTATTTTTTAAATTGTATTATAATGACTAAAATTATATCTTTGTAAAGTTCTTAATTGATTATTACTCATCAATATTTATAGTAGCTAATGATTTTGATGTTTTTTGCATATTTAGTTAATTATAAATTAAATAAATACCTTAAATGTTAAATTATATAGGTACGTTTATATTTTGTATTAATGTTAATTAAAATATTAAGTACTTATATCTATCTTATATTCATATGATAATAAATTATAAAACTATATGAAGTTAGTTACGCGTATTGGCAATAATATCGGCTATTTAAGTTACAAACTCACGCAATGATATAATATAATAATTATACGGTTAATTAAACACAAAGGTGTGTCCACTTTGTCCCACATTCCCCTGCACACACATGGCTGGTACCTATTTTAAAAATCAGTACTTTAATAAACTAATTAACAAAGGAAAAGACGGGGGGTGAACATGCTCGCAGGTGAATCACCCTGTATACCCACATAATACATCACGTATATCTTTAACGCCGCGAGCCCAATAATCGTCATGTAGATACACACAATTCAATTGTGCATGCTCCGATCGCGCGCGCATTGTTATACCGGCCGATAAGTATAATAATATATATATATATATTTATATGTGTGTGTATGGAGTAAGTGCGGCCGTGTGTGAGTGTTTGTGTGTACACGCGATGACTAAACAATAGGTATATACATACATAGAAGTATATATGTTTAAAACAAAAAGTTCTCGCGGTGTGTCCAAAACTTTGCCTCGGGCACTCTGTCTCTCTCTGTCTCTCTCTTCCGTCTCTCTCTTCCTCCGACCGTGGCAGCTATATGTGCACTGTGCACATGTACTATTATGAAACCCGAGATTCCGGTATGATCATCGTCGAGACTTTATGCTTATATTATTTTAATAACAATCTAATCCAAACATATATCGGATACCGATCGATAGAGTATAATATATAATATATATTATTATATACGTATATCGTATTATTAAACAAACCATAATTTAATATCGCGTTTGGTGCCTATTGTATGCGAGGATTTCGTCATGCAATCAATATAACATTTTTACCACACGATTTTGTTTTCAGGAGCATTTGGGGAAGACGTGTTTTTTTTTGAAAAGGCGTACTTTAAGTCACTTGAATATTTTAATTTTATCACTAGGTAGTAATATTATACATTACATTGGTGCACATATATAAATAATATGTGCAGCATTATTAGGGAATTTGACAAGGCATTTTTTAAGGACCTTTGAAATATGCTGCACGAGTGGCAGGTGCTTTGCCCCTCCATACACCTCCCTGATTGCGCCTGATAATATACGGTTGGATATTAAACGTGTACTATGGCTTTTAAAAGGTGTTCACCTCAATTTTATTATCATATTATTATTTAAGTTGATGCATTATAATATATATTTGCGTGAACTTTTCGTGGTGTGTACAAATCAAAATTAGTCAGTTTCTGTTTGTTACTCCTTTCATACAAAAATCTATCTTCGTTTAATATAAAATAAATATTTTTTTCAACTAACCCATTGTAATAGTTGATACCTATTTAAACGTATTTAGGACGTTTACGTGTTGAATATTTTTACTGACCGTCTGCTCACCATATTTTATTTGCACGTTTCTATCGTACACTTTTTTAGTTTTTTTTTGTTCTTGTTTACTCCGTTACTCGCATATATTATTCTAGTTTGTTAATAAGTTAAAAAAAATATCGTTTCGTATTTGAATAGATTTTCATTAATGTATGTAATGATAGTGAAATGAAGTCGTATAGAAACAAAACAATAAAAAAACTATGGACTGCACATAAATAAAATGTGTTTTGTATTTTATTTTAAAAATTAAATGTTTTGTCGGGGCATCATCATTGATGTAAATTTAATTATTATTTCTGAAATGTTGAACGAATTTTGTTTTACAATAGTTAACTCTCTCATCGTAAAATATTATATTATCCTTTAAAAGATACCTGTACAATATAATAAATTCAATGGCCCATGAGTCGGGAGATCCGATGAAAAACAATTATATTAGTTATATGTACACACTGCATCCTAACATGAATTGATGTTTGATTTTTGATTTGGTATCGCAGGTGAAATACTTCTGCGGTCCCGCGAGGTGGAACACTCATGCCCCGGCTACAGCTTCATCGTCGGGTGCAGCCAAGACGCCAGAGAGCCAGGAAGTGTGGAACGTCGAAGAAGAGGACCTTAGCACCGCACTGCTCACATCCAAGTTGACCAAGTTTTCTGACCCGGAAACCGCGGTCAGGGTACGGGGACTGTTCTCAGACATGGCACGGTCCATGTGCACAAACTACACGACGACAGATTGCTGGAACGGCCGATCTGTGGGAGAGTAAGTGTATTTACAATAGTGGTGTAGTCAGGGAAGGAACGAAGGGTGCTGCAGCTCTCCTGAAAATTCCAGGAAAATTCAAAACGTTGCTTCGTTTTTTGTAAACTTACTACGGTAATATGTTTATAGAACACTAAAAGCGTTTCTGAATTTTCCTGAAATTTTCCGGGAGGGCTGTAGCCCCTCTCGACCTTTTTCTCTCTGAAAATGCTACATGATTTTTTATAAAATTATAATATACAATGTACTGCCCAACCCTGAATATTATCATCATATTTGTTGCCATATATTATTGTAACGTGATAATTATTTACGGTCGTACGAAAGTTCTATACCTAAACTTATTTGGCTATGTACAATATATATTATATGCAATACAATAATATCAAGAATTGTCAAGAGAACATCTCCACTCACATGTGTCGTCTTCGTCTTAGATAAGGGTTAAACATGGTAAATTCACGTCGAACAGTTCTTGTTAAGTTTCGTTAGTTTTAATATTAGAGTGAATTTACCAATTATTAAATTGATAGGTAACATAATTTTCTGTGGTTTGTTGGTCACTTTTTTCGATATTTTAATTTCGAAAAAAATTTTAAGAGTGTGTAAAATACTACAAATTAAAAATGCTACTCACTCAAAATTAAAATATCGAAAAATCGCTTTCAATAAATCATTAAACATTATTTTTATCTTCCTTTAAGTTTAACATAGGTAAACACATACTAATATTGACGAGGCTAAACTGCAGAACATAAATTTCCTATAGTATTAGTCACTTGAAGATGGAGACAATAACATTCGAAACGTCGTGTATTTAGCGTTTATATTTTCCACTACTCCACTACAGTATATCATACGATGATATTACGAAATAATAATATTATAGCATTGTATGCCCAAATGAGACTAGACGCGTGTGCGGCAATTGTTAATAATAATTATATTTCCAAATTCGGTTACACAAGCGCTTGTTATCGATCTATTGATTTATTGTTTATTTATTAAAATAATAGTTATCATCACCGTACGCAATAATATATATATATATTATATTATATACCTATATAATTCATAACGATGTTATATTATTTATGTTGCACAGGTACACGGACAACGTCGTCGGGCCGTTGTTGAGCGCGCAAATGTACAATCCGGAATTCGATTGGACGGCTACCATCAACTCCCAAGACAACAAAGTGGCGGAAGTCATCGACAAGCTCAGGCACATCAGACAAGTGAGTTGCACGATATTATCACTTTGGTGTACAGAATATCATACTATATAATGATGTATAGGAGATGTAGTAAGGTCGAGCGTTATTCTTTAGACGATCCGATAAATCATATACGAGGAGGGGTAGAAGGAAATATTATGTACTATTAATATTATTAGTATTATTATATGTATTAGTCGGACGAGAGATCGTTTAAAATCATTAACGGAGCAATAAACGTGATTTATGGATGGAGTATTTGCTGATGTTGTATAGGAAGTTGTGTTGCAGGATAACACGCATATATACCTATAATAATAATACTAATAATACATAATATAGGTACAATATAACAATATATTGAATTGACTGACTTGCCCGAAATTAATGACGAGTGATATACATACATGGGCTCGGAACTTAGACAAACAGTTAATTGTTTGTTTTAACTCTGATTCGGCTCTATAAATCAAAACATATCCGACAGGTAAAAAAATAACAAACTCAAAAAATTACCGATTATTTACTGTTTAGTTATTCCTATATACCTAGTGCATTTCTTATAATGTGCTAATAAAGCATTTAAATATTGGATATTATGTCATAATAATATGTTACGATGCGTATTATGATATGCGTTAACCGTTTGTAATGAACAGTCAATAGTATCAATACTGACATCCGACCGTCGTAACAGCTAAACAGCGATGTGGTGGGATTTGATAAATTTTGTACAGTAGTTATAATAGATATAAACGTTTCGACTCTGTTATTATTGTTAAGATAATTTCAATACAACAATATTATCATACTCGAGTGTGAGGGAAAGTAAGTCGCCACCTCTCACTATCGACCCATCTCCTCGTAAATACCCGCCACTATATATACTATGTCCAACGGGAGAACATGCCGATTCTGCGCATCCTCACTCGACACCTCTCCGCCGAGACCCTTTTCACTATGACAGGTGTCGCGTAGGGATGCCGCGCTGAACAACCGATTTTCGTCGGCCCACGGCGTGTTCCTCGCCGGCAGAGTATATGATGTAAAGCATCGTTAGATGTGACCGAACGACACCGCTTGATTTGGGAAACAATTAGAAGGGGTATGAAAAAGTGTAAAAAAATGTGCGTACCTGATATATGTAAATGGCTTATTGATCATAGGACATAATTATAAGGGGTGTACTCCGTCCCCTCTAAATTTAAACACTGCCGAACGATATTTGTAATCTTTTACTTACCGATTTCCAGACGGTATTGAACCAATTGAGTTCAAGTCCACAATCAGACTCGTTCATGGCCGACGAGGCCGAAGGGTCCGGCGAAGGCAGTGGCACCGGCAGAGGCGGTAACTCGGGCTGGGACGACGACGACGACAACGCAGACTACTCATCGGGCGACGGTTCCGGCGAGAACCCGATCACCACTCAGTTGCCTAACGCCGACGATTCACAATGTAAGTATTGTTTTCTTCACAATATTATACCCATGAACATAAATATGTTTATCACGGTTGTTATTGTTGAAAAACAAATAACTAAGTCTATAGTAGACATTTTGAAATAGCCGGCACCAAACTGTGTAATGAAATACCATCTCATGTAATAAATCTTCTAATAAATAAATTTAAAAAAAAAACAAAGTTTGCAATGGCAATTATAATCTCCCGAAGAAATTATACATTATAGTAATCAAAAATCAAGCATATTGTAAGTGTTTCTAACCATCTACTCGTGAACCATATTTAATCATTTTGTCATTATTGTTGTTCTTTATAAATCTAAATTTCTATTTTTACAATGTAAAATAATTCTAATATTAAATATTAAATTTTAATCAGGTACTTATCAAATATAATTTAATAGATAGGTATATTGTTTCATACAATGTAATTCGGAAACACTTGGGCTCCCACACGAGTTTGCTCGGTGAGGCTCACTCGGCTCGGCGATCATAATATGTATATGAAATTGTATTATTAAACAAATAACTAAATAATAAAGATAATCGCGCACGATGTGTATGCCAATTATTATTATGTAATCGTCGGCGATATACCTATAGTTAAATATTTAAACGGCAACGCACGCGTACGTTACAATAGTAATAATACATCATTATGTATGGGTGCATCGTGACAATGTAATTGTTTAATTCAGTGTTTTAATTTTTGATTTTTTTTCTTTTTTTTCAGTCAAACCGACTGATAAATCGGGACCGAAATCGGGACCGGACGTAGTGATCAACTCCAACGAACCTTCGGGCGCCGCACCGTCTACACGACTGCACGCACCCCTATTGATAACGGTGTGCTTGATGGTCATCCCCGCGTTGCAGCAGCTGCAGACGAGGATATATTTTTAAACGTACTTTTTATTTTTTTGTTTTTGTCGCGTTAAGTTATTATTATATTGTTGTTAAAAGAAACTTTGTTCTTGGATTTACTCGGCTTTTCTTTAGGGTACCTTTTCGAAAATAATATATATATGTACAATGTATAACACTTCTGGACACGATTAATCGTTTAATTATTTTAAACTTTTCTTTTTTCCAAAATGAGACTATTTTTTTAATTTGTCGTCATTATATATTTGTTTTTTTTTTTACGTCCTTTAGACTGATAAAATTTGTATTCATATGATATTATTTATGTGTAAAATGTTCTCTGTAGCCTATATATGTTTATATATATTTGTTGTCGAAAACCAAGCGCAATAATTTGTAATAACAATCGTTAATATAATATATATATATATATATATATATATATATATTATATACCATTAGGCTTATTATATTATACTAATACGTAATAACCCAATTTTTAACTTTGTCTCTTTACGGTTTATTTGTTGTTCTCGAGCAATAATAATACTTAATAATTATTTATATTTTAAAATAATATAAACTTACGAAAAAAAAAAAAAAAAAAACAATGTAAATATTTGTTTAGTCTAGTTTTGAACACTTATCCGTAATAATCTATAAATATATTATATTGTTAAGCTCTACACGCGTTTATTTGACGGAAAATTTTGTATTTTCACTAGTTCCGCATTTTTTATTTGTCATTTTTGTTTTTACTTTTCTCACTCGTGGCGATGATATGATTTTTTTTTAGTCGAGCGCGGAAACGCACAAAAAAGGCCGACTCCACGGCACGATTTTCACGCCATTATAAGTCGTACGTAGGTGTACTATTGACTAAATTAATATTTCGACACACGAACAAAATTTAATTTAATAATAATAATACTATAATATAAAGTAGCTTATGTGTAGTGCATAGGTAATATTATATTTTAATATATAGGCCATTATTTATTAACGTCGTAATTTTGTCGTCGTCGTTTCGAGATGGAATCGGATTTTCGATAAAAAAAAAATTTTATTTAAAAAAAAGCGATTGAGGGAGGGAAATTAACAAAAAAAACGACCCTCGAAAAACGTATATGCTGTTAGAACGAGCCGACATAATATTTTTATTATATATATATATATATATGATATTGTTTATTTATTTATTTTTTAAATTATTATTACTATCTGAGACACGTTTTTTTGTGTAACGCGTTTTTTTTTACCGTGAGACGTAATATATATGATATCGTGTGAATGCACCTATGATGTGTGCAACATAATATATACTGCAGAAGACGCTGCTACACCGATAACGGGATTGTGGGCACTGCACGCGAGTGTGGTCGTCATCGGATATTCCTCTTGGGCTTCCAGCGGGTGAAAGAGATTGCTTGCTAAATAAAAAATTAAATATCCTATATTTTTCGACGTTGAACGTAATAATAAATTTCAATAATAATATAATATAGAAGAATTGGATAAATTTATTAGGGAATTGTGTTGTTTTGTATGAGAGTTTTGTTGGAGAAAAAAAATTATTATATAATGATTAGCTTATTATTATTATATTATTATTATTATTACTATTATTTACAATGTTTTCACGTATGTATTGGATTAGTTGTATTTTATTTTTATTATTATTATTTTTTTTTTCATTTTGACGACTGTGATTTGTATAGTTAAGTAGGCAAATTTAAAAATTATTATTATATAAATTGTCTTTAATGTTTATTCATGCTAATATAATAAAATATATACTGTATAGTTATAATATGTATAATATTATTATAATATATTATGATACAATAAAGAATACAATTTTTAGACCACACACACATTACCCATATAATATTACGGTACGAGTCTAGTTTATATTATTTTGGTTTTTCTGCGACTTGTGGAAAATATTAAACATAATAACATCAACGGACGTGACGCGGGAAATCAGTCGGATGCGAATATCACGTAGTCGCAGCAATCAACAGTGACGATATCGACGGCCCAAAAAAAGACACTGCACACATTATATTATTATCATTGTTCACGAACTGAATGTATTATTGCTATTATTATTATTATTATAGCAAATATTGTTACACATCGTTGCCAAACTCTCGGGCCGTGCTGCAGTGCCATACACGAATTTCGGTTTGACCGACGACAGTCGCAATATTATTGTATTGGATTGCATTTTTTTAAACGTTATGCCGATGATTAGAACCAACACAATCGGATCGGGACGCATTATTAACAACAGTGTATTATTATTTTTGTTCGTTATTAGCTTCTAAATCATTATAGTTCAACAATTGCAACTATATATATATAATAGGTACATTAAAAAGAACAAAACAAAAAAAACATATTACAATATATTAATATTATTATTGGTACTTATAAATATTGCAACAGGTGGGTATACTGCAATGATCTCTATAACAGAGTTGAACGTGTACAGTGAGTTTAAATGATTTCATACTTCGTGTCTAGTATATATTTTAAATATTCATCAGCGCAAACTCATTTTCCGCAAAGGATATTAACAATACTCACATTACACCATTAGTTAGGTTAGGTTACATTACATTACACTACACTTCACCGAAAAAAAATGTCTAATAAATGTCGTAGGACATACAATTAATCATAGGTATTAGTTCAACACACAATATGAAATAATCCACCAGTAAGTTGAACAGTCACCCAGCCACTCAACCACCCACCGCCCATTTTGATGGATAAAAACCCCTGTGCCCCATTGTGCGTGCTACTGATCAGCGGACAAAAGATGACTACATTTGATCTTACGCTTTTAAAATAAAAACAATAAAATAGAAAAAAAAATGGATTGAAAAAATCCAATACAGTTTCGTAGGCCTAATCACTAATTATAGCTTAATTACCAATACGTTTGTGTCAAACTCTGCAGAGTTGTGATAATATTAGGTATAATACTGAAAATGACAATAATTCGTATACGGCATTCGAAAAACGATTCTAGAGACTTTCGGAACGATCTCTCTGCCGGACAAGATAATATAATCGTCCACAGAAAAAGATAAATAGGAATTCGGAAAAAAAACCATCATCACAAACTAAATCTCAATCGACTATGCGTTTTACCCGCAAGACGGTACGTTGAAATACTTTTTTCTTCTATTTTTTCACGCGATATATTCTCATACTTCGGCCAGTGGAATCATTCGTTGGCGATGAAATGTTTCGTAAGACGCAATCGTCCAATTATTTGAAGAAACAACCGACTATTATATAGTAATAATGTATTTGAACGGCGACTGATTGGATTTCTAGAATAGAACAATTACATGGCCGTAATAAAACGCGCAGCAATTCACCACGGGACTCCCGGGTTTTGTGCTCACCATCCTACTGTCCATGACATAAACGAAGTGCACTTTTCACGGTGCAGAGGAGGCCGTGACCCGGGGAGCGGTACGGAAATCACACCCTACGGTCCGCCGCGGTGACCTCTTCCCGCGTACTGTGCAGAAATTCCGCGCAAAGTCGGTTAAAATAATATATACTTACACCGACTCGAAACGGCAGCCCGTACGAAACTAAACCCAAAGAAGCGACGGGGTAACGCAGTTGTGGGTCGACTGCGACCCTGCAGGAGTCATCCCCCCCGCGACCCGCATTACCGATCGTAATATTGTCGTCGGTACAGGACATAATTCGCGAACCCACCTTCGGCTACCGACTTAAAGGGACTCTCTACCGATCGACGAGCCACCAGCTGCGTCACCTGCAGCACAAGGTCAATGAGGCACACGGTCGTGTGGAACTTGTGCCAAAACTCGAAATTCATTTTGGTGATTTGCTGCACCTCTTAAGGTCGTACTTTGTGCGACATAAAACTTGATAAAAAGGCATATTAGGTACGTAATCTGTGCAAACTCGTATCTACGAAAATCGTGATTTGCGCCGCTTCAAAATAATTAACATCAACATAATCTTAATAGATAAATAAAATCGTTAAAATTTGAGCTAACTGTAATTGTTCGTAGGTAGGTTAGTACGTACGTTACTTTAGTATAAATGAGTGATATTTCAGTTAATAATTAAATTATGTAAAAATCAGAAATATTTTAATCCATTGTGGTAAATATTATTAGGTAAATTCCATCAATTTAAATTTCAAGTGTCGCGCAGATTACATAATATGCCATTTCGTCTTATGTCGTAGCGCAGATAAGCAAAATTAACATTTAGAAGTGTACCTATATAATCTGTGGACAAATTACAAGTACTGAAATGTGTGTAAAAGACCATCTTCCCTTAACGACGTCGATTACTGCAGTATGTCACAGTCGTCTATATTAGTCATTAGACTATATTAGAATAATATTATTATGTCTGTACCACACGACTGAAACGTTTGGAAACATAAACAATGCGCACAATATTACGTATTATTTCGTGTTAAATAAATGCAATGTGCGATAAAACGTTTTAGTATCGAAAATGTTCCTACCAGTTTTTCCTCGGACGACTTACAATAGCGATAAATATATTGGCCATGGAAAAGAACAATAAAATGTTAGTGGAGTCAAACAATTATTATTCTTATTATGTATTTTGCGTTCACTGGTGTGACGTTACCACTGACCACAGCTGGCGTGACTGCAGCAACTCTATAGAGCGTTAACATTCATTTTTCGCACGTATTAAATTATTATTGTTGCCCGAAAAGAGTGGTATTCCTCCTTTTATCGACGTGAATCATTTACCGAATACCATTAATACTTATGACTTGTCGACAAGTCTGTAAGTCACGGACAATGTTTGTTTGATTCGATCGGCACAGGAATAATAAAACGTCAAAATGTTTTATAGCGGCCGGTGCATTGAGCATTATTATCGTACGGATTGCCACAGTCGCGATATTATTATGTAGAAAACATTTCGAAATATTATTGTTTTGTAACAATGTACCTCCGATATCGTGAGACGTACATATAGCTATAAAATATCTCGATGATAATGGACGCCCTTTGTCGTAGAAACGTAATTTGTTCATACCATAAAATTAGGCGAAGTACGGCGAGGGGCACAGCTGGCGTTTAAAAGGTTTAAACTAAATATGATTTGAATCTGTGGTAACGTTTTCTTAACTTGTTGCTTATCGTTTATGGATTTCATTTTTCTAAATTCAGTGATTACCGATTTAACAGTTGAAAACTTAAATTTTAAATTGTATGTTATTCATTATTTGATCTACCTGGGACTATTAATGCCAAGACAAGAGCGCCCGCAGAATAAAATTCTGCCAGGATTAATATCCTATGGTCTGATTAGTGTATTATTATAATATGTTGTATACTATAAGCATCCCTATTCTAATACAGCATACAACATCATTGTTAACACTTTTTTATTCCAGAAATAAACTATATTATGATGTGCCATATTATGCATGCTATTAAATTACATACAGCAAATAACAGAATCCCAGGGGGGGCAATACCCCTATTAGAACCCCTGCGGGCGCCCTTGTCCCGAGATGACGTGACAATCAACTGTGAATCGGTGTCGATTATCACCAATTCCGTATTTTATTTTAAAATTTAAAAAATTGATTTTGACTTGAGTTATATTAGTAATTGTTCATTTTTCGAGACGGTATTTCGAATAATAATATGACAAACAACAAAAATAAAAAACAACAATTTACTGTGTTAAATGAAATGTGGTAAAAACTGTGGTAACTATAAGTGGTTAGTTAGTCTTCCTTATTTGTAAATTTGCTCAATATGTGAGAGATTTTTGTTCAAAAGGTATGTGTTGAAATCTCGACGAAAAGTTGAATTCATTAGAATGGCTAGCAATAAAATATGATAATATTGTATTAATCGTCGGCAAACTGAAAAAAAAAATGTCTCTCGGGGTACTACAGCGGTGAATCAATTTTTTTCTAAAATTTTTACTGTAACGCGAGGTCGTCCGCAAACGATTTTTTTCGTAGTTTATGAAGTGAACACGGTTTGGAATAAATTTCGTGATTACGACCACGAGCGAAACGTGATACTGTGAATTATGTTGAGATCTACGCTGTTTGCACGTTCATAGAAAAAGTATACCTAAGACCTAAGGGCGTTTATTGATTTTTTTTTACGTTTTTAATTTATGCTTCAATATTCTAAGTTTCACTGAGATTTTCATCGGAACTCGCAGTATGAAATATTGAATCCGTTTAAAATCGCGATTGAAATAGTAATATTATATCATGTTCGATTTTTTGGCTCTGCAATATCCATCACTCATAAATTAACTAACAAAACGATTTTTGAAACTCGGCACGGCAATAAGGTTTTAGTTTTTGCGATACTAGTTTTATACATCTGAATTACATTAAACATTTAAAGCTAAACATTGGACTTTATACGCATAATATTATTATAATATAATATAGCTTATACGTTTTAAATAAGTTTACTATTATACTCTAAACCATATAACTACCTGCCCATCAATATTTGATTTTAAGCTTTGAACACGTTGAAAATATAGATATGCGAATGGTATTCTTTCCTAAAAAAAAGAACATAAATGTCACGAGTTTTCAATGTTAAAAATATTAATATTGCCATAACAATTTTATAACTATAAACAAATAAATTCAAGTTATTGGACCTCTTATGTTTATATACCAAGTGTGCGACTTATAGTAACTACTCTTATACACTATCTGTCCGTCATGCGAACAATAATAAATTGCAATAAATATCATAACAAATAAGGTTGATATATTATATACTTGAATTTGCATTTTAAAAAAGTTTTATGGAATCTATTGCACGGTCGTAGAGTGAAATGACTTTTCTGAACTATTAATATCTCAACGAACGCGAGAAAAATGAATTATCAAATGACTGTACCTATTTGTGTGCACATTTATATTTGTAATGCATTACTTAAAAAGGACACCGGACAAAGTTTTAGCGCAAAACAAACGAAACCAATTTGGATTGTTAAACAAAAGTACTTGGGACTTGCAGAGAAAATACCCAAACGAGAAAAGTTTAATTCGAGTTTGAAGTTTGCATTAATTATTTGAACATCCGATCGACTGACTATTAATTATTTTTCCATTTTCCCATTTTTTTTCGTTGCATTAAATTTCTGTGATGATAAAAAATGTCTAATACAATATTGTACGCCACTCTGTCTTCGGTTTCTATTCTATAAAAGTAGTTTTTTTTATTTTTCAACCCGTCGCCAACGCCGAGCATAATATTTTCAAGGCGTATGCACATTTCATACGTACACGCACGCACCTATGGTAGAAAATCGTTGTTTATCACGCAGACGAGGCGAAATTATACTTTATGGCATGCAATCTATATATATTCTTACCCGTAAAACACCTTCACATAAAACCATAATATCGATTGTTCGACGGTGTATTATTATAACCACCGGTGTCGTGGTCGGTCGGATCTACATAATATTATTTGTTTTTTGCGATCGCGGCGAATCATAAATAAATACCTACGCGCACTATATAATACCTACGCACTTGCATCATTAAAGTTTAATGCGCAGACAATGGTCGCAGTGGCGTAACTATTGGAGTTAATAATTTGAATTATTGTTTTTATTGGTGGTTAAAAAAAAAAATACTGTTAACATATTTTGTCTAAGAGTGTAGTGGTGGAGGAGGAGGTGACGGCCTTTTACTATACCCCCCCCCCCCCCAAACAATTCAGCAATCACTAAACTACAAGCCCGTTTAAACGCTAAAAAGCGCGGTCCTTGGAGTTTTGTAGAATTGCAATGGAAATTTGAATTTTATACCGAGTTAGTGCCTTCTGTGTTGTAATATTATTATAATAATCGCAAAGGTGGCCGTTGTTAACTAGCTAAAAGTTAATTTGTTCAACCTTACAAACTTAATTAGTTATAGTAAATGCTCTAATGAATTTAAATACAGAATTGGATAACATTGTCCATGATTATAAATACCTACTTGGCTTTTTTCAGTTAATTTGGAAAATAAAAGGTTCACTCGTTAAACTAAAAATATACTGTTTATACAAATCAACAATTGTGAGTAAAATTACAAGTCAACTAAATATTCGTTAATCTAATCACGCTGTAAACAGTGATTTTAAACAAAAGTGAAGAAAAAATAATTCTTAATTCAATAATATTCAGTAACCACAAACTTATAATTAATTCTCTAAACTATCATAGAGGCGCAAATAGCATTTGAAAATTGGGGGAGGGGCTATACTATATGAGAATATGGAAGAAGCTTGAAAAAAATTTAGGACATTTTTAAGGCGGATATTGATATTTTTGGTGGGGCTTAGCACTTAAAGCCCTCTCCCTATTTGCGTCTATGTACACCTTTATACTAAGAAGGAAAAGTAAAAAGAATTAATACAAAATGACGAGTTATTCTAAAAAAATTTAAAGTTTCACTATCATAAAGAGTGATTATATATTATGATGTGTGACCTGGGCGAAAATAAAATAAACTATAATCGACTTGTTTTTACCAAGTTAAATTATTTTCTTTTTCTTTAAATTATTAGAGTTAAATATTATATATTGTTTGGTATTTATTCAATATATATTATGCTATATCTCAGCGTAGCTATAAACGTTACTCAAGTATACATAACTAAACTAACTCAAGTTGATTGCCCACCTTTGATAAGTAATTTAACGACCAACTAGTAATTAATTAAAACGCACACAGAAAAATAAAATATAAGTAGTATATGGTTTAAAACAAAAATAAAATAAAAAAATATCGTATAATAATTATTATACTTTAAATCACTAATTAGAGTTTAAAAACTTGACGTTGTGATTGATTTAAAAGGGAATAATAATAATAATTCTTGTTTTTTTAATTTTTTATATCATATAAACTTCTCCATAAAGTTATTACGCTACGCAGTATATAATATCTATAGGCGAATTGTTCATATAATCGATACTCATTATTCAGTACTCACACGTGGTTCAAGAAGGTCGGGGTTGATACAACCCTAAGATTCTAAGCACAAGTGTCAATATAATAATTGTTAGAAAATCGACAAGCTGTCGTCGGGGCAACACACACAAGTCATAAAGTATTTAAGGGGTTGCGTAAAGGCAATTGTTTTGTTACTCCATTATGACGTTTCTGCATGACAATACTGTAAATATAGTCAATTATCAGTACTACGTGTGTCGTGTGTGTGTGTATTATATACGTGCGGTTACCAAATTTTAAATCACAAGCACAAAATAAGCAAATGTTTAAATAGACACAGCCTGCACGCAGATTACTACAACAATCACATTTTGTCAGCGAAACAAAGCCAATTTATCAACAAAAAGTCGATATACAATGCAATGCACGCCTGACAAAAGATATTATACTTTCAGATTTCAATTTTGATTTGCAACGGTCGAAAACATTTTTTTTTTATTTTTACGCTTATCATTATTTATTCGTTATTGAAAATGAAAAGGTACCTACAGGTTACGATATTGAACAGAAATCTTGAACTAGTTTTTCGGGCGAAACGTTTTGACAAGGGCGATAGAAAAAGTTCACCGTCCAATCGATCAGAAATGTAAATCTTATTTAATCAATTTCAAACTGCTTTCGATGCCAAAACTTGAGTTCTGAAAGTAGTCAAGTTTTTAACATGATATGATTTTAAATGTTTTAAAGATCGGTTGACATGTCAAAGTAGGGACTTTATTTTGTATAGATGTGTAGTGTATCAGTGGCGCCGTCCGTGTCGATGTCAGTTTCAAATTGTATCGAAATACGCGACAAATTTCCAGTATTCATACTATCCAAAAAACTATAAAATCTTTTACCTATACATCTTTCGGACTACGTACCAGTACCATCGTCCACCACATCACCATCCACTTAAATAAGGTAATGGATCCACAATACTTATACATATAGAGATTGGAGCTACTGAGGTGGTGTTTTTTTTTTTATTAATTAACCCGCCGCAACTTTAACCACTAGGTGGTTTTTAACTGTGGGGAAGGGTACTGTAAGTTAAACAAGTATGTTTGTTAGTTTGGCAGATTTTTTAGTGGGCACCCGTAGGTATCTGCCTTGCCCGGGTGGGGGATGGCGACACTTCTCTCCGGACACCTACTATGTGTTATAATATGTGTAGTGAAATATATAGTTAATTTTTTCGATTTGTAATAGTTATGTGTATAATGCATTAGATTATACTTACTTACGATTAATAACTATTGTAAATATTGTAAAAAAAACAGTCGAAATGGTTTGTTGACTGTTGTTGAACAAAAACAACCAATTTAACAATTAACAAATGAAAAAACGTAATTAAAAACATTTAACGGACGAAAAAAAATATCTACCCACGACGTATTATGTAATTTTATCCGGAAAAATATTCGTGCTCTGTTGTAGTAAAATTAAATGTACCGATGTCCTACTCTGCAGATCACGTATTTTTTTAAATTTTTTTTTCCACAGTAGAATATTTATTTTTGTCACTTTAATATTCAGGTTGTGCAGGTTGTGCTAAATGCCTTAGCACCCGTATATTAATAACGATAAGTGCAGTAATTTACAATGGTTTCAGCTCGGCTGGTATTCCTAATACACATTTAATTTGAAATTCAACTACACAATGCCGATTTACAATAAGAATAATTATTAATTGTGTATATATTTTAAGTCAAAAGTAGTTGTTGTAAACATACAGTATACTTATGTATTATAATTTAATTATATTTGAATCGCAGACTCGTCGGGGACTCAACCACGGCAGGTTTGGGTGCGCTCGTTTCCGGTTCAACGGATACCATTATGCATTGAATTTATTAGATTTAGTACCTATACCTATATACAAATTATACTTGACTAGAATTTCACTGCGATATGAAACGTGCACATTATTATAATTCAGATTTCTGTGTTTGATCATTTAAATCCGGATGTTATATATAGTATCATCGTAATACTCAAAATGACAGATACGAAGAGATTATAATTGAACAGATATCTTAATATCCTCAGTAGCTGTAAGACTGTAACTACCTGTGATGCTATATATATATATATTATATTATACATTCAATAATCAAGCAAGTAAGGCAGTTGGGAATTTGCGGTTCAATAACGCTCCACCAACAATTTATTTTCATATTTATTTGAACGAATTTCTCGATTTTATTTTTGTATGTTTATTTAAAACAAACGAAAATTACCAAAACAATTAGATGGTATTATATAAAATAAAAATAATGTATTTTTTACAATTTTAATAATATTAACTATCATTGATAGGCAATAGCAAGAATATTATTTCCGTTAAAATATGGACAATTTGGTGGGTTAAGGAACTGCAGTAATTATTCTAGATTAAAATGTCACCATTTTAATACACATCGAATTAAAATTATCATTTATTATTATCGTCAGCAGTAAAGTTAGCAATATTATATTATTTACCGTATAACGTTATTCGTTTCAATATAGAATTTTTAAGTTCATTGTTTTAAAGGCCTGGTTAAGCCCTGAATTATAGGCCTGAGCCTGGTAAACGGATGTATCCCAATTTAATCCTGGCAAGGATATTATAAAGTACCCAGAGAGATTAGAGTTAGGAAACTACTCAGAAAGATGTTTTATAAAACAAACTAAATAGATTTAGTGTCTCAACATTTCTAGTGCATACTTAAGTATATCCTACATAATTATGTTAGATTTATAGTATTTAATTGGTGTAAAAACGAATATTATTAAAAAAAACTTTCAGTGACATTATAGAAAAGTGTCGGTTTATTCCATACCGTATTATGTTGTTCATGACTTACAAAGACTGCAAACAATTAAATCTAAAAATGTGTTAAGAAAACCTGAACTTATATATTTGCTTCGATTTCTACTGAATATCTCAATACCTATCTGATAAGGTTTTTTACATTTTTCAGTCAGAACAATTATTAAATAATATACACTTTTCCCACACAGTCACACTTACACTGAGTTACACAATCAGATAATTTCATTTCATCTGAGGCGAATGACAGTTTTTTGTGCTCCCGATATGATATTTAATGCCTGTAGATATTAACATTGATTATAAATACTAGTATTTACTAGTAATAATAACGTTTATAATCAATGGTATTGCGTATATTAATTTTTAGAAAAAACAACTATTATTGCATTATTAAAACAATTAAAAAATATGATTTGGATCACATTAATCGGTACTTAAAAGGCTGTACTCACAATAGCTTTCGTAAGATAAAGTGGCAAAAAAAAAAAAATGTTTAAACAAAAAAAAATTAGAAACAACAAAAACAAGAAAGTTTGATACGTTTTGATTAAATTATAAAAGAATATGGGTCCTTATTGGTAAATCTCAATTGACTGATAAATGGAGAATTGGACAGATGGTTAGAAGGTAAAAAAGTGAAGTACAAAAATGTACTGTGTTACTGGTTGGGTGTATGACGTGCATAATGCACCCATGCAATATAAATATATATATTTACATACATTTTAATATAGTTGTGTGTTAATAATGTAAATTTTCTTGAATTATAATATAATATTACTGTATCTATAGACTATCACTATAGTGAACAAATTCAATATCGACAAAATAATATTATTTAGTATGCATTTTTTTTTTTGTCTGTGACGCGATAGTGTGTTACATAATTTATATGACTGACTATAGAAATTAATAATAGGTACTCAATTTCTTTCGAACGGAAAAATTCATTATTATTCCAAACACTAGGTAGCAAAATTAATACAAAGCCTTCAAATACAGACATATTATATAAATAAATAAATACAAATATAGGTAGGTACACACTGGCGCCACGTCCATTATATAGTTGTATCACGTAAAAAGCTATCGGTTGTTAAGACGTATTATTAATAATAATATTATGCGGCGTTCAATAACAATTATTGAACACTATAATATAATACGAATCTTTTATAGCTGTAACAAAAATAACGACCGCGAGGTGAATGTATCATTTTTTTTTAACTTTAATTTTTCTCAACGCGCATTACAGGAACTTTAGTATTTTTTGTGACATAAATATTAAAAGTCTCGATATGTTATATTATATTACATTATTCAAATTGTAATTTTTAGAGTTTTCAAATTTTTAATTTTTTTTACTATTTAAGGAGTGTTCTAAAGTGATACAAACTTCTGTTTTTATCAAATGAGTACCTTTCTATTTTACTTAAATTATTTAATAGTTAATTTTTTTTTTAATATTGATGTACCTAATTCATAATTCAAACTAAGTAGTGGTTTTTCAGTTAGGTATTAAAATGTTTAAATTAAGGATAATAGTCCTAAATAATAGTTTTATGAAAATGTAAAGTAACTATAAAAACTGGATCTAGTATTTTATACTTGTACCTTTTATAAATTACTAATAATGATGGATCAATCCCTACAATTTTCAAATTGCTATAACCCCCATATATTTAAAACCCATTATTGAGGACCTATTATCCTTACTACACTATGTTAATTAACTCAAAATTACTCTTACGAATTTTGATTAACGTTTTCAAATACTAACAATATTTTCCACTAAATTATTTACTGTATAAAAGGAAGGGGGGAGGCATAATTTCAAAAAAACAGAAGTTCGTATTCCACAGGACATTCCTTAAGAAGTGGTACCTACAAAAAAATCTCAAGAATTTGAAAATATGATCTTGATTATATTTAAATTTTAAATCTGATCTTTAATAACTGCATTATTGAAAAAAATGAGGTGAGGATGCTTATAATGATTCACCCCGAATAATATAAGTACAATGTGGTATTGTATTAAAAATCTATTTTAGATCTGCATATTATATATCTGCGCATAAAATATATTTTAATATAATTTAATATGAAATAGACTATATTATATTGTTACCTATATGGTATCTGGGGTTTGTGGAAAACAATCTAGGTGGATACACGCATGACGTAGGTATTATTGTACATGCCTCAACACCGATTTGAAATAAATCCAGTAAATTACGTATACATATACGCGTGCATTAAAAAATTCCTTTAGCCTGCGTTTTACGAGACGATAAAAAATAAAATACAAGACGATGTTCTGAAATGATAATCAAACAATCCGGACTCTGGAGTTAACTGGGGTAGGGGTTGAACGATAGTAAAATATAATCGAACGAAAACCGGTAGATGCGTATAATATATTTAAACATTAAAAATAAAACGTCAACGAGGTAAATCGGTTGCGTGGAAATACACACAATATAATAATATGTACTGTACGCATAATAATATTTATATCTGATTATATTATATAGTCAGGTACAAATATAAAATCTAGGACTTTCGTACCTAGTTAAGTTAAAAACCTAACAAGCACGCAGCGGTGGTTATACGTTTTAAAGTTTATCTATTTGACACACTTTAAGGTACTCAAGTACGTCATTATATAGTAATATTTGTTAGATATATCATGGAGAATTTACGCAAATAAAATTTATAGTAAATTGGTAAGAATGGTGAAATGATACCTTATACCAGCGGTTCTCAACCTTTTTATATTCACGTACCACCTACACAGTTCGAACATTTTTACGTACCACCTGACCACATTTTTGCTTATTAATAATGCATACGTTTATATTATATGTATAGAATTTTCAGAACCAAATTTTACAACAAATCCGAATTGTAAGTAACTAACGTCATATTTACGATTCACCTGTGTTCTCTGTTTTTTAGTATTTAAGCTTCCGCTTTCTGCAAATCTTTTCATTTTTGCTTAATTTTATGTTTCAAAAAAAAATTATGAAAAAGTACATAAAAATATAAAATATACTATTGATGCATACAACTCGTATGGCACTCGTGAATAAACTGAAAGAACTTACGAAACTAAGGTAAAAACGCATAATTGTGTAATAAGAATACGCTTATCCATTTATCGGATAAAGTTTATCGATTTATAATACCCATTTCCTATATTAAAGAGATTATCGTTATTTTAATATATTAATACGATTACAAACGACCTCCACATCACTAAATAAAATAAATAATATTTAATGTTAATGATGTTTCATTCCAGTTTTCTTTATAAAGGGGGGAGATTTTTTCGCGTACCACCTATTAGCTTTCCGCGTACCACTATTGGTACGCGTACCACAGGTTGAGAACCGCTGCCTTATACCGTTGTTTATAAATACTATGCTTATACTTATACTTTCTTGATATAAAACAGAAAAAGTAAAAATTGTTACGAAATATTACCATGAATAACGATACACAAATTTAAAATTATAGTAATATTGGTAATATTATTGTACAGTTAACCATAAAGCAATTTTATAAATAGGTATACTAAATAAATTAGTAAATATGGTTAACCGTCTGGTGGTTGCTGCAGATAACAATACTATAATGAGAGGCGAGAGCAACCAACAATTATTGATACCGCCTATTTCATAAATCATAATCAATTAGAATGAATTAAATAGGTCTCGCACAAATTTTTTAAGAGTAATAGAGTTAATTAATCGGTAGAAAATAAGTCAATAATATTAACTGTAATTTTTTTTAAATTTTACACTGTAAATTTACTACTCATAGTTGCTCTGTTGCTCGTTAGGTTTCTAGAAAAAGCGAAATCAAACGATTTTATTGCGATCCGTGATATTTTATTGATGTTAGACAAGATAATTCTATATAATAATATAGAAATAAATGTATATTTATATAATGGAAACCGTAATCGGATCAGATATAATAATAATATACTATAGGTAATAAAAAAAAACCGTTTTTGAAATATCAAAAATTGAAGCCGTGAGAATTTCTTTAACAGACTGTTTTTTTTTCGGTATTTTTACACCTAACCCTTTTCACGATAATTAATGACCCCGTCCACACATTAATACAGTTTATAAATATACGTGTATGATATTATATGATGGACATGGTGACTAACTGACAACAAGGAGGCGCTATTGTAAGACCTATTATGTTATTATTTTCATCCAATCTAATCTTGGAACACGATAAGACGTATATGATATAATATATCGTAGAAACGACGATGTACAAGGTGTAACAGAATAACTTGACAGATGAAATAACTTTTGTTCTATAACAAATAATTTAAAATTGCTTAATGTACAATTTAGAGATGATTTGTGTTACAAGTGCGTTTACAATTTTTATTTTTATTTTATATTCTTAGTGGAACGATGAATCTATTGATTTTACAATGAAGCGTGTTTTTTTTAATTTTTTTATTTATTAATTTTTTTGATTTCTGTCATAACCTTTTAGGACAGTAAAAATGCTTAGATTTTCTTCAACAGTATCTCTTCTGATGGAAAGTGAATCTAGTTGGTACTTTGGGGGGTCAAAAGTAAATATATCCTAGAAGTTTTCAAAAGCACCGTGAAAAACAAAAGAAAAATTAAGGAAAAATGGGAATTTTTACGTTTTCGAGAAAATCGATTTTGGTTTTTGGTGCCACTCTTAAACAAATGACCGTAGGTACATGATATTTTGACTGAATGTTTATATTAGCATTTTCTATACACCATAACATTTTCCAAATATTTTGACTTATTTTGAGCTGTTTACGGACATTTTCAATTTCTATTTTTTTTCTAAAAATATCAATAAAATTTTATTTGTTGGTTAAAAAGCTTGAAAATTTAATAGAAGGCTCCTAGTATATTGTTTCAAAGGCAGATGAAAAAAATTAAAAATCCATAGACACAATTTTTTTTATAATCATTTAAAGTTCAAATATTGAAAGATACGGAAAAATCACGAAAATTAGCAAATTATTTTGAGTTGAGAATTCATAAAAAATTTTCTTTTTAAATCTAAGATTTGAAAATTAAATACAAGATTATCTATAAGTTTGAGAGTTGTCTACCTTTATCAAAAAAAAAATGTCTATAAGAAAGTCAAATTAAATTTTTATGAGCGTTTGAAATTCATATTTTTACAACATTTGATATTCACTCGATTTCTCATGTAACGATTTTCTTATTTTGATGTAATTAAAAAACGTATGACTGTAAATACTTGAAAATTTCACTGAATGTTAATATTATAGCATTTTCTATACACGATAAAATTTTGAAAATAATTTGACTCTATTTGAGCTGTTTACGGACATTGTCAGTTTTCAATTTTTTTAGTTTTTTTTCTGTAAACATCAATAAAATTTTATTTGTTGGGTATAAATGCGTGAAAATTTAATATAAGGCTCCCGATATTTCGTTCTAATAGCAGTTGAAAAATATTAAAAATTTATAGGCACAATTTTTTTTATAAGCATTTAAAGTTGAAATTTTGACAATATTTATCAAATTTATAATTTAAAAATTATTTTGTAGTTAAAAATTTATAAAATGTTCAACTTTTATAGCTAAGGATTGAAAATTTAAAACAAGGTTCCACATAAATAGGCTATATACAAATTACTTTATTCACAATAATATTATCAAATATACTTAGTAATATCATAGGCTGACTGACCGTTTTCGCTCAGAATCGTTTTTCTTATAAAATGATATTATATCATTGAATTCAAATTTAACACCATCCATTAAAGTGACCAACTTATAGAAAGTACAGATGAGTGACACCCACTTTACCACCTTTTTTAATACTGAAAATAAAAAAAAAATTAATTAAATTTTTTTGGAAAAATTCAAATTGGCCATTCTGTAAATCTAATTTTTAGAAATATTTAAATGCGATTAACGTATATTTAAGTAATCATGTCAAATAGTTAATTTTAGTAATTTTTAAATATCTACATTTTTTGGAGTAAATTAATTCGAAACGTAGGTAAGCGAAAATGACTTTTACATAACTAATCTTTAAATTATTTACCATATATATTTTTTTCATACGTTTAACTATAGTATCAAATTTTAATTTTTCAATTGTCAGGTCTTTTTGTTACACCCAGTATACCTATATATGAAATACTATTTGGCATGATTTCAAAACTACAAGACAAGCATAAATGAGTCTTATGCTATAGGCAGAAAATGAGTAAAATAATAACTACGCAGTGTGTAACGTCAACTAATAATTCTTATTTGATGAATATTATTTAGTTTTAATTATTATTAATATTATAATATTATCTTAATAGATTTAGTATCCACGTTTCTCCTGAACTTCGATTTTTCAAACGTCGTTTTATTAAATTATTACCATAGTTGGTATACCCTGCAAGCATGGATCTGTTATCGTGGGTTACATTTTGTTCTGAAAAAATACAATTAAAATGCACTATTATTTATAATTTATATTGCTGATTTTAATATTTAGATGATAACGGCACCTGATCTATTTTTTTGTAGATTATTAATATATTACTTTTGAAAGTATTATAGGTAAATGTTAATTTTAAAAACACCACGTCTATTTTTTATGTGCCTAAACGTGAGAAATTATTTACAAACATTTGAACCTACGTTTTATATCCCATCTGATAGTTGCCTGCAATGTATATAGAAACGAACAATAATTACATTATTCCATTAGGTAGCACATCTAAAAAAACCATTTTGTCAAATTAAAAAGGGGTTTTGATGAATTAATATATTTAAGGATGACCTGTGGTAAAATGATTTGGTATGTGGCGGAATCGACGCTCCCTCCTAATCGATGGCATATTGGCATTACCGTGGCACGGTGCACTATGCTAAATAGTGTCGTACACCGATAATGCATTTATAATAACACATTCAACATTATAATAATAATAATAATACGGAAAGGTGTGCACGCGTAAATATAGCAATAGTACCTATACGAACCTACGTCATGCATTAACATCCGCGGGCGACGTGTCACCTTCCGATTTCGACGGACGTGATGTGTATGCACGTTAAAACCACTCTATACGCTTATATTATTAGATCAGCTCGGTCACCGTGTCCATGGTATAATGGTATCTTAGATCATATACAATGGATGGAGCCATGTGTGTATTTCTCGTATACCGAGCCGTGTCCAACATAACCTCCCACTACCCATTTGATTTCAAGGTACAACGAGTTATTACGCATGCGCTTCGCCAACAATCACTATAAAATAACTAATAAGTGGGGGGTTATGTTGGACACGGCAAATGATTAAAGTAGCTCCATCCATATTGTATATGATCTAAGAACGGTATAATAATATACATAATATTATGATATACCCACGACGTTTGTCCGAGACCGAAATCGGTTGATTGATATTGATCGTAAATGAGAATGTATGCCGCGACGGTGGTGCACAGTGGCAATTGAAAATCGTCCCAAAGTGAAATATACTTTTGTCGTTTAGAAAAATGCAATAAAAGTCTTATTACATTTTTTGCTAGCAGGCTCCGAACGGGAAATCCGGAGAATGGAATGGTGTAGTTTTGCGCGTAAATGGAAAAGTCGCGGTTTTGGGGGAAAGGTTAAACCGTACCTACTATAATTGTCTTTTACCTATAAACGGTAAGCCTAACGCGGGCTTTAAACTTACTAAACTTTAAAAACGAGTAGCTCTGTGATTCTGAAGTTTACTTTTCCTCTCGTTGTCCATAATAGTATACTAACACCGTAATTATATATTGGATTAGAACTCGTTCTAGTTACTTACGAGTCTCTAACTGATTTAATTCTAAATATACAATCATATATTATCACAATACTGTAGACGATTTAATATTACACGTGTAGAAGTGATCGCATGTCGTTGTGACCATAACGGAAATTCTTTATAATTAAGTTTTTCTTTCAAATTCTATTAACATAATTAGAGTCATGTAGATTTCGGTATGCGTGCGTCACGACTAACACCGCTTGTCCATCCGTACCGTGTTAGACCTGCACAATGATAAGTAGGTACGTGTGCATAAGATAAGTGTTAATTTCATTTTGTTTTGCTAAAAATAACGAGAAAAAAACACAATAAAACATTGGTTGTAATATAAACATATTATTATAATGTACTCACATGTAAAAATGTACCTGACTATATTATTATTGTAAATGTAAATGTTTAAAGTATTATTAAGGGTACTACTTGTAATATTTGTAAATTTTAAAGATTAACTTACCTACTGCAGTTTAAATATTACCATATTTTCCCGAAGTTAAATGCAAAAAAACTTATTTGATGTTTGATAAATTAAAATTTTGATCAAATCACTTTTGATTTCGACATCAAGAATATTATTTATAAGCTTAAATTGATAATGATAAATTACAAATTTTGTTGATGTGAAAAATAGGTAGTATAATAACCATAAGATTTTCGTGTATTTCATACATGATCTGAAAACCATCTCCAGCAATGATAATAGTTATTAAATATAACAACGTTTATTATACGCTATACGAGGTTACGAGAATAAAATACTTTTTACTATATACATATTTTCCATCTATTGATGTTTACGTAAATGTAAGTACGTCTAACGCGGGATTGTTTTTTGATTTAACTTTGTAATATTGGGGATTTTAACTTCTAATAGACTTAACGATTTAGCGAAAGAGACAACCGTATACTAATTTAAAATACCTACCAAAAAATATATATATATTATAATATTATCAACGTACATTTTTTTTTAAAAATGTTTTAAATTAAAATCCCAGCAAAATGTACCGTTTTTGTAATTTATAACACTGTATAAATATTTTTGTCGTTGTTCATCTTTTAATAAAATGTGTAATTTCGTGTTTTAATACTCGACATTTTATTATACAAGGTTTATTTCATCGTGTTCCTTCTATTAATTATATCTAGAAAATCTTGACTAAAAATAAGACACTCAAAGTGAAGGTAATACCTTTGGGTTTTTAAATTATACGACAATGTTATTTTTAGATTACTTTTTGTAGAATTTTCCGTTTTAAGTATTTCAACGAAAAGAGGGATATTACACTGTAATATTACAATAATGCAACGATGTAATTATTAACATTTAACCTGTAATCGCCATCCGTCAAGACTGATTCAATTCATGTGTCTATGTATTTATATATTTAGTAAAACGGCTAAAAGATATGCACAGAATTCAGCTATATTATCAAATATACTTTAGGGTATATTATTATTACACGCAGTAGCAGATGATAGGCCACCAAGCCCTTATAATATATAAATTCTGACAAATCAATACAATGTAATACTGTTTAAAATTATAATAATTAAAATGGAAGTTAAGAATCCCAGATACAGTAAGCAGGATCAGTGGAAAGTTTCGTTTATAATTTATACTCGAGTTAATAATATTAAGTAGGTAACATTAAAAGTTATTCCCTTCCATTTCGTCCACAATGATCCTAATTTCTATATTTAATGTTTTTAGATTAACTTGAAAAATAGTCAACGGCGAGATATATAATTGTCATCAATTTAATACCAATCATATATTATTATTACAGCAGGCCATTTAACATAAAAAAATAAGTTCAAAGAAGAATTATTTATTATAAAGTAACATAGATTCCACGAAGAAAAACAAAATAAAGGAAATCGATTTTAAAACTCATTCATAGAGATTCTTTTAGTTGGAACCATTTTAATAAATTATCGTTGTGAGGTTTTAGCTTTTAATTATTAGTATTATTTTCAGAATATAAACTGAATTCTATCTAAAATAAAATCTTAAAACAGTTTAAAAAATGATAAAAAACCAAATAAAGTACCAAAAGCTAAAAAGATGTTGGTAGTTTTTTTTTTTTATAAGCTTCGTGACAACAAAAGGCAGTATTTCATTCAATATATAATATATTTATATTAACGGTTATTTTTTTAGCCGTTGGTGCTTTTAACTTTAATTTTTAACGTATTGTTAAAAGTTGACATAGAAAATTGAAATTACGGCACTTTAGTTTCTATACAATATTTCACAATACTTAAGAATTATTTTACAAAGAAATATGTATTGAAAGTGAT
The DNA here is from genome assembly GCA_008086715.1 of Sitobion miscanthi. Taxonomy (NCBI): domain Eukaryota; kingdom Metazoa; phylum Arthropoda; class Insecta; order Hemiptera; family Aphididae; genus Sitobion; species Sitobion miscanthi. The sequence goes on along the minus strand of CM017798.1, from coordinate 21,543,699 downwards.
AAATTATCATTTTAAAAAATAGGTATTGAAATACGCAATGCTCACTAAATTTTGTATATTTGCGTAGTAAATTTATCGATGCTATATATTATACAATATGGACGCCAATAGCCAACATTTATTTAACGTAATGAATTGCGATTTCACCACATGATTTATGGACTTGTGCATGGTAGACTTAAGAGGGTGCCAAGATCAACGAATAATTTTACTTTAAAAACATGTTCACGCACTTTCAACTGTACGTTATCTTCTGCATTGGTCGTATTATATATTTTACAATAGTTGTACCTAATTTATTACTAGAAATCCCACGCCAATATATTTAGTACAAGTTTCCAAGGTTCCTCCGGAAAAAAATTGTCGTCTTTTCGCAACAATCAAATATGGTATATCGAAACAGGACCACTATATTATATTTTTTTCGATCCATATATTGCAATTATCTGGAAATTATTGTCGAATTGGGTTTTTAATTTATGTATCACGGGAGATAATAATATTGTTGCTATAGCTGTATTTTCACCGGTTTAAAATTTTTGATGATTTTAAAATGAATAATTATAATGAATAATATTAGGATATGATATGTTCGACGCCGAAAGATTACGAATCCTGGAGGGGGATTTACCCTATTCTCTTTGGAAGTATTATATATTATGTATTCATGTAAACAATAAATACCTAGTTATTATAGGACTTAAAATCCAAACATTTTAAATATAAATTAAATTGTAAATATTGACATCAAATCGCCTTATCTATAAATCTATTATTTATTATGCACTAAAATTATAATTGTATTTTTTCTGAAAAATATTTAGCCTCCGCCATTTTAAAGTTCTAAACCCTGCAAGCCTGAGCGTTGTAACATCTTGTGATCTCTGATATTACAGGCAACTATATAATATGTCCATACGTATCAGGGAGGTGAAGGCATAAAGTGTCTTATTATTCCAATGATAAAATATAACGTATCTCACCGTGTGAGGGAGACGGTGAATAAAAAACGTAACCTGGACATTTTGAAGTTTAGTCCCGCGCAATAATATTATAATAATACAACGGAATGATGTCGATAGGAAACGAAATGTTCGTTTTTTATTAGGGCCCTCATGTAGTATACACACGAGTCACGACTCGAACCGAATCCAAAACGTAGTATATATGATCATTTAATGAAAACGTTAACAATATACGCTTAACGAGCTCCGAAAAAACGACATATGTTACAACGACTATTTTATCCATCGAAAAACGGTCCAAACAACATTTACCGATACTACCACGGTCGTGGTGAGTCAGCGACGCGATATTATACCGACATTAGAGAATGAATGAAAATAATAATCGCTTAGGCGGCGTACGATCGCCGTATGATAATATACTTTAGTTGGACTTATCGAAATCGTTTTTTTCGTTTATGGAAGTCTGAAATGGCGTTAAACTTGCATGTACGTACGTGGGGCGTAGGTGAATCACAGTAAAAAAAAAGACATAAGAAAATAAGTTCTGGTCAAAAAGTCCGAAACATAAAAAGTCCGCAGTAAAAGAGTTCCGAACATAAAAAGTACCCAAGTCCGGTATTCTAAATACTTTTCAAGAGTGTTTGAAATTCGAATACAAACAAATCCATATGGCAAAACTATTTCATTTCACATCAAAAATGCGAATGAAAAAGTATGACGAAAATCTGTTAAAAGTAACGACTATGACAGTATCTTCCGGTCATTAATATTTGGTTTTCATTCTATACGTAATCTCCATCGTTTTGTATTCTTCAACGTATATGTTACGATTGTAATAATAATAATATGCATAACCTAACCGCACGACTATTTTGGCGCTTTCTATGGTTACTTTGAAGATTTCTGCCCTCTTTTTCGACGTTAAGCGATTTAAACAGATTTACATATAGAAATAGGAACTAACAAAATGTCGAACTGGATACCGACGAAAACGACAACAGTTCAGTTAAATACAAGAATATTATATAATAATATGTACGACGTAAGTACCTGCCCAAATATTATAACCACCGTGAGCTACATAAACTAGATTAACTATACCTAATATAATTATTAAAATTAATGCGATGGTATTACTATTTGATTTCTATGTGACCATTCATTATGGTGATTAAAAATAGACATTTTCGAGTGCTCCCGAGACTCGAACAACGTTCTAAGTCCTACAAAGAAATTAGATACAGACATACAGTAAATATAATATAGCCATATTGGTACCTACAAGATAGTATTTACTTATTTCGTCAGATAAATCAATTAATTAAAATTTACATCAATATAGGTAGGTACCTACTGATAAATCGGAACGTTAAAATATATTGTTCAACACATCGTATTTTATTTATGTAAATTTTTAACTTATACACCTACTACCTGATTGATGGTTATGTATACCTACCGGACCTTTTTATATAACGTAAACTTTTTAACGACGGACTTTTTTTGCACCAGATTTTTGCTGATTTTTTCCCGGGTCTTTTTGGTATAGTCTATACTGTAAAAAGAGGTATGTCGGAAACGGCACTCGTTTTTTTTCTTTCTGTTCGACGGTTTTCGTTTGCGACGCGTATAGTGTGCAATATAATCGATGTAATCTATAAAATATTTTTATATAAAAAAAATACTCGCGTTGCATATAATATTTAGATGACAAAATAGGAAATAGATGACACGTCATCTGCAGCGAACGTTCTCACGACGATGATCTATAACTGAACATAATATATATTACTATACTCCTGACGACGACAATAGCGCACAATAATAATAATAATAATATGTGATGTTCGTGCCGCGTGTAATATAATATATTATAATAATACCATCTATACCCAAACAGTAAGCATAATATTCAGACGGCGTTCGAATTCCAGAAATCGTTCAACTTCAGCTAATACGCATTATTGTCATTTATTAGAGTCCGCGTTTTTCGGATTTCGAACTACCTACGCGATCCGCCGGCCGACCAAGTAAACCCCCACGATCCAACACCGGAATCTGATCGGAAATATATGCTGAAATTTGAAAGTCAAAACGCCATTATACAGGGTGCGTCACCACGCATTTTGTCTCCGACGACTTTTTTTGAAATTAATGCGTTTTCAAAATACGGTTTTTTGTAAATCGGATAACTGGTGTTCTGCAAGTACCCAGTTTATTATAATTTCAAGTAAAGTATATTTTGTTTCAGTGTTACTTTAAAAAGCCAAATTATACAGAAACTCGTCGTTTGTGTAAATAAGTTACAAATTGCGTTATTTATTGATAACTGAGTATTATAATAGTTATAAAAACATCGAAGTTTTTATGCAGGAAAAGGTTGCTGCAGGTATTCCTATATAAAGCCATAAAGGGATAATATATTTGATTTGATTGGCTGACGAGTAGAATATTATTATATGTACGAGAGGAAGATCACGTTGAGACACTTATTTTAAGTACGTTATTTCAGCTCCAGCTTTTAAAATTTTGTAAAAATTTTTCTATACGCAAATATTTAGAATGAAATTCGCATGAATTTGAATGACCATTTCCGAAATGTGTACAGCATCTGTTTACCTGGAAAATTAAATTAATGGGGTGAGAGAAACGTTTCCCAGCCCCATCTACGTGAAAAACAACTTTTTTGCAAATTTCAAGTGTGTGGCGAAACTTAGGTGTATGTTGTATTTTTAAGCAGCATTATTAGTGATTTTATTAGATTATAAGTTAAAAAAATACACGAAGAATCAAATTTAAACAAAAATATTCTAGTCTGACCTCATAAAGGTGAGGACATACTACTTCCACGAAGACCACTCATCGAGACAGATTTAGCTTTCGAGGTTAGACAACTTATAATTTCCAATACTCCTTGCGTTCGGAATGATGACTATCATCAATAAAGAGCAAGGGCAATCTTTGTGAGGGTATACGGTTTGAATTTAGAAAACGATTTCTCCCCTCGTGGACAATTATACGTCGCATGCTCCAAAGTAAACCGTCTGATTTTTAGTTTTCTTTATGTTTATGCAGAAAACAAATAAACAAAAATTTAGGAAATACAATATCACTAAATCCACTATAATCCACTAGCTTTACAATAAAACTTGTTTTTTTGTAAAAAAATAATATTAGAAATATTATTACTGAACCTGTGAATATAGGTAGGTATATTATTTAGTAATAAATCGATGAGACGACAAGTGCACACGAATATTATAAGAATAAAACTTCAAAGTTCGGTAATCGAGACAATACACTTATAATATATTATCACATTAGTATATTATGACATAATAATCACTTAAAATAAGTGAGTCGTGTGTGTGATTACACGTTTACGACCATCTCGATCCATTCGTCCATCCTGGACACGTCGCGTGCATACAATTTTTTTAATACTTCTAAAGCGTCACATATCAACTTAATGGAGTCCACGTGGACTTTAAGACGCAGGACCCTCGCTTTAGAAGTATTAAAAAAATTGTATGCACGCGACGTGTCCAGGATGGACGAATGGATCGAGATGGTCGTAAACGTGTAATCACACACACGACTCACTTATTTTAAGTGATTATTATGTCATAATATACTAATGTGATAATATATTATAAGTGTATTGTCTCGATTACCGAACTTTGAAGTTTTATTCTTATAATATTCGTGTGCACTTGTCGTCTCATCGATTTATTACTAAATAATATACCTACCTATATTCACAGGTTCAGTAATAATATTTCTAATATTATTTTTTTACAAAAAAACAAGTTTTATTGTAAAGCTAGTGGATTATAGTGGATTTAGTGATATTGTATTTCCTAAATTTTTGTTTATTTGTTTTCTTTATGTTTATGCAGAAAACAAATAAACAAAAATTTAGGAAATACAATATCACTAAATCCACTATAATCCACTAGCTTTACAATAAAACTTGTTTTTTTGTAAAAAAATAATATTAGAAATATTATTACTGAACCTGTGAATATAGGTAGGTATATTATTTAGTAATAAATCGATGAGACGACAAGTGCACACGAATATTATAAGAATAAAACTTCAAAGTTCGGTAATCGAGACAATACACTTATAATATATTATCACATTAGTATATTATGACATAATAATCACTTAAAATAAGTGAGTCGTGTGTGTGATTACACGTTTACGACCATCTCGATCCATTCGTCCATCCTGGACACGTCGCGTGCATACAATTTTTTTAATACTTCTAAAGCGTCACATATCAACTTAATGGAGTCCACGTGGACTTTAAGACGCAGGACCCTCGCTTTAGAAGTATTAAAAAAATTGTATGCACGCGACGTGTCCAGGATGGACGAATGGATCGAGATGGTCGTAAACGTGTAATCACACACACGACTCACTTATTTTAAGTGATTATTATGTCATAATATACTAATGTGATAATATATTATAAGTGTATTGTCTCGATTACCGAACTTTGAAGTTTTATTCTTATAATATTCGTGTGCACTTGTCGTCTCATCGATTTATTACTAAATAATATACCTACCTATATTCACAGGTTCAGTAATAATATTTCTAATATTATTTTTTTACAAAAAAACAAGTTTTATTGTAAAGCTAGTGGATTATAGTGGATTTAGTGATATTGTATTTCCTAAATTTTTGTTTATTTGTTTTCTTTATGTTTATGCAGAAAACAAATAAACAAAAATTTAGGAAATACAATATCACTAAATCCACTATAATCCACTAGCTTTACAATAAAACTTGTTTTTTTGTAAAAAAATAATATTAGAATATTATTACTGAACCTGTGAATATAGGTAGGTATATTATTTAGTAATAAATCGATGAGACGACAAGTGCACACGAATATTATAAGATAAAACTTCAAAGTTCGGTAATCGAGACAATACACTTATAATATATTATCACATTAGTATATTATGACATAATAATCACTTAAAATAAGTGAGTCGTGTGTGTGATTACACGTTTACGACCATCTCGATCCATTCGTCCATCCTGGACACGTCGCGTGCATACAATTTTTTTAATACTTCTAAAGCGAGGGTCCTGCGTCTTAAAGTCCACGTGGACTCCATTAAGTTGATATGTGACAGTTTACTGTCAAAAAACTCCCGGACTCTGCTCAAGTACTCCTGGACCCGATCTGCGATCAGTATCCACCTATCGTCGGTTTGCGGATCATCACTGCAACTCAACATCCGCATGCTATCGACCCTCAACGCGATGAACTCTCTTTCGAACGTTTTATACTCTCTGCCGATCTGCAATTCGTAGTCCGCCTTTTCGCAGTTCTTGTTGCGCAGCTTGGTTCCAAACACCTTCACCAAACAAAATAAAAATTTTAATTAAAAAAAAATTACATATGAATCATCATAGTATCTTTTCCTATATAATAATGCAGTATTTCTTGCGGATAATTCGTTTTTGTGATTATTTATTTTAATCTTAGTCATAATAGTATTGATAGCCGTTGAAACTTTTTAATCAAAATAAAGTGTTTCTGGTCAGACAACCATAATATTACAAAAATGGGCATTTTGTAATAACTATTAATAATAATCGTGGATGGTAGATAGGTATAATTATACATTTATATCGTATGGCAATGTATTTGATGAGTTAAAATAATATTGTATAAAATATTCTATTTGTTATATTGTAAAATGTAAGAATATATTTGCCACGATGAACTACTTAACACCCGTAGGTATTATCTGACAAATAACGGCCTGAGCGCACCCGAAATCCAAAGTCATGATTATAATAATAATATAATATTTATTCGGTTTGATCGGTATCATCTATGATGTCAAAAAATAATATTAGTTTGGTCGTTATATGACACAATATAATATTTTGTACCAGACTAAAAAATAAAAAAAAAATTCTTGCCGGGTCGTGCGAGTACTGAGTAGTGTTCTACCACGCAAATGTTTACACAATTAATGTTGTATTCAAGAGGGTTCAGTCTAGCAAGCTACCTACTTAAGTAACGATTTTATTTTATACCCACCGTAAAACGTTAAAAAAATCTCAGAAAAATGTAAACTACCTATGAAAAATATGAACATTACAACAGTTTAGTCAGTTACAGAATTTCATAATGAGCAAAAAAATTCACAATAAATTTGTATGGTTGAATTTATAATATTAAAGGCCGTGATGCTATTTTGATGATGATAGTTTCATATTATTGACTAGGTAGGTATTGTGTTAGTTTTCTAATAAGCACCTCCTATCAATATAATTATAATTATAACTTTTTATAATTTAGTATAATAAATGCTACTTATATTAATATTTGATAATGTTTATACTTTGTTTTAGTTTAATTGTCTCTATGTATGATTATATTATATTTATAATTTTTATTATTTTTTTAAATTTTATTATGGTTTTGACGATTCCTCAGTTATTAGCCTATAAGGTTGGTAGGGTTTGTACGGTGAGGTTGGAACGGTTGGTACGGTTGTAAAAACAACACGTGTATGTGTGGCAAGGTTTTTGCGCACTACAGACCCAGGTGGTCACCCATCCGGGAACAAGTGGCAACGGCCCTTACTTACTCTTAGTCACGTTGCGTGACTAATAGCAGCCAATGCGCCAAGCCCAGCATCTATTTTATCATTATTCATACCTAAATTAGAAATCACAACATTTTTATTAAAATGTTAAACAATATTAAGCTACTGCAGTTCCAATAATAATCTAATAAATTAATGAAATGGGTTATTATACAGCATGATTCACCAAGCATGACCACACCAATTTTTTTAATTAATAACAAATGTATTGAAATTCTGATTTTTGAAAAATTTAAATATAGTTTAAAAACATATTTTGAAATTATTGATATTATTTGAACTAATTAAAGAAAATTCTGTCCTGAAAATACAGTATTCTGTTTTTCAAACGTGAACCCCTCTATTTTGCTGTAAATTATTTAGTGGAAAATTTTGATGCACCTATAGTTCAAAATTCGAACGAGTAGTTTCTTCGAGCCCCTTTCTGTCTACTTCACTGTTATTATAACATAGAAAAACCTCATTGTAACGAAACGCCACTCTGTTGCAAAGTTATAAACTAGTTATAATACATACGGGATAAGAATTATACCTATGGGACTAATATCGTATTTCTTGGGGAGATTTCTGTCTTATACGGTGTCTGTTATACGGAGGTTTTACTGTATATCATATCATATATGACACGCGTGCAGAGGATGCATTAAATATACTCGCCTCGATCGCGCTCTTCGGACGGGCGTTCTTAGCTCGATGTCCGCTAGTCGTTTCTGCCGGCTCCTTCTCGCACTCGGTGGTCTGATTGCCTTCCAGCCGACGGAACGTTCGGTCCAATACGGTCCGGTCCAAGAACGTTGGTTGCAACTTGCTTCGTTTCGCGGTGGTGGACAAAAAATACTGCTGTGCGTATTTGTTTCTCTCGCATTCCAACGGTGACCACGCCAACAGGCTGTCCGTCGACTCAGACCGATGCAGAAAATGCATAGCGCAGATTATCTATATATGTAACTGATATAAACTAACTATACTGATATAAAAAACGTATAAGATAAAAGGAATCTCAAATCCGCGAACGTTCAAAAACTATGGTAATTAGAATATGCGATGCGATCGAACAGAATATAATATATTATGCAGCCACGGCAATAGTCGTCGTGGTAACCAAAAACCATGAACATACCGAAATTGCAGCTTATCACAAAAATATGAAATTTGGTCTTATTCACTGTAGTAGTAATGAACATAAATGTTTGTATAATAATAAATGAACTATAGCAATATATACCTAGTACGAAGTTGTTCAATACATTTTTCAACAGATAACTTTTTACCTGAAAAAAAATTTAAAACCAATTTAGTGCCAACTAACACTCACCGTGTTTACTAATTTGTTTGCCTGGTAGTGATGGTATAAGACTGAGTGTTTATTGTTAATACATATTTTATTAAATTATTCAAAATATGATACAATTTTTAAGTAAAACTACTCAATTTTAAAATTAATTTCTAACTTGATGTATTTTTAATATTTTTCAACTGCTATAAAAACAATATATCAGAAGCCTATTGTATTACATTTTCACGCTTTTTGACTCAACAAATAAAATTTATTGACAATTATAGAAAAAAAATTTAAAATGTCCGCAAACAGTTCATAAACAGTCAAAGTTTTTTGAAAATGTTATCAAGTACCTATGAAAATTGATAAAATAAACATATGGTGTAAATTACAAAATAAGAAAATCGCTACGCGAGGAATCAAGTGAATATCCAATATTGTAAAAATATGAACTTCAAACCCTCATAAAAATTTAGTTTGACTTTCTTGTAGACATTTTATTTATTTTTTATGATAAAGGTAGACAAACTTATGAGGAATCTTGTATAACATTTTCAAATCTTAGATTTAAAATAAAACATTTTTATGTATTTCTATCTCAAAATAATTTACACATTATCGTGATTTTTAAGTATTTTGTCAAGATTTGAACTTTAAATGCTTAGAGTTACAACAAAAATCAAAATCGATTACCGATTTTGAGTAAAAATTCTCGGTTTTCTTTAATTTTTTTTTCCCCGGTGCTTTTGAAATATTCTGGAAATTTTAAATTTTGACCTCCTCGATGCACCAACTAGATTCACTTTCCCATCGAACAAGACACTGAAGTTAAAAAAAAATAAAACACACATCATTGTAAAATCAATACATCCTTCACACCGCTCAGAATCGAAAACGGGGATACCTACAGTCTTAGTAAAATAATGATTTCAAAAGCGTTTAAAAAAAAAATAAGCAACAAAATGTATCATATTTACCTTCTAGCTAGGTATAATATAAATTTATTATGTTCATAATATTAGCTTTGTACCTTCAAATAAATTAATGATATTGAACATTTACGTATATTTATTAATTAATATTATTTTACATTCTGTCGTTCTCCTCGTCAAAAGAAATATGGAGTGAGCATGATCGGTGAATCATCTTGTATATTATTGGATTTAGCTAGCTGGTGGAGAAGAATTACGTGTTTTTCGAAACGTTTTTTAATGCGCATATACTGACTGTGCATTATAATATAACATACAATACAACACTGTACCTATAATACATCACACGAGAATCTCTTGGAAATCGCATGATGCGGCGGTCCATTGCTGCGGGACGGACGTTCATAATAACAATAATAATAATAATAATAAACACAATGGCAACGCTAATAGCGTGTGTCATCCTTGCCCGACGTGCCCGGACCGGTCGCGACACGCATCGTCGCAGCCGAAAGATCTCATTGATAAGTAGTATTGCAGCAGCAGCAGAAGAGGAAGAAACGTAAGTAAAAAAAAATATATGTATATACGATAATTGCATTTTCTGAAATGGCCAGAAACAATAAACGACGACCGACAGAGCAACCCCAAATGACGGTCAATTTCATTGTCGCGCGGGTAAGGAATAATAATAATAATAATAATAAACACAATGGCAACGCTAATAGCGTGTGTCATCCTGGCCCGACGTGCCCGGACCGGTCGCGACACGCATCGTCGCAGCCGAAAGATCTCATTGATAAGTAGTATTGCAGCAGCAGCAGAAGAGGAAGAAACGTAAGTAAAAAAAAAATATATGTATATACGATAATTGCATTTTCTGAAATGGCCAGAAACAATAAACGACGACCGACAGAGCAACCCCAAATGACGGTCAATTTCATTGTCGCGCGGGTAAGGAATAATAATAATAATACGAGAAAAGAAAACGAAAACGTAATCGAATTTCGAAGGACACGGAACATAATACGCATACATACACCATCATATATATAATATTCGGATGCGCATAGTGTTTACGATGTTTATTGCGTAGGTGCAATGCACATATATATGATATATGTAGGTACACATCGCCGAAGTAAATTAAATTATTGTTTTTCATTTCTATAGTCTCTGCAGCAGTAACACAATACGGCAACGATTTGTTATTCGTAGCGCGCTCAACGTGGAATATTGACTCGTCGTGAATTGCCCGCGGAGATAGCAATATATATACATATAGGGAGACATGAAATAATATTATACTATTTTGTATACATAAAATATGAGGTGGATATTGCAATATACACCACAGCAAGTCTTACCTGTGCGATAATAATATTTTTTAATAATATCGCCGGCGTCGCGGGACGTTTGCGGTTCCCCGGCGTATCGCGATTGGACGTCGTCCAACGACATTTTGAAATCTGAGAGGTTTCACGCCGTTATGGCATAAAGTTATTAATAATATTACATATATATATATTATTACATTATATTATATATCTATCCAATTTTCTATACTACAGCAAATGCCTTTATATTGATATATTTTGTACACCTCCAAAAGTAAAAACAACCGCCGAGCAAAAAAGGTTTTGTATTTGTTTTTGTCGTCGTCGTATACACAGATAACGTGTGCCAAAAAGTTAACTTTTTGTTCGATGTTATCGCCTTTTCCGCAGTTACTTTCGATTAAATCGATAATATCATATTATCAATGGTAAGAATACTTATACAATAACATAAGTATTGTTGATAAGTCGGGTAGAATACTATTGCGTACAGCGAGGTGTGATTAACTGTGGTATCTCTTACGTAATTCTGGATATCGTACGTCGAATTAATTTAGTTTTTGTACAATGTTACAAATTGTACAGTTGTTTAATAATACTAATGAAATAAAGTAAATCTATAGACTGATAAACCGTTCAGAAAATGTCACAGCCACAAAATGTACAAATTTAGCCAATTTCACAGTGCTCACACACCAACACTAGAGATATTAGTTATCCAAAGATATGATCCAATACTACAAAATTGTGGAAAAAGTATGCACAATAAAAGATAACAGCTCGACCCAATTTAAAATGTACTCAAACTCCAATCAAATGAATCTAAATCGTATAAAATAAACATGAAATTAATAAAAATATTAACTGTAGATACATATTTTGCTTCAGTACAGGCTATTTAATATTCCGAAGAAAATTTTAATTTTAAATTATTTAAAACGATCTACGGTAACCATATAATATATAATACTGAACTATTTTACATAATTTAGTTCAATAAAATTTTTAGCTATTTTAATGTAGTTATGCGCTAGACCAATTATTGAGTAAAATTAATTCATCACTCATCAGTAAGCTTTGTTGTGTACCTAAATTGCCTATCTATTACGCCGTGTGGTTTTACTTATGTGTGGCTGACAATTAATATTATTCGCCGTATTTAATATGCTGAAATGGTGTACAAACTATAAATCCATTCAACTATTGAGGTTAAAAAAATATTTATAATTTTTAGGGTCGGTGGCTTAGTGCAACATTAATATTATGTAAAATTTGAATATTATAAAATATTTGTAGTCTTAAAAAAGAGTTAATATTATTTTTCTAGTATTTATCATAAAGTATATTATTCGTTATTCCGTCCGAGACGATTCCATTCTAATCTTTTTTCCTCCACCAAATTCGCAATACTAGCACGCTGCTACAATCATGACGCGAACGAGTGGCGGAAACACACTATAATAGCTAGTACGCAAGCCGCATATTCAAGTATATATTATATTTATAGATCCTTTGATTCGAGATCCCCATTTGCCGACAATCTCTTCTACGACGCACAAGACACTACAAATAATATTACTGAACACGTTTACAGCATGTGTATACACACCGTTCTTACTGCAATATGGCAGCTATATTATGTCGACCAGTGACGAATATTAATTGATGTACACTGCCGAGTATATTATAATATACACAGTAATCCATCGTTATCCGCGGATTTGTTCAAAATATCCATAAATTAATAACCTATACAATATATTTTTGTCGTTATTATACCACCCACTGTACAATTTGTTTTAGATAATTATTTTTACATCGTTACGTAGAACCATAATAATATGTCTCACGTACAATGCCACAATCTTGTGAAAAAGACACTTTTGTATTTAAATACAGATATAAATAAATCAACTTAAAAGTATTTAGATAGCGTACTTCAAGTACTTTTGTTAATAATTATTCAATAACAAATACAAATACTTGGAAACTATTTAAATACAATTAATACTTATCTAAATGTATTTTTTCAATATATCTACTCTTATGACAGACAACAGTGAACAAATTGTATATACGATCGGAAAAATATCGTTAACCTTATAGGTACTCATCTACTTGTATAAATTCATAGAATCCTGTCTGCCATTCTCTGACATAGTGTATTGTAATATATTGTCATTAAATAATTTTTATTATTATTTCTTAATAGAATAATAGGTATATATATAATTCTTATATAGGTATGTCATAAACAGTAAACACACATTTTAATGTACATAAAATCCGTATCCGGTAGCTGCAGCTAATTTGTATTTTTCAATTTATGGCACAAATAATTAAATAAAATAGGCTTCGACGAAAAAAATCAACAATGGTGTCATCTTTTACTCGTTTATTTCATATTTTCATGAGTTCAACATAAAATTACAAAATTTCAATAATTTTAATTGTGACTAAAAAATTAAATATTAAATATTTATTGAAACTTGATAGACGGGTAAGGGATTTAAATAAGAGTATTTGATTTTCAACTACGAATTTATCCGTGACAGTATTTAAATACATTTACTCAAATACTTGATGATACTGCTATGCTTTTAGAGATAAATACAATATAATGTACAGCATATTATCCATGATCGATAGTCGCTAATCATTAATTTTGCAGATGATATTTGTGCGTGGCACGATATTCGCGCGTTTCTTTAAATTTAGAGCTAAATGTAAATTTATAGTATAAACTAATAAATTAAATAAAAATTCAACCGATAAATAATAAAAAAAATAAAATATTATTGTGATTTTTAAATTAAAAATATATAGCCTAACCTACTTTTTTAAATTGCCTTGTGATCTTGTTATCCGTGCAACTCTCCTGGAAGGTAACCCCTCTGCGGATATCGAGAGATTACTGTATAAACCTCCAGTCGTGAATACACCCTACACACCACAACGCAGTCTAGATATTTTTAAAGACGATTTCTGCCACGTGATTTCACCGCGTTATATAACGACTGCGACGAAAATAAATAAATCGCTTCTATAGATGTGAAAACGTGTTAAACGGGGTTTTACGAGTGATATTGGTACATTTAATACAGCTCTACCGAATTTATGTGTACTAGTACAGCGCAGATCGTTGAACGTGAAATATCGTCGTGAGAGTTGTTTTTATTGCGCAAAAACTTTTATTCAGAAGTCGGTCGATACTCGATACACAAAGTCGTATCGCAATATAGCAGCTCTATATCGTAAATGAAACAATATAATATAATTATTTACTGATATTATTACAATCAATGACCTATCATCGAATGCCGTGATGAAAACAATAGACATTATATAAATAATAATACTATTATTGTTTCGAGATAACGACACGGGGGCGCGTCGTATAAGTTTTTTATAAGGGGATGTAAACATTTTAAGTGGTCAATTCCTCCACTCGACCAAGTCAAATATTGTAAAAAGTTCCATTATTTTTTCTTGAAATTAAACTTAACTGTAATGTACTTATGTGTATAAAAATGAAACAAGCGTGCATACAAACTATGTCTAATGTATGTATATGAATATTGTTATCAGTACGAAAAAAAAATGGTCAGACACGGTCAAACCTAGATAATACAGCAAGAAAATATATACTACTAGCTGTCCTCGCGTGCTCCGCCCCCATGGATAGTATTGTTTGCAAATTGTGTGGCTGTTTCGTGGCTCCACAAATCCTGTCTATCTATCTTGCAACGTTTATTTTTATATGAAGAGTAATTGAATTGTATGTAAAGCAGTATAAAACTGTTAAAAACTTATCTTAACGTTACCCGGAAAAAAATTCTGATTGTTCAACTCCTTTTGGGTGTAGTATGATGTGGAAGCAATATCTTTTTAAGTGTAAATGATATTATATTTTAATGTATAGCCTTCTCGGACCGGCGTTATCCCGTGAGATTCATAGCAGTATATTATCAGGTAGGCAATCTACCTGCAGTAGATCTCGGACCTGGCGCAGTTTGCACTGGTGAAAGACAAGCGCCTAAATGAGATAAGAAAAAAAAAGTTGTATAGTTCGAAAGCGCAAAAATCCTAGATACCTGTGTGCCACGCTTAATAGATATTAGGTACATTTAGAACTATATATTATATTTTAACAATTTATTATTGACAATTTTTTATAAGATCGAAAAATTCAACCGATTTATTAAAATTATAATTTATTAGTTTCTATTATATTTATAGACAATTTTTTATAAGATTCACATTTTTAAATATCTATTTATATAAAATATTAATTTTGGCGCAAATGATATGCCATTTTTGCACCATTAGTTATGTTATATTATAGCTGTTTGTACGTAAGTGTACAATTTAAATCTAAAGTATCAAAGTTATACCAAGTTTTTTGTTTTTACTTAATTCAACATACATGTTATTAATTTCATCTTCAACTATATCGTTCCTAGATAAGCGCATCCTCTTGACACCATTTGTGGAGCGGTTAGGTTTGATTTCCTCTTTATATTTTAATAAAATTCTTCAAAATCAACAGCCAAAATTATAACAATCATAACCAATAGCAACCTTATAACAAACAAAAATATATTATTATATAGTTTATTTTTTCCTGGACAGATGTCGCAACTATTGTATTTTGACATCCAGATTTTCTACTTTTTCGGTGGATTTTCCTAAAATGTTCTTTCATATAAGAACCTTGTCCTGACAATTACGAACACAACAAAAAAAGAATCAGCTTGGTTAAGCCGTTTCGGAGCACCCGTAACGAAGATTTCTATTTCGCTTTTATAGTATAGATTATAATAAAATATATTTTAATTTTAATTAAAAAGTTTTTCATTATTCTTAAATGACTTATACACAAATTTAAATAATTTATCAATAAATGACTTAGGCCAATTATGGAAGACAATTTCATAAGGGTACACACTCTGCCCCCTCGCAAAAAAAAAATAATGCTTTTGCGGCACGGTGAAATTTGTATGAAATAAGTTATTATTGAAGTATTGCGTTTCATCGATTCACGAGTCGTCCAATATAACACGTTTGTGTTCATGAAAAACGTGACTGGGCAAATGCGTCGAGTTAAAAAAAAATGGACAAATTCATCCCAACATAAGAGCTTTATGACCATAAGAGATCGAATAGAATGTCAAGCGTATCCCACACATGCGCCGTGTAAGAAATAGTAATTTAATATTTTAACAATTTTTATTTTTAAATTATTTATAAAATAAAAATACCTATATATTAGGTTAGTTTAAGTTACCTAGCCTAGGCTATACATATCAACCTACATACTAAGGTAACATTGGTAGAATCAATACAAATAATGATATTAGTTAACTATATTATATACTTTAAAAAAAGCAAAATTGACGATACAAGTAATTATAACAATAACGTATGTATATATGATATAAAATTATTAGTGGCGTGAATGATGTCTGATGGGAGAATCACTCAATTCTTGGATTTTAGAGTTAATGTTTTTTTGCGATATCATAGATAATTTATTTAAGACTGTGTGTTCATAATTATTATATAGTTTTTATTGTGTAATCAACGTTTCCTATATAATATTATTAACTGGCGGCGGCTAATACTATAGCTTATGCTTTTACTTAATTATTTTGTTTTGTTGGATTAGAAACATGGATAAGACTTAAGATCTATAAGATAGGTGATAAAAAATAGACGGGTTTGGCTTTATTAATTATTAAATATACATCGATGTATTGAAGTGGAAGTTCAAGCAATCATAGACCGGTTCGTAAATAAAAAACACAGTTCACGAGTAGTTGTAATTAAAGAGAAAATTAAATAGTCACTTTTATAATTATTGTTTTAAAATTTGATAACACCTACTGATTCTTCGCTAATTAATTAAAATTATTCAGCTTTCATTTATCTGTGTTAGTATAATTTTTTGTGACAGTAATTTTTGTTATTAATAAGTATTATAGAATCAATTTTAAGCAACTTGTTTTAATATTCAACTTCAACAACAAAAGAGTCAGATTTATCAATATTTAATTTAAAAACTGATTAAGTGCTCTCTAGTTACAGTAGTTTCTCACTTGAAAATCTATTATTTAGTTCAGAAATTATAGTGTCTATAGAACTAATAATGGGTATTTTCATTTGGTGCTAATGAACATACTATATATTTAAGGTTTATTCCATTTACAGTAAGAAGTAATAAAACTATTTTTGAGTAAATAGTATTTTGAAAAGTCCTACGTTTTGATGATAAATTACTTAGTTCATCTAGATTCAATTTTTAACCTTAACTTATTACTATTGTTTCATGTTTGTCACTATTGTTATTATAATTATTATACTACTACTTATAATTATTATCATGTTAAAATAGTCAAAAATTAATGTTACTAATTATCCATAGATGTAGATAGCCTTTAGGCTATAGGAATGTCTTATTATGATAATAATAAAAATAATATTAAATTTTTGAAACACTTTATAGTTTATACAATTCTTACAGCTAATTTTATATATTTAATAGCTCTCTAGCTTAATATCGATCTCCTAAATTTTACTCTCTCTGAGCCGATTTCACTAAATATGTCTATACGATTAATACATATTATAGTGTTTTCCGGTTGGTAATGTAAGAAAAACAAAAAAATTATAGATTAAAAAAATTTCTTTCACTAAATAATGTTTTATATTTTTATCAACTATCAATAAAATGAAATATCCTTCCTGGTCATTTACTATTGAACCGTGGGGATAAACCTATTCATAGCCTCTCTATTAAAGTATTAATCCTACCTTTTAAGTACTAACCCGTATAAAGTGAGTGTACTATTTATGTTTCAAACAAAATTAACCACACAAATAGTTGAATTATAATAATCGAAAGAAATTAGAATTTATTTTACCGATGCTTTGAGAATAACTATTAAAATTTCGATCACGTGTAATCAACAATAATTGTAATTATTAATATTTTTTTTAGTCCCACCTGTCAGACGTGGATCAAACTTAGAACTAGACTTCCAACTATCTCTTTAGTTTTTAAAAATTTTATCAAAATGATGTAGTTTTTTGGTTTATAAATCACGCTACCACATAAACTGTTTCGATATTTATATAAATACGAGTTTTCAGACAATATATTCAGAGTTTAATTCTTGATTATCACCGGGTGATACACTTATTATTTCAAAAACTATGAACGTTTTGAAAAATATTATTTTTACATAATTGTATTATTATTTATTTATTTTATTTTATTTCACATATATATGAATACTGGGCCCCACCGAGAAAACTCGTGTGGGGCCCAATTATTATCATTAAAAACAACATTTTTTTTTTTAAATATAATATATTTTTTACTACTTTTTATGGTTGTAATTTTTTAATTTTTACCTTTTTACTTGCAATTTTAATTCCATATTCCAAATCAGAATATTTTTTAAAGTACATCGATATATAAAAATGTAATTTTATATTTTAGTGGGTTAGAATTTAGAAGTATTTAAAGCTTAGCGTTGTAATGTGGGACAGTGGTATTCTGCAAAATGTTGATCCTATACTCCTTTCATCTAAACTGTAAATACATATTTAAAAGTTATAGCTGATAAGCTATTTGTCCAGAATTTGAATTTTGTAGTTCGGAATACTCCAAATAATACTCTACTTAGGAATATTAAATTAAAAATGCATGTTTTCACTCAAAAGAGTAAAAAATTATAATGATGGAACGTAATAAAAATATGATCTAATAAATTTTGTTTTGTAACGAAATCATATTTTATTTAAAACTGTAAAAGATATATTTTCAAAAACGTTGGTGATCTATGAAATAATGAATGCCTTACCTACGTTAGATTATTAGGTCGATATTATGTTTTCGATATAGATATGTATGGAAAATAAAAGCAGTGCGGGTCTCGTATTCATATTATCATAATAGATACGCATAATGGTGTATTTTGTATTTTTATTTAAATTGTCCCTCTTTTATCAAGATGAATGTATGATATGCATGTGCATTTACCCAACACTTGTTTTAAAAAAAATCTCTAGGGCCTTATAAGTTTAAAATATAGTAATTTAGATTATGCTCCAGCAAATTTATTTATTTTTTTATAAATGGAAAATCTTGATAACACATTCATGTAGTTCAAGTCGTTAAAAGCATTGCAGCACACGTATATTTCATACGTTTTAGACAAATAAGCGGTGGTAAATTAGTAATTAAGTATACTTTGCAATGTCTGATTTTATTTGTGTGTGTATGTATGAATAATTACAAAATCTACAAAATATATTTATGCTATTTAACAAGTCGATAATATTAAGTATTACATTTTAAAGAACCTTAAAATTAAGATATTATTGTGAAAATTCCGTAAAATATTACAAATTGCATTTGTTTTTATTTTGGGCACATCAGATTTTAAATTGAAAAAGTGATTCCTTAATAGCCTATACGTCCAGTCGTCCAGAAACGTATGAATTCAAACAAATTACAATCGAATTTCAATGTTTAATTTTACCTTTCACTTTCATGTAGTTTTTAAAGTTAGGTATAAAAACAAAATAATTTTTCATTTTCCGCGACGTTCTGATATGTATGTGCGCGTACGAGAGTTAAAATTTAAAAGCGATAACGGATTACACACACTAATAAGCACTACTCTCAAACCGACGCAGCCCAGATGGACATGTCATATAAATTGTATAAATATTACTCCTTAAAACATGCTACGCTCCAACCCTTTAAATTGTGTGTGTAATATAATATTCCTATATGGTCCGAAATCCAAATGTTTGAAAATGGTTAACGGCATTTCGTATTATTCGCACTACAACAATATTAACGTCCGACTTTATTTGCAGATAACGAATTGGATATTATATTGTAGTAATTACGTTGCTAGTTATACGAAATTTCGATCTACCCACTCAAAAACAAAACACAATAATAATAATATTATAGAGCCTTCATCAAATAGCAGCTTATCCGGAATGTGCTGTATTGGCCTGTGATAAATTGAATTACGCAAACCATGCGAATTTCCAGCACAATAATATGCTATTCTGTCACTGACCATATTATTATTATAATGTTGAAATGTTTATATTTTTCATTGGTAGTTAATATTTTCGCCGTGTTTTTTTTTCAACGTTCCAATGTACGAAATAAATTCGTTACTGTATGTAGATTGCTTGACTACAACCCCTTAAATACAACATTCGTTGTGTAAAAATTCTATTCACGTGTTTAGATAGGATTCTTTTATTATTATTATTATTAATTATTATTATTATTATTATTATTACTATTACTATTATTATTATTAATATTATTATTATTATTATTATTATTATTATTATTATTATTATATTATTATTATTATTATTATTATTATTATTATTATTATTATTATTATTATTATTATTATATTATTATTATTATTTAGTCAGACACAAAATATTATGAATTATATAACAAACGACTAGGTAAACAAATATTATTTTCATATCGTAGATGATGCTGATCGGCCGAAATGAATATATTATGATATTATGATTTCAAATGTTCAAACAGTTATAATATGGGTACAGTAATACGGGATGTATTAATAAATTAATCAACGTAATATATCAGGAACAGTATTCTAACATTTTTTAAAAACAATTATATTTTATATAATATTATTTTAATTAATTATATATAATATTACCGTACAATATAATTGATTACATACTAGCTGACCCGATTATGGGTTGAATTTCAAGTAAAAGTATTACAAAATATTTACACATAAATTATTGGCTTAAACCTTTCATGGATTCATGTATTTGTTATGATATATTTAAATAAATCATTAAATCACTATCTAATATATAAAAATAAGTCCGGTTTTCCTCCCTGACGCTATAACTCCAGAACGCACCAACCGATTTCCATGGTTTTGCATTCGTTTGAAAGGTCTTGGGCTACGTGAGGTTTATAGCAAAGAAAATTCTTGAAAATTCAGGAAAAATTCAACAGAAAAGTGTTGAAATCGTTTTTCACATACAGCGCCATCTATTATACATCTATTATATCTTTTATATATTATTTTTATTGTACTTCAAACCAATAGCAACGGTGCGTGATAAAGTGTTTGACAGATAGTCATTATTCTGGCTCAGTTAATTTCATTTAAGCTCAGTGTAAATTATGTGGATCGTGCATTTGAAGTTAATTCAACACTCTGTCCATAGTCCAAAATGCCTAGAGAACGACGTTCGAACATCGGCCGCCGCACAAGACATGCAAGCCAGCAACAAGTCTATTCAAGGAACTTAAGAGAAGAAAGACAAAATATAATAGAGAAAATGACCGATTGAGAATCGCGTGAGCACACGAAGATCATTGGCATCATACAATCGCTTGGCATTCCAATATGATCCCACTGCGAACTACAGTGATGATGAAAATTTTGATGTTGGACGAATGACGATTATATGCAGATATTGCAATGCGTTAAAGTTCAAAGAGAAAACGGTTGGATTGTGCTGCGCAAATGGAAAAGTCAAACTGGATCCTTTACTTACACCACCACAGCCACTGAAAACATTGTTTGATGGAAGTGATCCCGATTCAAGCCATTTTCTTAAACACATCCTTGAATACAATAACTGCTTTCGCATGACTTCCTTTGGAGCTAATATCATTCGAGAAGGCGGCTTCATGCCGACTTGCAAGGTAAAAGATACAACACACATAACCAACACATAATTACAACACATAACAACTTCATATACACCACACACTACAACCATCACACGATTTAAAATGTATTCATGAACAAATTTTAATGATTATTTGCAATTACAGATACAAGGTCAAATATATCATTTGCATGGTTCAATGGTGCCAACCCACCACCAGATGAACCGCATCAATTTCTGCAAATATATTTCATTTCGTCGATGGTGGATCAGCTGAACGTGCGGTGGTGCAATATACAGGGAGCACAACAGTTAAAGAGACGAATTATTGAACGTTGCAAGCATTTTTCACGCTAATAATGCTGTGGTTAATATGTTCAAAACAGCATTGGAACGAATGCCATCGGATACGCACAAATTTGTCATAAGAGCGGATTGTACTCCAACATTCCAGCAATTCGCCGTCGACATGTATGTCAAAGTCGAGACAGAACGTTTAGCGTTCATCAGATTCAATCAGCCAAAGCTACGATCTGAGGACTATATACACTTGCGTGATGCTATTCATTCAGATGGTGATGTTCAGAATATTGGACGACTGACGGTTCTCCATCAACTTATATCGGAAACCCACGCAACATGCACGAATACGCTCAAGACGCTATGACGTACGTGCGAAATTATGGAACTCCGGATTTATTTATTACGGTCACATGCAATCCGAAGTGGACGGAAATTGAACGCGAGTTGGAACCGGGTCAAAAACCGCAAGATCGCCATGACATAATCGCCAGAGTATTTCAGCAAAAACTGAAGGTTATGATGGATGTGCTTAGTAAGTATCGAGTTTTTGGTGACACACGTTGTTATATGTACTCGGTGGAATGGCAGAAGCGTGGACTACCGCATGCTCATATCCTAATTTGGTTGCTGAACAAATTACATTCTAATGAAGTTGATGACATCATATCAGCTGAAATTCCTGATCCAGTCACTGATCCCCGTCTACACGACATTGTGACGAACAGATGGTGCATGGACCGTGCGGTGCATTAAATCCATTATCGCCTGCATGGCTGATGGAAAGTGCACAAAACGATATCCGCGACCGTTAGTTGCTGAAACAGTCACAGGGAACGATGGATATCCAGTTTATCGTCGGCGTTCAAAAGAAGATAACGGTCGAACTATCAGAGTTAAAGTTAAAAATAAAGAGGTTGAGATCGGAAATGAATTCATTGTACCATATTGCCCGCTGCTATCACGAATTTTCGAAACACATGCAAACGTTGAGAGTTGTCATTCGGCAAAATCAATCAAATATTTGTGCAAGTACGTCACAAAAGGCAGCGACATGGCTGTGTTTGGTATTGCGTCGGAAAATGTGAATGACGAAATCAGCAACTTCCAAATGGGAAGATACGTCAGTACTAATGAAGCACTGTGGCGATTATTGTCATTTCAAATTCATGAAAGATATCCTACAGTTGTACATTTAGCAGTGCATTTGGAAAATGGCCAAAGAGTTTACTTCACGTTATACGTTGCGTGTTCACGAGTTGGGAAACCATCCGCTTTGTTTGTGTTAACGACAGACAAAAAAACAAAAAATGTGGTTTACAAAGAGCACTACAATGAACAATTAAATAACACTTCATTTTAGTAGGTATTTAATGAATTATTACTGTTGTGAAATGAAATAAATATTTTCCTTTTCAAATATATAACAAAAAAAATTACAACGTTACTTAAAACGAATCTGGTGGCGAAACGGAGTTCGACGGGTCTGCTAGTATATTATATTTTGTGATTATGCTAATTCTCTGATTATATTATCACTTTGGTCTTTTTTCCGGGATTCGAATTTGCAGCATACCTTTTTTCCGTATGTCATCGCTACATGGGAGCCGGACTATTTTCACATGCCTTAGCCACCATGTAACATAATTTACTAAGTCAAAAATGTATAAAATTTTGATTGATCTCACGTGCCGAAGTTGGCTTTCTTCAGTGAAGAGGTTACAGCTGCATACCTACAGGTGATAACTACAACTTACCGTATTATTGTGATTTGTGATGAATTGTGATAACAATATATTACCATCACCTACAGACGTCAAACGAGGTAATCTGATAAGAACTTATTGAACTGTTATAAATAATTGTATTTTTTCAACTTTTTGTATATGATCGCGGATTACAGTAGTATTATTAAGTTGGACATGTAAATATTGCCTATATGTATTTATTTTATTGTCAATTTGTTCGAATTTTATCACTGCAGTCGAGTCTTGGCTAAAAAAATGTTGACCCCACTCCTCCGATATTAATTTGATAATCTTCATTTTTTGCAATTTAAATAGTTTGCAATTCTTCAAAAAAACTAACCACGCAAAATATAATAATTTATAAGCTACGAAGTGCTTAAATCATGAACTAAGGCTGATAGACGATTGTAATATCGAATTATTTCTTATTGGTTCGCAGTTCAAATATACAGAGTGATTCACCAAGCATGCTTAGCTGCGGCTCACCTACATTTTTTTCATAAAAATTCATTTATTCAAATTCTGATATTTTTAGTTTTAAGTATAGGAACCATATTTCCAAATACTTTGATTTTTAAACTATTTAAACAGTATCCTGTAGCGATGAAAGTTTCCTTTTTAAAATGTTAACCTACCTAGCTTTCTTCTGTTAATTGTTAAGTAGATGATTTATTTGAAAATGTTGATTTTTTTACGCATCTACTCTCGATGTTTACACACCTTCATCTTTGGATGATCGACTCCAATTTTCACCAATTTAGTTAATTGGGAGAACTTTGTAAGGGTCCCCTTACGGTCGAGCACTGTTAAGGACACCGACCACCACACATCCGAGACTGGTTATAAGGTCGGAGAAATGAGGATTTATCTTTTTATATCCATTTTATTTTAATTTTCATGATATTATGTATAATATATTGTTATGATCATTTTAAAATACAGTTGACTAATTTAATAATATATATTATCTTTGTGTTTAATATATTTATGACAAAATATATGCATCATTTATTCAATAATATAATATAAAAAAACCCGACACCTGTAATTGAACACCCGTGAATTCAATTAATATAATTGTGTATTTTACGCATTTCTATACTATACGCTTTTTGGGCTAAATAGTTGTTAGTAAGTTAAACAATTAGTAAAGTAAAATAGTAAAATAGTTAGTAGGTACATGAAACCATTATAAATCTAAATGATAATAGTAATTACGATACACATATTATAATATAGTCTGAAACATTTATTATTTATATTAGGTATATAAAATGTAGGTACCTACTTAAGAGTATAGGACAAAGGTTATAAATTATAATACTTATAAGTTATAAAAACTTTATTATTATTAAATTGCTCATTATTTATAATCAAGCCAGATGAAGTGGATAGTATATTATTTTGTTTTTATCGAGTTAATTAAGTAACTTACGACGTGATAAACCATATTTAGTCACGTAATAAATGTAAGCGATCTTCAGAAAAAAAGCCAATTATGCGTAGATAAGTCAAACTCAGTCAAAGTGGTTTAGCGCCGAGTGTGTGCAATCAACTTCTCAACTTTTGGTATTTGTCCCACACGAATTATATATTTTAATAATTATTGCTTGAATATTTTATCATAAAGAGTTTAGATTAATAGCGCAAGACGCGTATGTATACCCCTGTACATTAAACATTATTAAACAACGCGTTGAAGTTTGATTTTGTCCTCGAGACATAATAATAATATTGTACATAAATTATTACAAGAGCTATCACGAGGGGAAATCCTTGACGCAAAGTCCTCGAGTTTTGACAGTCACGAAATGCAACATTATTTCTAATTCAACAATAATAATATTATACAGAGTTCTAAATTCTTATAATATAACTAGTTACAACCTATTCGTGTTCGTAATACGTTATCAGTTTTGAAAATCGTGAATTTTATTTGCTCAGCATTTTCAGCACTAGTAGAGCCGAAATGATATATCCAACTTGTGTATAGTCGACCGACTCGGCCGAACATTCGTATTATTATTCACAATTGGGTCATTGAACCACACATTAATAGCGTTGCGTTTAAAAACAGGCCACCGTACGGTTAATAATATCGTAATCGTATTAATGTGACAAAATATAAGTTTTTTTTACGAGTAAATGACATTAAATATTTGTAATTCATAAAACACGAGTGCGTGTATGGACATTACGTAAAGTGTTACTGTAATCATATTATAATGCTTTATTAGTTTATTATCTATATACACTCGCGCATTGTCGATCCGGTCTATACGAGCACGAAGTATCATTTTCAATATCGTTTGGCTACGTATAATATTGTATGTCTATATAACGACGGTCTACATAATTTATTACGAGTCAATATATGTGCACACTGCACGCTACACACAATTGCCTGTAATTTCATATTTATGCGACATAAATAGATAAAATTATATTATACCACACAAATATTTACAAACCACACGTGATAGTATAAACTAATTTATAAGCACGTAGGCTCTATATTAATTACGTTGATTTATTTTATTCGGGATAAAAACAAAAAGGAACAAAATAAAAACATTTTTGTAAATGATATTATTAAGTATCCGAATAGTTTTCAATATTTTAAACTATGGTAATTTGTACCACATAAAATGACGTTTTAAAATATTATAATGGTATAATTATTATTATTTAAATAGCGTAATAAATTAAATTATCATATAATATGTCTAATATTTGAAACAACGAAAAAGGAGGTGGTTGATATTTTTTTCGTACACGATTTGACGTTTCCGAATAACTGCAGATGGTGAGATGGGATAAATATAAAACGAAGAACTTGTACCGCGTAAAGTGGATAAAGATGAATACTAATACGTATCAGATTGTGCAGCTCTGTTCGTAAACCCAAAATGCTATTGATACTTGTACGTATTTTCTCAACCATAATATTATATGTATATTATAGATACGCATATACAGGGCGATTCTTTTATCCAAGAAAGCCCATTATTTTAAAAGCTATAAACGTTTTTTGAAAGTATTTCTCTTGCGCAATTACAAGTACTTAGTAGTAAAACTATTTATTTTTTTCAATTTTTTTACAAGGAGCCCTCGGATTATGTTCGTCCACTACTTGTCTCGTTGCCTACTCTGCAACTCATCTAAACTTTATGATATAACTAATCAGTTACTCGTCTGACATTTGGATTATGACGTTTCCAAATAATCCGCAAATACCTAATACTATTCTGCTATAGGTAATATGAAATTAAAAATGTATGTTGTCTTTCGATTTTCAAAAAAGTACACAACGTATAAAATGATGATGATAAAAAATTGTAACAATAATGTTTCGTAATACCTTGTATAATTATGCAAAAAAAAATCCCCACCTAACCAAACGTTCATATTACATAGTTTTTGATATGATGAATGTGTTTGTGTTCTTCGATAAAATAACCAACCTGTGTGTATCATAATATGCGTGCTGCTGTAAACGTCGTCTTTGATGATACACAATCATTTTTATTCTCAGATATTACGTCATTGTCTCCAAAGGAATTATTGATGAGTTTTTTGATATTTTCCATCTCTCGTTGTCTCAATAACGGGTTTAGCCATCTATCGTACGCTGCAGATAATATCGGTACCTATATGTGTGTACAATACCTGCCATTGAAATTGTTGACCCTATTCGACTACAATATATAATAACGACGAATTATAACAAAAGTATCGAAAAAAAACCACGTGGTGAGTTTTGCCAGCACCCACAATGTCGAATAACCGGGCAAGACTCGGGACTCGGTTATATCGTGGTAGCGGTTTCGAGAGTTCCGAGATTAATTGGGATTCAATACCTATAATAAACCGAAAAACGATTCTGATGTAAGACGGGTTTTACTCTATTTCTAAGAACATTTTATAAATTATTTTATATTGGGTATAAATTATTGGTAAATGGTAATTTATTTTTAGTAATACGGTTAGTTGAACTATTTTTACTAAGAACATTGCATAATTCTGTGTAATGGTTATTGTCGTATTATGTCATATACTAATATATTATTGTTATTAACTTATTATAAGTAAAAGACAACAATGCCTACCGCGAAATCATAGAACAGTCAACAGTGAGTAGGTTCGCAGTAAAAAAAACTAAAATTAGTCTGAATAATTTGAACATATTTTCAACGTATATAGATAATAATAATATTATAATATACACTGTTGATAAGTTTAAAATGTCTACGATAAATATTGCTTAAATTAACTACAGTACTTATTAATAGTTAAGTTAAGGTCGTTAGGAATTAGGGGAAGAATTATTATATTACGTTTAAATATTTAATTTCAGCGAAAATTGAACACGACATGATTATTAAAAAAATGGTATCCTTGGTTTTTTCGATACTTTGAAATTGCTATACATATAATATGAATACATGATCAACACACGAGGAACTTTGTAAAACATTTCATAGCTTTGAAACCTAGAGATATTTTAACAAACTAGCAATAATAAATCTCAAAAATAAGTTGTTTTTTTTTTTTGGAAACTTATTGTAAGTCATTTAAATATTGTATAACGCAACTAGTAATTACCTACATCATATCAGGAAAATAATAATGAAGTAGCGAATGCTATCTAAAGTTATTAGCATTTTTAAGTAGAAGAATATTTAATAAAATATAAATTATGATGCATGGTTTTTTTTTAAAACCGTTATTGAAATATTAAATCATGGCAAAAACTATTATTAATTTGTTATAATATAATAGTTATATTGCTCAACATTACAATAGATGATATAATTTTAATCTATGCATTTTTACATAAAAATATTAATGTCATATTTGCATATTATGTAGAACATGTAGAATACTCTAACGCATCACATTGTATGCTGCTGGTTGCAGGATAAATACCATTAATGTACGATTAAAGCAGGAATCTTCTATGTTGCCTATCTCTCCCGTAATCGCAGAGTAGGTTCTCAAGTAAATTTAATATCTATCTATACAATCAGTTAAATCAGACATAATATGATTATTCAAAGTAGGTAGTGAATAACATGGAGACGGTTTATCTCATCTCAAGTGAATGACATTTTTATATAATAAGAAATACTATTTGCACGTGGTTTACTGAAAGTGGTAATGGTAGTGTTAGACTACGACTATTGTACGGTTTGTTGCCCGTCAGATGTATGCATTTTGATAGTTCAGTTTTTTAACGACATAATATGCCATATTTAATATAATATCTCGTGTCACGGTATTTGTCGTCGCACTCCTCCGAAATGGCTCAATCGATTTTAATTACATTTTTTTTGTTTATTTTGTAGGTATAAGAATAGGTCGTAAAGTATTTTTCACCCTCCTAGGTCCAACCCGGGGAGGTGCTCAAATAGGGATTTTAAAATTTACGGTGGGAATTTTTGTTTATAAATGGTTGTTATTGGTTATAACTTATAGCTTATAAGGGAAATAATTAGTAGAAATTAGTATTTATTATTTGGTTGCCATTGGTTAATCTGGAAGATTAGGTGCAAGCATGCACCAAATCAAATTTTCGCACTTTGCCTACTTGGTATGCTGTCACACATTGTTTGCGATCCGACCTAGTCGGATTGACTATCAGAGAGGTGAGTTGCACCCAAAAAGAGTAGTAAATATATCGAAAAATATGTAAAGAATAATCTTGCCTGGATTTCATGGAATCACCTATATGAACTAGAGATGTGGATTTTACGTAAAATATTTTTATTAAAATTCAATTTATAGTGTAACTGTTGAATTTTTTCACAATATTATGTAAAGTAGTCAAGATAAATATAAAATAAAGAATTAGTATTTAATACCTTTATTAAAAATAACGATTAGTAATTATTAATTATAGTAAAATATAAAATAAAAATAAATCGTGGTAACCACATACACGTCATACACCATATCACAATAATTCGTATCACGCATACTGTCATTATCATTTAATAAAAATCCTGATTTGTATTAAAATCCTAATATTTTAATAAAAAATACAATAACATACAAATAAAGTGGTCACTCAACTGTTTGAACGGTAAAAAAAATGTAAATTGTAAATTTTTTTTTGTAAATTTACTTTACCGGTAATATTTTACATGGTAAATTTGCGAGACTCACATCACTAATACAAACCATTTAGAATAAGTGGTAGAACACTCCTGCAGTCCTACGTATCACATTGTTTCTGAATACTGGATAAATAAAAAGCATTAATACTATGATCAAGGAAGGAGTCAACTGCGTGCTGTAAGCCTATACCTCTACAGTGATCACAGAATAGGTTCCCAAGTAAATTGAATACCTATATACGCTGCAGAACACAATTAATTCAGACATAATATGATTTTTTAAAGTAGTCAATAACAGGGGACAAGTGCAGGTTGCTATAGCAACATCATGTTCCTACTGATTTCAATCTGTATAAAAAAAAATCATTGTAAAAACAATAGGCACTTTGCAATCTTATGAGAAAAACAATGCACTATTATTACGAAATATGACTTTTTTATCATTAGTATAATATTATAATACCTAATTGCAATCTTATCAGTTGTTGGTTGTTTTTTTTTTTTAATAGGATTTTACGTATAAATGCCAAGAGTATTATATTTATATACCTACTATAATAGTAGGTACTATTAGATTTAAAAATACAATAATACGCTCGATTTCACGTAGGGTGGTCTGTTAGATATATAAGTTCTAACTTCTCACCGAAGTTTGACGTTATGGTTTTTTAAAATATTATTATAGTAATATAATTTATAGCAAAAACTTTCAAGTACTTATATTTTTTTAAATTTAAGCCGTCTAACTTTAGTACTTATTCATTATATTTAATAATATACAGTTTAAAAAATGAATAATTTATTCACTATAATATACACTATTCAAAATTGCTTAGACCACCCTATAGAAAATATGAGGTTGATCGTAGCTAATGCAATAAATTAGTAATTACTATCGCATAGTCATTATATATAAATAATTAGTAATGTTAAAAAAAAATGAAATTCACGCTGCGTTGAGATATGTTCCTTTAGTAGTTAACATGTAGTAAATAATTCGAACAGAACATCGAATGAAGTTTTTTCAATATATGTAGGTGCCTTGCGTGCATTATATTTATCTCAATATAAGTACCCATATGAATAAAAAATATACACATAAAATATTTGTTACATCGATGCTAGAAGTGTTATAAAAGTATACGAAAAAATTCCAAAATTATATCCATTGTTAATTCAGTTCAAATTATTTATGCATACTTTGAATATTTGGTAGTATTCACCGGTTAAATTTAATTTGCGTAAAATTAAAGTATTAATGTATCTATTAAGTCATGGATTGTAAATAATTTATGATGGCCTGCAGTGGTTTTACATTTTACAGACTGGTTCTAAGAAATGATGTAAAATCTAAATAAAGATTTTTGCATCAAACGTATTTTTACGGTGATCACAGTTTATAATAACTCTTTTACAAAGAAGTCGTATATTAAATAAATCGTTTTGGAAAGTTAATCATAAATAATCGTGATTTCAAATTCTTTTTAAATACCATCTTTAGTCGCATGTATACAATATTGGATTGTCAATCGATATATTTACCAAAACTACAATATAATATTATATACACAATATACCATATTTTGAACTCGAGTTTAAACATTTCGTGTGCCGGCCCCTGCTATAATACGCGTACATTGAATTAACGACATGATTCTTTTTGATGTTTCAAAACCAATTTCCCGTTGTCAATTTTGAATCCACCTGATTAGGTTTTTATATTTTGAGCAGTTAACCGTGCCCGTGCGCACAGACTCGCAGCAGTTTGGTATAACATAATCAAAGCTGCAGTGATGTCGATCGTCGATTGACCGTATTGTTATTTTTACGAATCGCCAAATAACTGTTTCAACAATGAATAGTATATCGTTAAATTATATTAACACAATTTATATTGTATCACACACGTGATTTTCGTTCAATACGACTGATTAAGGTAGGCATCATGCGTGATGCGTGTTACTGTTGCTTCGTGATTTAAAAACAAATATTTATCGATTCATCGCAGACTTCACATATTGATTAACGTTTAGAAAATTATTATGATGATGACACCCGTCGGTATTGTATGTCTGCAAGCTACATCAACATGTTAAAACCGTTATTCTTTGAAATATCATAATAGTGTTTAGATTTAGAATTTTTTTCAAATCGTTGGAACTTAATTGAGAAACCAAAGGGTTAATAATTTGTATGAGTCATATAATTATATTACCCATAATTAATGACAAATTCAATTGATTTTGTTGATTGACTCGTGTCATCACGTGCTACTTCAGAGGGTACGGTATATGAAAAATTGATTTTTGTTTTTATTAAAATTTAAATTGATCACCATTTACCTGTGAGATGTAATCAATAGAATGAGTGCTGACGATGTAGTAAGATGATCATATTATTTTAATTTAAATAAGTCTACATCGACAGTTAGTATTTACATAAAAATTATAAAGAAAAATTGAATATTAATTATATTATATATTTATATCAATCAATATGGGTCTGTATAACATATAAATTATAAATTATATAAATTATAATAAATCTTCCCATTAGTTAATGAATTATTTTATTTCAGACATAATATAAATAATATAATACATAATATACCGCGGGTAAATAATAAATATTATTCGCTTAATGGCTTAATCGCTTATATTATTTTATATTTATATGTACGATGCATTATAGCTGTAGGTACTAGACGAAAATATTTTTAACATACAATATGAAATTGTGATCTAATTATAACTGTATACTATGTAATTTAGTAGATATAGATGATAAATTTAAAATCCAAAGGTTGAAGAAATAGGAACTGAAATTCCGATATATTGTGATTTGAGGAGGGCTTGGCCGTCGTGATAATAGGTAATTATTTGGTTTTCCTTTTCCTCATTAATTATTAATGCATTATTAAAATTTCAAGAAATGTTTGACCCACAAATCAAGTTCCCCGTACTTCACAATATGGTATCCTTTTCCCTACCTATATCCAGTAGAACTGTAGTACCACTGCCGTGCCACACAGAGATATATTTTGTAGGCTCTGGCGAATGTGTAATATTATGTGGATCGTGTTTCGCGTCTGGGTTGGATGCGGGGGTGGGGAGGGGTGGTGCGGAGATTCGATCGTGTAATTTATTCGATTAGTGTCGGTATTATTATTATTATTATTGTAATAATATTTTCGGTGAGACTACCTGCCCATACCTGTCGTGCCTCCTACCTGCCCATACCTGTCGGCCGGACGGACACGCCGCCGCCGCCGTCGGGGAGGTTCGTGTACCGTCGCCGGACGCCGAACCGAAATCATCTGCTTGCCCGGCCGGTACCGCCGCCGCCGCAGCTGCACGCGCCACGCACCGCTAACGGCAGCAGTAGTGTAGACCGGTCGTTGTCGTTGTCGTTGTTGTTCTTGTTCTTGCAGCAGTATTAGTGTCGAACGTGACTGAGTGCGCGCGTGTTGTCTCCGTGTCTGTCCGTCGTCAAATAACGAAAAACGAAGCTCACAAATATTGTCAATATTCGTTCGTATTATTTTATTATTGCCGCGGTCGCTGTAATTTTGTCGCGCGGAGACCGAGCCGGTCGGGCCCCGGGAGCATAATTCGATCGATAACGCAGTTTCCGGTTCCCCAACAGTGCAGTGGCGGCCATGCGTTTAACGCCGTTGTGCGATTTATAGTGCCGGTGGTGGAAGCTCATCCCCTCTCACAACTAAAATTTTAATATTAATTATTGTATATAGTCGACGACGGATTGTTTAGTACCGACGAAGAACCATTTCGTAGGTCCGTTGCCATTTATTACCATTTTTTGTTTCGCGTGAAACGCAGTAGCAACCGGACATCCGGAAGCTGAAATGACCCGCAGCTTTTGGTCGCTCGCTGTCGTCCTGTGCTTGGCGCAGGCGTCCACCTCTAGCGCGCCTTCTTCGTGTTACCGGACTTCCAACTACTTCCGGACGCATTTCAACGACACCAGCTACGTATTGGAACAACCAGCTATCTCGAGTAAGTGTTCAAGTGCTTCGTGCCGGGTTTTGCTTCAAAAAATACGTTAACTAGGAATGAAATATGTTATCATCTTGCTCATCGCCATTCACAGTGAGAGCGCAATAATATATTTTGTGATATAGCTTGTGACGGCGACGAAAATTCCCTATAAGAAAAAAATTAGTACAGGGCGGTTGTGTCCTTCCCCTGACCAGTGATAACTACCCACACCACTGTATACGTATTATATTATATACAAACGTACTGATATGCCGGGCACGTGCCCGTTTATATCGATTCGTCATCCGCCGCGGAATACAATTAACTCCTTTGATGCTGCCAAATCTGCCGTCGCATAGGATAAGGGGGGTTGTGTATACGCGTACAATATTTTTAAAGGGTGACACTATATTGCGCATTTCCGGCCCCTCCACATATACACGCAAGCGGGCGTGCGTGCGTGTGCTTGTTTTTCCTTTCTCTCCCTCTTTTTGCAGAACTCTGTACATTTATTGGACGTTTGCGCCACCGACTTTGAAATCGATTCGATCGACGCGTGGACATTCCGGGCGCGCGCTGATGTTCGCTTTTTTCAGATGTATAACAAATACAAATATACATTTGTACGGTTCGCGTATGTATGGATATTTAAAACGAAGATATCGCGATGTATAAGTCCAGGCACGGCTCTAGAATTTTTTTCCAGGGGGTGTGGAGTGAAGCAGATGATTTTGTACGTGGACTAGGGTTTTTTCAAAACCTACAGTGATTACTCAAATAAATCATTTAATTTCATTTAACATAGGTAGCACACATTTAACTTATGTTTAAAATACTCTACTTAAATAGTTTTTATATAATATTCAAAGTTCTAAGTACATAATTCTCAAATATTATTAGGTAATATGTATAAACTTTTGAATAATTTACTATGTTTTAAAAATACTCCACTACGTCCTAGTACAACACTCGCATTGACGACACTCGCTATTGATGTCTGATACCCCGTATTCGTATCGTATTGATAACATAGGTATAGGGAGTAATAAAATATGTGTGTACCTACAAATTTTACAAAATAAGTACAACAATAATGTGATAATTACTCGTCCTTGCCATAATTTTTGATATTTACGTTTCACTTGTGATTGATATTAGTTTTGCAGAGAATTTTCGAAAGATGAACTCAATATTATCAATAATTAATATCACGTTTTCGTAGGTATAATATATGTACCTATGACGTCGTAACACACGTTTCAACGTTCTGATGCATCCATATACAGAGCAATATACCGATAGTTAACTTGATTAAACTCTGTAATGGGATTCACCGATAGTTTCGCTCAGATTTTATCAGTCACGGGTCATTCCACTATTTGTTCCCGTTCTCGATTAGTTTCCAACGTAGGAAATGTATGAAAGCACGGGTTCTGATTTTACAAGTACCGATCAAGTAATGGTCAATTTATAGACGGATAAAAGTAATATACAATGTTTAATCTTATCTTAATGCATTTAAAAATAATCTACTGGTCTAATTGTAAACATTAATTGTATGTAACCGTTAAATTTAATGACATTTATTTATCCATTTACTAAAACAAGTCCAAAACAAAGTAATTGGAAATGTTCTCTTGATTATAATATATTTGTAATAAAATATAGGTATTAGGTATGTTGGTATGTATAATAGATTTTTTTGCTTTAAATTTTTAACCCCCATTGAGAGGAACACATTTTTTTATTCTTCAAACAACGTTGAAGTTTTTAAGAAAATATGCCTTCACTTTGTGTAGGTTATTCTTAAATTTTGACGCTTGTTATTTAAGTTTATGATTATTATATAGGTACCATATTTTATTGTATGTAGACAGTCTAATTTATAATATATATTTAATGGCAACATACACGTCATATAATGACTAAACAAAAACAAAATCTTAACATCAATTTATTATTTTTTAATTTTTAATTTTAATATAATATGGTTTATTTACAGTATACTTAAAAGGACGTCAGCGCACTATATGTTTTTCTCACGCGCGCCTCATGGACAATTTGCGTTCAGCGGGACCGACTCCTTGTTAGCTTTTAACATTAGAGTGAATTGATTTCATATAATTATTTAACTTAATCTAACTTAAGTTTCGAATATTTTACGATATTACAATTTTAAAGCGAGATTATGAGACATTTTTATTTGTAATATTTTACATACCTACTCGTAAATACGTATACAAATTGAAATATGGTAAAAACTCCACTGTACAAATATGAATAATGTTCTTAACTTTAATTTGTTAATAGTTCAATTAAATCTAAATACTAAAGTTAACAACTGAAGGTTGGTTCTACTGAACGCGAATTTACTATATGGTGTATGGGCCAGAGATAGAAAACAAATAGAATGTACCAAATCTGACATCCTCGTAATACTTTCCGATATAATATACACGGTAGGCGTATATTAGGTATCCAGTAGATATTTATAATTTTCCAAATCATACAGCATGTAGGTACGTTTGTTTATAATATACGCGTAATACGTAGGTACATGTAAAATAAAACGTTAACCGACGATGGTTGTGATATAACGTTTGTGGTATACCATACAGCGACCACAAATTGGATTATAATAATATTATAGATACATCATTGATCATAGGTATGAAGTCGATTTGTACAGGTTCAAAACAATCCAACGCGAGTAGACGCAGTCAGTATATACATCGTATGTAATCCGCCTATTATAATAGTATACCTAGGTATATTATAATATATTGTATCGTTTATAAAGAGTATTATGTAAATAGTAAAATATACTAAATGGCATATTATGTCAACGCAGCTTACATCGTAATTAACGAGAATTTAGCGCTGCAGAAAAAATGTAAATAAAAAAGAAAAGAACTAAAAGACGACGATAAAATATTTTTTTCCAAAAACGGCTTAGGTATTTTTATATTATGCCGTATTTTTTTATTTCATTAACGATATTTTTTTATGCCGTTCTTATCTGCTGCTGCTGCTGCTATGCTCCCTCCAACCACCGCCGGTTTTTCGGTGTAAACAATTCGTCCTCACTGAGGTATGTCAGGAACGAAACGATCCATGTGGAATGTCCCCGTCTCTCGAATATATATTGGCCGTGTACCCGACGGACTAATAGAACAGAAAAGGGTTGTCTCCGGAATGGCAATATAACTTTAACTGGAACGGGAGATAACTAAACTCTAGAGTTTATCTGACTTAACACACACGCGCACGACGCACACACCTCATACTATAAAATGTGTATATTATATAGGTGGTTGTACATACGTTGTAAAATAAAAATTTTTGTTTTTATAAAATAAATAAATAAAAGTATCGTAAAAGGTATACAATGCGGCAGACGATAGACGCAGTAAATCAACAATGACGAAAACGACTGAATACATTTTAATGGACAATAAATGATGGAAATAACATTGTTATTAGATTCATGATAATATTATATAGGTAAAGAGCCATAATTAAAAATTTTACAAGGCCCGGGAATAAAGTATAATATCAATTTTTTTCAAAAAATAGAAGAAAAAATCTTTAAATTAGATTACGAGGATATAACAGAATTGATAACAGCATGTTTTATACGTATAAAGCTTATACATAATTTTAAAATTAAAAGCCATAATTGCATGAACACCTATAAATACACATGGCATTTCTGGGTATAGATTTTAATAAGTTTTAGTATACAAAAGAAGTTTGATGCATGATAGCGGTAGTCACTTTCGCAATAATTTGAACCAACACCAGGATCAGGATCAGGACCAGTTTTACCATCTTGTGTGGACCCGGCATAAAATACTTAAATTATTACGTTATTATAATTCTCTATTATATTACCCAACGTTCTTCATATTATAATTCAATATCAATAATGTCACATTTATTGAAATTATTTAAATATAACTCTGGAAATTTAAAAACTGTTAACAATCCTTTATCTTTTAATATCACCGATGTTATACGAAAATCTTAAATTATCATGTAAGATATTAAATTTTGTTAATCGTTTATTTATCTTGCTAGCTATATAACTATTAATTAATCTTGGATTTATTATTTTGAATCATTGTTGGTATCGTAATAATATCGCCTTTTGATTCCGTATACATATTATGATTCATCCAAACTAGTTCCTATATACTTGCGAGTTGTTAGAATTCGAATGAATACAATTTAAATTTTAAACTATGTTCCTGGTAAAATACAAAGATAATACTTGAATGTATTCTAAATAATTACAATGTATAAATATTTAAACACATTTATTCAAGTATTTAAACATTTTAAACTGCTCTTCTTATGCACCCTGCAGGGTAATTTCAAGTGGTTTTTTTAAGGTTTGCGAGCAACAAGTGACTGAATAATAATAATAATACATTTGACTTTTCTACGAACACACAAAATAACGCTTCTGAATAAAAGCATTTCTTATCCACTTCATAAAAAATTACTAAATAAACAAAAGAAGGACTCTTTTGTCTGCCTTTTTTAACTTGTAAGTAATTTGTGTAATTAATTAATTTTACATAAAAGCATTTATAAAGCTTTGTTTTTAGACAACTTAACACATAGATGACATATTTTTCAAAAACCATACATTAACCCGATCAAATTTAAAATTTCTGACGAATCAATAAGAATATACATATTGATGCATAATTGATAAGTTATTATGTTTGTTGGTATGTGTAAAAAGTAAAAACTGGTCAAACACTGTTGTAAACTAAATTATTGTTACAACAAAATAGTTTTATTCAATTTATTAATAATGGCAAACGCTAGTATACTCAATATCTAATATATTATTATATTTATAATATGACATTTCAATATTCATTGCTACCACTTTCTATCAAATTAAATAAAATATAGTGAAACTTTTAAACTCGGTTTTATATAGTCTGCATTCCTGAATAACGATCGATTGTGTCTTGGATTATATTATGCAACGGATGTAACAATTTGACGAAAAATTAAAAATGCAGGATTAAAAATACGATTTCCTGTTAATTACTTACTTTAAGTCTAAATGTATCAAATATCAAAACCATATTATTATCCATTCTATACTTTGTACAAAAAAAAAAAAAAATGAAAAAAAATGAAAACCATTAACCAGCTTACTAGTTACCTATAATCGCTTCATCTTTCATTTATATACATAATTTAATACAAATACATAAAATTATAATGATTGTTGACGGTCTGCTGGCTTAATGAATAAAATATAATAATATTTTCTTACTAATATTCCTTAAGTTTGTACCTGATATATACGATGCATGATGATTGAATGATGCCCGCGCTTTGATACTTGTCGTCGACAATCATAACATAATTATATACCTTCAAATGTAAACCTAATGCAATTACGGATGTTAAATGAAGAGTATTATTTCCCCCTCACCTCACCCTGTGATGTAATTAACGCCGAGGATCGTATTAATACATATATATTATTTATATATATATATCATATACGATGGGAACAATCGTTTTTATTATCATGTTCTCCGCCGTCAGATCCAACTGGAATTTTGAACACACATTTTTTTTTATTATGATTATTTCATATACGCACCGAGTCACTTCGGGGCAAAGTGAAAATCGTCGCAATTACCACTAAAAGCCGTGTACACGATTTTTTTTTTTTAAATGTTTTTTTTTTTATCCCCATTTTATTTGATTGGCCATTTTGACACGTCATCGTGAAATTACACACGGATAGCGCGCGCAATAATAATAACCGTAATGACGGAATGTTTTCTCGTGTGTACGTTATAATATTATATTATAGGTACGTATATTTAGTATTTACGCGTTGAAGGGCCGCACTATAGACTGCTGCAGCAGCAGCTAAGAGCTGTTTAATGGAACGGACGCTCGTGGCCGTCCAGTCACGTTCTCTTATATGTATATATATGTAATATAATATATAAATTTAAGCATAATGCGTGCGCGCGTGTATTATAAATCTCTTTCTTTCATATATATGCGTCTCTTATACGACGTGTCTCTTACGCGCGCGAGCAGTGGTTTTCCGGTGTCAAAAAATAAGTAATAAAATCGTCCTCTTCGTATAATTGTATACATAGTGTCTATATAATATAATAATATTTATATTTATAATATATTGTGCGCATTATATCATACGTGTTTCGGGTGTCTCGCGTTCGGTCCGTACCTCATACTCTGCAGCCGGTCCATCATCGTTGTCCGTTTCGTGTGTCGGCCGTGGTTATCGGTCGCAGAGATCGTATGTGAGACCGTATATACGTGTACGCGACAGTTGTTTCATACACGTCGGATCGGCCGACACGTATATACCCTCCGCGGACATATTGTACATTTGTACCTGCGCCATCATATATATAATACATAAGACGTCGTGACGATGGTGTGCGCAGAAGATAAGACCGAAGTATATAGACTGCGCCTGGACCGCGACAGCGCCGTCTCGGCCGTGCGACGAGATGAAAAATAATAATAAAATATGTATAATACCCATCTACAAAATATTGCCCATTATCATATATATATATTATGTAACCTGGTCGTCACGCCGCGTAACTGTCGGGCTGTTTAAAAAACAAAAACGATACGATTTATACATATCGTCGTCTCGTGTTTGTCTTTCTGGTCTGTTTCTCACAAAACGTCATCGTATAGGACGACGACGACGACGACGACGACGTCGTTTACTCGATCTGTGAAGTGTTGCGTGCAAATCTCGAGATCTCGACTCGTGTGCGTATAATATAATATATTATACATAAACGGTTTTGTATTTTGTTCCATCTTCGTTCGTTCCTGTCGTCATTATAAAACTGGCGCAGAGTCCACTCTTATGTGTTCATCATCTGCAGCATTATATTATGTAGGTACCAACAATAATAAATTGTTCACTGTCGCTAGGAATTAGGATTCGTCGACTGTATTTAAACGCGTATACCTACATAATATTATATTATGTGCGTCATAATATTACGATACGAAAACGATATATTTACGTGAAATCCGGTTATCTGTGAGAAAATTGTTTTAAATTGGAGCGCTTTGTCTCGGAACGTATTTGTTATTATTATTATTTATATGTGTCGTTTAGTGACAGTAAAAAATGAAATTGTGTTCCAACAAAAGATTTTTAGATATCATATTTGTAAACAGTGCGCATGGCGTTGAATAATAATGCTGGATTACCGAACAATTTATTATCTACTGTAATGTATTTAACGTCCCTGTTGCTATAACTTATCTACAACTATATAGGTACACATAACTCTATTATGCGTATATAGATATGTATATATTTGAATGAGAATTAGAGTGCTTTCTTTTTAGAACCGTTAAACATTTTGTTATACGAGATAAGATGTGAGTTATGTTTTTGAACGTACAAATCATATATAGGTCGTATCTGTTTAGATTTGGTTACACAAATTTGCTGGTATAGTAACATTTCTTTTATCGCTAATCGTTATCAATTCGTGTATCTCATACGTCATGTTTTGCCTCTTTTTTTTCGTAATCGTACGATCATCGAATCCAATTGATCACGATGTATCGAATCTCGATCCCAGCATATATTATGTTGTGCCTCTATAAAAATGTGCTCTAGGGGGTTCAAGACCTCCGTCCCCCCAGAAACAAAGGATTTACGTCCAAAAACATATCTACCACCGGAAACACATTCTTCCGGTCACACTCCCGCAGTCCGTCCTGCGGTCCAACGTTTATTCGTTCCCTGAATCCACAATAGGAATTTCGGCTCCACCCCGTTCTCACTGTTTTTGGGCGTGCCACAAAATACAATCAGCATATTAATAATAAATACCGCATTAATGGCCGAGGTTATTGAAGGTCCGGTAATATAATATACTCATCACGAGTGCAGGCTGAAAAGACGGACATCGTCGTAATGGATATACACGCGCGTATATATAATAAATACACGTTTTTTTCCTACTCTTCCACCTCCTCCTTGTGTTTGAACACCGCACATACAGCCGCGTGGATACTGGACAGGTATATATATATCTATAGTGCATATACCCACGGACCATGGGAGTCCGTTCTGAATACCAAATCTCTTCCTTTCTCTGTCTGAGTATTTCGTTCTGTCTTCATCACTCTATCTCTCTCTCCCCGTGGATACGCATTGACCGTAATGGTGAATTACGGGCCAACATATTGAATGAGATTTTTCAGTGGTATTCATTAGCCGCCGTTATTATATCATATATACATATTATTATACACACCACCGGGACGTATATACAGAACGATCAAGTGTGTCGCGAAGTGATCGCATCCGTCTCCCGCGCGTTCCCCTATACATGTCTATATCATATAATGTATATATCAAACTTACATTGCAGATTGTTGAGAGTACATCTCTGAGAGTACTCTCAATAATCAATCACAAGCAATATGCATACATACTTGTCTATAAAAGATCCGCAATCGTTATATATAGAACATTATATATATACGTACACAATTTGAAATAAGTGCATTAATGTAATTCATTGCAATTATATACCTGTATATTAGGTATATGCAAATTATGCGGTTTTATTATCTATGAATAGATTATAAAGAATTTTGAACATGAATAGAACTCGCTGCTGCAGTTTATTATAATATTATATTTATCGTAAACAATTTTCGAGCGCGTTGAAAGTGGATATTATATACTATCATACAGAGTTAGTAGTTATACCGCATTGTAATACGTTTCTATATTTTCACGTAAGACGCGGAGGAACCTTTTAAGTCCGGACTCAGATGGAACAATCTCGAAGCGTTAGCGAATAGCTTAAAAGAAATGTGTGGAAAACTGTGAAGTGCTCCTTTGAACATTTCCCTAGACGGCGGTATATGGTCTATCATATTTCTTCAAAAAATGAACACACACAACCACACCGCCTTGCACAGCGAGAGAGCAGCCCATTGAATTCGGCTGCTTGCAGCAAAAGGGATACATAATAATATATATATTGTTATACACGTCATACACATGTATAATAAACATGGCGTTTTAAACAACATGATTTATATATATATATATATATGTACCGGAGATCATTGTGCGCGCAATAGTACCTATATATATATATTATATCATGATCTATTACGGCGTACCCGAGTTCTCTCTCGCGGGGTGGTCGGCGGCGGCGGAGGTCGTATCAAGACCTAAAGATAAATTCCTTGGGACCATAAAAAAAAAAAAATAATTAGCTCGTAAACCTCAATTACTGCGTGTTCATTGATCGCACTGTGTTCGCTCTGTATATATATATATATACATATATTATATTATACATCTATGTGTGATTTTTATCCTCCCGCGTGTCCGCGGCGTGACCCCTCTCTGCCTCCGGCATCATTTACCGCACATATTGTCTAGTCATCCCGAGCCGGCCGCTATACACTACAGTATATTATAGGTACATAGGTATAATACGCCTCGCGTACACAAATAATCTTTTGTTCCCATAACTGCATTTAAACACAATGCTCGGCGGCTCGTCTTTCTCACTCGGCGTGCGTGGACGGACTGCAGCGCCGCCGCTCCGGTTCCCGTCGTAGTACTAGTAGTATGTATAATATTATATACATTGTATATACATATATAGTACTTATGGTATATAGACTGCAATGCATATTATATATAAATATATAAGATACTGCGTTTATGTGTGTGTGTGTTTGGGTATCTACGTCTCCGGGCTCCGCGGAGATTAAATCATTACACCATCATTACATATTTGAAAACATTAACCGTAACAAATGACAATGGCGCAGGCACCGATGGAATTTGACCGAGAAAACGATGGGAAAGTCATCGGAACGTTTTTTTTTCCTTATTTATTTTAATTCTGTTATTATTAGCTAGATGTACTTTTCATTCTTTCGGTTGGTTTTTTTTTTGTTCTCCTTTCAGACGACGTTTATAGGGTGGTCCCGACACGCGTCACATTATAAATACATATTATGCTCGTTTGTATATCTATATATAGCGCGTTGTATAATTACCACACGGTCTATTGGTAATGCGCAAAAAC
The DNA here is from genome assembly GCA_008086715.1 of Sitobion miscanthi. Taxonomy (NCBI): domain Eukaryota; kingdom Metazoa; phylum Arthropoda; class Insecta; order Hemiptera; family Aphididae; genus Sitobion; species Sitobion miscanthi. The sequence continues at coordinate 21,499,534 of CM017798.1, read as the reverse complement.
GAGAGTTTTCGTTATGTTATATGCGGTCCACCTGCTTCGATTTTATTTCCAGATTTCCAGTCCATTTATGTTTATCGCCCCATCCGGTTCTGAGCGGAATAATATTAAAATACCACAGGTTTCTTGTATAACGGACACATCGCGACAGGGTCCGGTCCCCCCGTTATATTGTACAGGTGGTTAGGTTATAAATCACTAGAACATTTTTCTATACACCCATTCGTCGGGCCCGCTGGTGATTTTATCAAATTGTGCCGATACACCTTGGCTGTACTCGTCTTTTTCACCAACAGTGTTTTTGGGAAACGTGTAAACATTGCACTGAAATGTAAACCTCGAACAAGCACCACGGGTTTAAACGGTTTTATATTACTGCGATATCGGGTTGGTCTATCGAACAACATTATTAAATCTATCAATAATCTATATACAATGATGACAATATAATATTATTACGCATAATATTATATTGTGCGAGTGTATACTATCCACTATTATATTTTATTATCCGAGTGTTTATAACGCCGTTTAAAGAAAAACAAAATATTTCCTCAAAAATGTCTCGTACCTACCCTTTATTATTGAACTTGTTTTCGCTGTTCCTTGCAGTGTACATAATATACTATACGTTGGTATTCGTTTGTTAACTGTGTATATTATATTATTATAACGTATGCGCGTTTCCATTCAAGTGGACGCTAGTCAAAATTTTCACGGTCCACATGATTTAAGAAGGACCTCTGGTGCATTGAATGGCCGCGTCGAATCATAATCGCGAGGACACATTAGTGATACATGGCAGTTTTCTGCGTAAAGAACTCGAGAGAAAATTATTACAAACAGCGGCGTTTAAAACGTTATTATCCGCGATGGCAAAGATCTCGGTGATGCGGGTTCGTCCCGGCAGCAAAACACCTTTATTATCCCCGCATATTATAATATATAGCATTCCTCCGGGGCCACCTGGATATACCACGTCATTGGACCGAGAGAGAGGGTGGTCTCCGAGAATTTCCCCGTTGTATAATGTTCATCAGCTGCAGCCGAACCTAAGCCGATTGGTCACGTGCGTACTACCGCGATTCCGTGGCTAATTGCACCGGTCTCCTTCGGGGTGTATGGCGCGATTGAAACATCACGCCGCTGTCGACGGAACACACACGCACACAATCACGCGGACACCCGGTATATAAAAATCGTCATGTGCGGTAAAAACCGGATTTGGTACACGGCGTATCGAGTGAACTTTAGAGAAGAAGAAGAATATTTGAGGAGAAAAAGAAATAAACACGCGTTTAACACCACTCTATACCATAGTATATAAATATCTATACATAGGTATATATAAAAATTCGTTATCCGATGATGGATTGGTAATGGATGATGGTCGTGTTAATGGACACATTATATCATTTGTCGTCCTGTTTTTATCTTGGTCGCGACAAATTATCACTCTCTGCGGCCGTGGGTTGACACGGGGCGTATATATATTATGTTGTAAAATTAATGAGAGACGAATCCGTCGTCGAGGCACGCGATCCTCTCGAGGAACAAGTCCGACGGGCGACGGTCACCACAGCAGCTGTAGAGTAGGTAGGTATAATATACATAATAGCCAATAGGTATTTGGTATGATTTTTTTTGCATCTTATACTGTGCGATGTTATTATGTCATCGATAACCATTTATATGTAAATATTTTAAAAATTTAAATCTTTATATTAGTAAATTAAATTATAATTTTCGTATATTAACTTAATTATTATATATTCGTATACCTACCTATTCAGAAACCCTATCATTTACGATGTTTGAATTATATTATAATAATATAATGACGACAGTTTTGTTGTAAATTCGAACATTTAAAACTTTAATTTTTTTTTTTTTTGGCATAAGTAAATAAAATATAAAAAGATTATATATTTTTTTTTAAAACGTTGCCTCTTAAGTAGGTACCTATAATAGTTTAGAATGTATCGAATTTCTTCAAAACGATAGTGGGATAAAAAGTTTTTCGCGAGTACAAGCGCACCCTCTATCGTGTATATATATAAATATATAAAATATATAACCTCGTTAAACTTTGAAAGGCTTCAAATACTCCTTATATTCGCCTATACATAATGTGTACATATATATTATATATGCTTGTTAATTATTGGCATAGTTTTAGGGGAATGCGTTGAAAACAAGTCAGTATTAAGTCTTTACATTGTGCGTTCGCGCGGATCCATTATATGCGCGTTAAGTACGACGAAATAATGTGCAGAGCGTACGTTTTCTATATACATATATGCGTGTGTGTGTGTATTATTCAGAAGGGTTCGGTTCAAAGTTAACACGTTCAAAACTTTCGTCAACAACTAATTTGCCATAATATTTACTGCCGTGTGTTCAATTCAATATCATATATATATATATACACAATATATACCTCCCTAATATATATATAATATTAACATTTGTAGTGCGAATCGTGTTTTCTGCCACCGCGTAAGATTTATTATTATTATCATTAATATTATACATTCGTATAAAACCGCTGCGTATGCGCATATAATATATCTATTTATATTATGTATTAACTAGCTGTCCCACCCGGCGTTGCCCGGGCAAAAATTACCTCAGGTGAAATAGTTGGCAATAGCCAATATAACTTATGTGCATAAGTTCAAGAACTGAAAAATGCATTAATTGTATATATTTCATAGCTGATCCCGTTCATTGCGTTGCTCGTTAAAATATGTACCAACTCTATAGGATTCAAACTTTATTCAATTTGTGTTATTTAAAATTCGGTGTATGATGTTCAAAACTTAAAAATTTTCATCGATCATCTTGTATATATTACCCGAGAGACACTACGCTTGTATGTATTGTATGCGTGAGACACGTAGTATGTTTTCAGGTAGGTAATCCACCTGCGGTGGATTGCAGACTCCTTGAAGTGCGTACCGTACGTAATTACGATGTTTCATCAACACGTTGATATTACGATGTTATGTGTCGAAAAATTAGTCTTGGGAATACCGTTTTTACTAAGCTACATAGCAACAGGTCTAAAATTATATTCATTATTCAATCATGACCAATAGCAACCTTACAATAAACGAAAATATAATATTATTTAGTTCTATTCTTACTGGACGGATGGCACTTACATCCAAATTTTCTACTTTTCCGGTGGATTTTCTTAATTATCTTATCGAGAGTTAAGAACCTTCTCCTGACAATATTGCGAACACACGAAAAAAAGAATAGCCAAATCGGTGGCAGCCGTTTACGTGTGATGGAGCGTCCAAGGCAAATTTATATATATAGAGATAGATAAGTGGATAGATATAGTAAATATAGATAAAAAAATTTTTGATAAAATACACACACAAAAAAAAAGGTCAGAGTCCAGGTAGATGGAAACCCTTGGGCCGCCGTGCCGTACCGTATTTCCCGTTATCGGTCGACTGCTATTGTTATTGTTATATGAATATAGATATACAAATTACACGTAAAAATTATTTTTGCCAATTTCAACCCTTTAAAATGAGAATTTCGAAAAATCCTTTCTAGTGCGCCTATACATAGTAATAAGTACATATCCTGAAATTTCAAATAAATCCGTACGGTAGTTTGGCTGTACGTTGATTATTGGTAAAGTATACTTTCTCTTATATATAGAGATTAATAAAACCTGTTTTTAAAATTGAAATTATCAAAACGATTTTAAAATTCATCGTTGTATTAATAATAATAAATAAACGTATACGTATTAATTACAAATGTTGTGTTAGAATTTTTCACAATTTAATTATTGAGAGCAACACGTTTAATATTTTTTTTCTTGTTTTAAATTATTTTAATCAAAACATATGGGTACTGGTATTAGATATTATACTCGTACTTGATACAACCATATTGGTCTCACTACCGATTTATACAATTACGCATATATGTAAATTTAAAATGTAAACGACCTCAGATTTAACAACCGAAAATTCGTACACGCTACACCCGGTTTTTGCTTTGGCGAAAAAAGTAACTAAAAACAATGCTCAGCATAATATAACGAGATAACTGCAATATATTATATCCTATTATACCCATATTTTCCGACGTGCGGATTTCTAGTCTTGTATTCGGAGCGGTAAAATACGACGTGTTCTGCGGGACAATAAATCAACTAATACCATAATATAACGCGGAAACTGAACCGAAAAGTCAAGTTTGTGTATAGTAAAATATGATGCGTACGGTCACTTGCCACCGCCCGTGGTAGACGTATTAGACATCATTTCAGTGCAGAGATAATAATAAAACAGAGTTTGGCCATAAAAACCGTTTTTTATTTCCTCGTTTTTTTTTCTTTTTTACTTAATTTTTTTCACTCACTAATTGCTCACATCAAACCGTCCGCGTCGTATATATTATATTACTATACTTTATTGATTAGGCGCGTTCGCCTACGCTCCAGGTAATACCATATAATACCATATAATACTATATACGAGCAGTAATATCGTTTAACCGACTCTCTCCCACACCGCCGATACGATCTGTCGGCTACCATCGACGGAGATGTGGGCGTCGGGATTCTCATTTTTTCTTCTTCTTTTCCCCCGTCACAAAGAATGCGGCGATGTGTATAATGAATCTTGTATACAAATCGCTTGGATTCGTAATAATTATTATTTTCATAAAGACACCACTGCTATTATTATAATACTATATGTATACGCGATAATTTTGTTCGTTTCCTTAATTCGACGTCATATTTAAATTTATTCAACGCGCATTTCGAACACAATTAAATAAGCGATTTGTATTTATCGATTAATTATACGTTATTAGTACCCACGCACGCACACACACACACACAAAGCTATGTACGCGTATCAAACGCACGAACACACAAATAATTATAATCTGTATTATTTTTGGCATTTCGTGACTAAATTTCTGTGATTCTAAAAATCGACACTAATGTGAGTTAATGTAGTTGAACGTTGAATTGCTGTCGATTTAATACATATTAATATAATATTAATTGTACATTAAAATATGTATATTATGGTATGATTCACTGTTGTAACGTTTTTGGCGAGAGACTTTGTACAATATTATCTGGTAAGTATATAATATGTATAGACAATAATAATGTAATAAATAACACGATGCTATCGACCAAAATAATTGATATTTTCTTGCGTACGCTCAAATGCTTAATATATTATCCGGCGTGGGTTTTGCTTATAATTCGAGTGTAAATTATAATATATTGGGTAGTTTTTTGCGCAAAGATTCTCCGCTGGCGATAGTTTTATCCGTTCGGTGTTAACGCGATGACGCAATAAAATATATAGTGTTGAGAAACACGTAGGTAGCGTTTGTATACATTAACACCGACCGCTGCAGAGGATAAGAAGTAAATATATACAATATACATGTATGAGAGCTTATAAAAAACGGATACCTTGTACCTATATATACACTCGTCGAAAAAGTAAAGCGCGTGCGATCATTAGACATCTGTGCCGACATCCCATATGGCCGCGTAGTCGTGTAAATAGCGAAAATATAATATATATTTTAACTGGATTATAAAAACGCACCGTGCATAATAATATGTATAATACTATATGGTTTGAGAAAATAATCGCATTAAAAAAAATATAATTATAATTACATTTCAATACGCGTGTATAAACGAATTTAAACGTCCGAATCTCAAACTTGAAGTCGTATCAAGTATATGAATATAATACATAGGTATATTATGTCCTACGTCCTACATTTATTATGTAGGTGTATTCGCCACTGCCGCGCGTATATATATATATATAGTATTGTTGGCGATTTATTTTTCACGCATTTATTATTTTTTTTACGTCGCTGCGGTATTGTAAAAAAAAATAATTAAAGATTGTCAGGAGTGGAATTAAAACGTACAGGCGATGCGATGCTGATATGCGTGTTCGATCCAAACATAATAGGTGCATTGTATACGAAATAAAATAATAAATAGAAGTAATAAACCGCGTTGAAGCCATCGTCGTATTATACGTATAATAATAATGTTTTAATATTATATGATATTTTATTATTATGTATATACCTATATTGTGTACGAGATGTTTCAGTGTCTGCGCGTGAGAACGATGTAATATATAATACAGCTGCACTGGAATAGCGCCAACCGCGTGTACATTATTACTATGTAGTAAACGCGTGTTAATGATTGTCAAAAATACGTATTTTTTTTTTATATAAGTCTCGTAAAATGTTAACACTTTGAGCGTAAAATTAAGATCGAAATAAACCGAACCCGCGTCCGTGTTAAGACCTCGTTTTTTCGCGACATAATTTATTAGTTACACCGTGTGTGTATCTTATATTATTATTACCTACCTACTATTATTATTCAGACGATTAGTGGTGGCCAGCAACGTATTACACAGTTGATGACGAAAAAGACGTGTCTCGTATGTATATATCGTCGCGTGTTTGGCACGATTCGATGCTGCTGCGGCAACACTATAAAATAAAATATTATAAATTTACTTTTATTATACATAGATTAATACCTATACATTTTAAATGTATATAATGTATTGAAATATATTTTACTTTTCGAAGCTATATAGCTATATATATGATATATGCTATGCTCGAGGTGGTCGGTGGGGTAAACGAGTTTCCATCATTATATTCCTAAGAATTCACATTTAAAATTCTATATCATCTACATTTTAAACAAATTAAAGTTCACTTAACAACCAATTTATTTACAATAGGAAATTTGTTTATTATATGTATAATTAAACTTATTATTTACACATTGTTGCAGAATATATTTTTTTAAGAAAGGTAAGAATATGCTCATTGAATTGAAGTTAATCGGACTTAAATAATCCACACACTTTTTCCAAAGAGTTACTCTTTAGAGTAAGACTTATTTTCACATTTATTATTTATATAATATTTTCACACTTTTAGGTTTTTATAGACTTGTAGAGTTATAAAAACTGTAAAGCCCTTTAAATCTTTTTTCGTTGAGACTTATTCTTGTCGCTTGGTATTATTGTATTTCTAGAGGTCTCCTGTGATGTCATTAAACCGTATTGAAAAATTGATCATATTATTATAATGTTTAGTGGCGCGGCAATAAAACTGATCGGACAATGACACTACACGCTACACACTCACTTGACGAAAAAAAAATAAACATTGTTAAATGGAGGAAAATCCGATACAGTCGTGTTTCGATCGCATCTGTGTCGACGATTCGTCGCGCGTCCGTTATGGCGCGATCTACGTCTTAACAATATGTTCGAACACGCTGTTACCTATGCTATACCTATTGCCATGTACCGTATCGATATACGTATAATACATAATATAACACGACATGGTTAGGTATGCGCAGCGAGTTTCAGCCAGAAAGCTGCTCTTGTTTTCGAAAGGCTTTCTTGGTGCGTAACAAAACGACGATTCAGGGTTTTCGACTTGAGTGATTTTATATACATCGAACTTGGACGGTCGTTTTAAATTTACCACATTAATATAGATCTGTACGGTCGTATACTATTATCATGATACGATGATAGCGGCAACCGTCACGAATTAAGTTGGTATACTCATCACATAGGTGGGCGCAATACAATAAGTATGTTCTCGATATAATAATAATATATATTATATTATATTTGCTTTCGGTGAAATGTTAGCGTTTGTTTTTTGTCGTCGCAATACAAAAGCACCGAGCGGCACGTTTTTTGAAGTGTTCTGTTTACTTCGAAAAACTCGAGAGTTGTGTCCTATCGCCGCCGCCATCAAGTACCTATACCCAAAAACATCAATACGAGGTTATCCTAAGTATAATATATTAACGTCGATGGGATATATTTCTTTTCTCCTCGCATACGGACTGCGTATAATAATAATATTATATTATACCCCTTAAGCATTATCCGACAGTTGTCCTCGTGTCATTTTTCTCTCTCGCGCCATCCGTGTGCCGTTGTTTTTCGTCTATATATATATCGTAAGGTATATATTTTATTGTATGTTTACAATATACAACGTCCCTCCGACTGTCTCCGATTATTGATCTTCTTCACGGATCCCGCTATGACGGGTTTTACTTATACCATATCCCCATATAAGGTACGTCGGGTGTATAATATTATTATGTTACAACAAATGGGTACACATACACGTATTTAAGTCGTCTCCTCCAATATTCGTTCGCCTCCTTCTCGGTCCTCGTATACCCATTACATACGATATATTTGAACAAAGTCCGAATTTTTAGTCACGTTCACTCACGTAGGTTTAATAATGTGTTTTATTTATCGTACATTATCGTACTAATTTAAAATGAGTCATTTGAAAACTCGACGGATTTGATCCCCCGCCCCGCACACCAAAACCGCAAGATGTTTACTGTACCCATTAGTTCCCGCATTTATAATTAAATACGCCGTAAGTTATTTTCAATCCCGCCGTAAGCATATTGTATAATATTATCTCGGACGTTCGAATAGGATTTTCGTTTCTGCCTACGTTCCTTCTTTAAAAATAAATATGCGATCACACCAACGAATGATAATTTTTTTTTGTCTGAATTCCTTATTTTGAATTTATTGCCGTGTATACGTTCTCGAATAACGCGATGTTACTATAACTATATACAACGTCTTTTTATGAATAATATTATGTCAATGTGATCTTAAATCCTTTTATACTGACATATTACAGTCGTTGGGCTCCAGATTTCAACGCGAATCTTATTTATGCAAATACCGCATTATTAGGTATAATAAAAATGAATTGTGACAAAAGTAATAAATCTTCATAGTTTTGAACGTTATTACAGCTGATGTAACGTACTGTACATTGGAAATATTTTATCAGAAATGGAAAACGAAGATGAACGATTATAAAATATGTTTTACACCCGGCTACAGTTGTATTTTGGTATTAAAGGGATGATGTTCTACGGATAATAGTTTTATACGAGTAATAACCCCCTTTAAAATAATACATTGTTATTTTCGAACACAAATAAAAACACTGGTACGAGTGAACAAATTTAGGCATTAGTGAAAAAAAAATAATACTTTAGACTGAACCTATTGTTATAATCTGGTTTTGTATTATTCGACACTGGTATTCTGATCCCAGCATGGATGGGTAGCCCTGTTATTATTGTTTTGAATTCGTACAAAGACCCAAATTCCATAACTTGTACCGAACATAATATACTATTGATTTCTACTCGAAGTGTTTTAACATGTCCACTCGCTGTTCGTCTGAAACAATTACAATTATACAATAATATTATTTTGTAAGTATTCAATTAATCTTGCTATTACCAGCAGCTATTGTTCATTGGCTGTCGTTGATCATTCTTCTTCTCGAATCTTTTGTGCTTTCATTAATTCTATTAGGAGGTAGGTACAATGTTTACAACGTCTAATACATTGGCTGGTATCGTTAAGACTGTATGTACGAAAAATAAAATAATTGAGTTCATTTTATAATTAAATATTAATTTTTTACCACGCATTGAGGAGTATCAGTTCATGTCCAGGTAAAAAAAAAAAAACATTTGACCACGAACAATAATAACAGAATCCGTTTACCTGGACGAGCTACATGACATATAATATATAAAAAAAATGTACTACCTGTATGTATATAACATTATTGTTGTAATCGACGCGTGTACAAGTATCTTTGATCGTGTACATTGTATATGATCTAAGATAAGTATATATACTCGCCGCGTACGTATATCGTCTTACCGTGACGATCGCGGATTGGTTGTCGTTGACACCCCGAGTTCCTGTCTGCAGGGTGTATACCTACACGATTATAGCTGCTGCATCAGCTGTAGGTACCTATATTATTTACTTCCTCCATCAGGACACGGAGCAACTGCTTGGTCGCCGGAGACATGTGATAGGGAACGCAGATTGCGGAATACGGGGCGGTATAAGATTTTTGCGTTTTGGGCGTATATGCATATCGTATGTCGTATTATATTGTATACACATAGGTACCTTATATGCACGCCACCGCAATGACACATTCTAAACGACGTTTGTCGGCGGTGAGTGTACATAGCGTATAAACGCGCCAGCACGTGCTCGAAATACAAATCTCAAAACACTTCAGCGGTGGCGGTATTGTGATAAATCGATTACACATATTATATTATAGATTTCGACTGTCGCGGCGGAGGAAGCGTATATTATAACATACACGCCATAAAACACAAAATAATAATATTAATATTGTCCGATAAGATTATATTCCGGAGCGTGTGAAAGAAGGGTTTCAGTCACTATATAGTCGGTGTTTATATACATATATATATACACACACACACACACCGACACCGGCGGCGTTCAGAGACGATATTCGTGTTTAGAATGACGAGAGAGAAACAGCTATAGTATATGATGTGTGTGTGTGTGTGGTTGTACGGTGTTCGTGAGAGAGACAGAGCGAGAGAGAATATCCATTATGATGTGTGTCCTATATATGTGCGTGTGTTGTACGAGCCGACAGCGGATGATCGGTGGAGGAGGGTGGCGAGGAGTCTGCACCGGTGGTCCGGATGATAAGTCCTATTGTGTCAACTCTTCTCCCCCCCTCTCCGCCGATCGATGTCGTTCGTGGACACGGGGGGTGGAAGTGGAGCATTGTTGCAGTCGTCATCAGTCTTGTCCGCGCGTATTATATACTATTATATATAGAGAGCAACGCACACTGAGGTTTGCCGACGACCACTCATTGGGCACATTATTGTCCGCGAGCACCTTTTCAGCGGCGTTTTTAGGACTTCACAAGGCAGTGGAAAGGATGTAAATAATCGTGGCAATATTAAAATATAAATCATAACTGAGAGGTAGGGAACCGATTACCCTGGATTCCTCCCCCTAATGGTTAAAATTCGCCACTGCTGGCGCCTTGATATAATTTGTATGCGTATGATATTACATCATAATAATATAATATACCTACATACCAGGTACATCGGCTATTATTGTATATAGGTTAGGTTCCTAATACGTATTCAGATGCGCGGCGGATGGATGATATGTATATGTTCATCCGCTTCGATCATTTGTTCCGGTCCCGGTCCACCGATTCGCTCGTTTAAAGTATCTATATTGTGTCCCTAAACACGAACACACAATGTTTCGCGATAGTTATATTTTCAATCATTTTGTGTACATATTACAAATCGTTTTTAACGGCATCATAATTCATAATATGTTTGTAAAAATATAAAATCGTTAACAAAAAAAAACTAGCTTACTACTCACCCTTTCCCGTTACGAATTGAATGTCTATAGTCCCGACTGCCAACGCGCGTGCGACACTGAATGATTTCCTACGTTAAGTAGGTAATGCACATCGCTTATATAAATAATGATATTTAAACAGAATGTGTACAGAACGGTTGAGATGAGGGTTTAAACTCCCGTCAAATCTTTTTTTACGTTACGTAGTTACAATACATAATCCAAGAACCCTCTTCGAAATATCGTTTTGATTACGCACCCGCGGTAGGTACTTATTTATAAGTCTTATCCCTAAACTCGGTTGTATAAGTATAGTTTATTTATTAGACACAAATTTGGTTTTTTCGATTAGCAATTTTTCTTTTGTCTGTTGAACCTATATGAAAACTGCCGCACGCTGTAAAACATCATCCAGCTATGACTAATAATTATTATATTTTTTTAAATGAACATGCACCCCTAGAGGGCATATCATCAGGATGTCGGTTTTAGCACTACAAGTAGAAATCAGTGCGTTTACAATAATATTATTGAGGTACCTATATTTCATTATATACATTACTACTACTGTGCACTGCAAAAAAAATAAAATATGGAAACTAGCAATAAATGACATTTTTGTAAAATTGTTATCCATATATTATCAACTTGCAAGTTTAGTAAACTATTTTTATTTTTCACTGTATCGCCGGAAAAAAATGTATACGATGAATACAATTTATTGTGCCCGCCGCACAAACTCTATCATAATCTCTTTGCGTACATATCCTACGCTGGCAGTCGTGGGTATAACAACAATAATAATAATAATAATAACGATATTCATTTGTCGGCGTCACGTCATCGGCGGATCAAAGGGTACCCATCGGCTTGCGCAGAGTGCGTGTGTTTTGACACGGGTTCGAATCTCCTTTTACTACGTTTTCATTCATATATTACATGCCCAAAGCCGCCGCCGCACGTATCACTCAACCGTGAATTAAACCATCGTAAAAACGTATGTACAATAATAATAATACACCGTACACGTCGAGTATATTATAATGTATAATATACTGCAACGCTGCACCCATATCACATAATATGTTTAGGACGTACAACACATGCATCATATCTGTATATTACGGTCCGCGGGTAATTCGAACTGCAGCAATAACGTTACGACGGTAATAGTAATAATACTCTCGTCGCTTGTCGCGTATATATCGATATTATATGTTATACATAATATATTGTATACGTTATAATAGGATACATACTGCACGACCGGTCAACAGTCTATATCATATAATATAATATTATTTATATTCTCGATATTATCGGATCGTTGTCTATATCAATAGATCTATTCCGCCGAACGCGGGTGATGCATCACGCGACGACAAAGGGCGACCACCTTACCAAGTATAATGGATATATATTTTATAGGTATTATGTTATACTTGCGACTGCACCGGGCCCTCGCCCCCGCCACCCCGAACAGTTCCTTTTGGAGGATGTAAAGCGTGAGCATATTATATCCGTGGTTTTTTTGCTCGGGCGGGGTGGAAGAGAGGGCTAATTCAATCCCGAGGAAATCCGATCGCCCGGACAATAATAGGCTCATCTGCGGCGGCGATGGAATTCCGCCGAATTCTCTCAACGCGCGCATACACAAATACCCGGGTCGCCTTACGCCCCACGCACACACACACACACACACACAAACACACACACAAACACACACACAAACACACACACACATGTACGTACAAATTATGCGGTACGAGTGTCGGCGGTGTTTTTTTGTAAATTGAAAATCCGATCGTGTACATATGTATAGTGTATACCACACGCTGCGATCCGAACTCCACCTCCGTAAAAACACACAAATCGGTAACAGCAACAATATAAATATATAATAAAATACAATAACGATCTCAAAAACGGCCGGGTACCACCTCTTTCTATATCACACTCGCGCGCGCGCACACACACACAAACACACACACACACGCACACACACACACACACACACACACACACACACACATACACAGAGCCTTTTGAAGGGACCGCGGGCTCCGACGATTGCCGTCTTGCCGCCGCCACAGCCACCGCCACCGCGCCGGTGCAGATGTGCGAAAATCGCTGACGCCAATATCACACACACACATACATAATATCATGAGGTTTTCGTGTGTATTCTAGTCGCGAGTGTGTGTCTACCGACGGTGTGTAGCGTGTGTCTTTTAGGCGCCGCCGCCAACTAATATCGCTGTGGCGGCGGCGGTTGTGTTTATAAATTTATAATACATATAATATATTATTATGTGAAATTCGTATATATAAATAACACCCGGAGATTGTGTGTATACTGTGTAATAATATTATAACGCCTTTTAAAAATACGTTTTTCTGTTTTTTTTCCACCGCCTATTGTAGTACCTTGAGAAGGTACACGTATTCGGGGTGATCCATTTAACGCACTTATTATTCCTGAAAACCCTAACGTTTTTGTAAATATTTCTTTTACCTAGTATACTAATAGTCGACACAACACCATATTTTTCCAATTTTTTACTTTTTACTTTTTGAATGACAATGTATTTATTATTTTTTAATTTCCTAAACAAGGTATTATTCAAAGTATTTCGAGGTATCGGATTCGAGAACGATTTTATTAAGTCAATAATCCTCGCCGAATTATGCTGTATAATATATGTGGAAATCGATAATCGACGTTTATTGCTATTATAATCATATTGAGATAATATGCGGTCTTATAATATTACCTTATGATCACCAAACGGGACGGAACGTTATGATATATTGTAATGAATGTCCATAGAAGGAAAAGTGTTATTATAACATTATTGCGTGTACGATACGCACGTCAAAATAACGTATAGGTACACGATAGGCGTTACTATTAACCCCGAGGTAAGTGTGTGGTGTGGTTGATACGGACGAGGTTGAGTCGTCCAGACAATAATGTCGTTTATTTGGATCATAATATTACATATAGAACGGAATCGTAACAAATAATTATCGTACGTCGTTTATTTGTGCCTACGCTTGATGGGCTATATATGGGATCTAGAAAGGTGCCCACGTTTAACGTGGTTAGATACGCGAAACAATAAAAAAATATAGTATACGATCATCACAGTAGCGAAACACATATTATAACTAATAAAGTTTTTTTACGATTACCTACGTGCCGGTCTATAATTTTTTTATTTATTGGATGAGAGGGTGGCAGGGTGCTTAGTTGGTTTTTGGGCGGACTTAATCCCAAATCTACTTCTCCTAGCCCGACATACTATATTATAATATTATACATTAAAAAATGTGTGTTTTATACTTTTTTTAAAGAAGGAAAAACACGTCATATTAAACATGCGCGATCGCTATCGTATCCGGAATACGAGAAAATAGTTAAACGTTGATGATCATTGTGCGTATAATTGTGACTGTCCGTGGTAGTTTTCATTCATGTTTCACACGTGTTCTCGGAACTCGCCGACAAGCAATATAATATATTATTCAACATGTGTGTACAATAACCTTATATACATATATTGTAACTTGTTTTGAGTACGCGCTCGCCAACAAAAGAATACAAGTTACGACAACGACGAAAAAAAGAAACCGTGTAAAATCTAAAAGACGTAATATAATTGTTCCTATCGAACCTTCGGTAATTATTCGTCGGATGTTAGGTATATAGGAATTTAAATCATTTTTTCTCTCCTTCGACGGTAAAATACAATAATATTATAAAATCTATTGAAATTTAACGTTTCCATAGTATTAACGTCAGCTTGATTAATATTACGCTCCGGTTTTACGTTTACTCGATAATAATATTATTATGGTTTCGAACTTTCCCGCAATCGCTCTCGAAATTAGGACGATTATTAATAATAATTTTGCAGCACAACAAATGCGGTGATGCCAATAGCGTGTATTTTATATTTTCATGACATTTCTGGAAGTTGTCCATCCAATGTAAATTAATTATTAATTATATTAAGCTATGTATTATTGTTTTTTCGAAGTGAAAACGCAAAACACTTTTGGTGAAATTCTGGGTTTGAATCGTCCGGGCACAAAACAGCAGTGTAGGGTGTCTTATAAAACTTTGTCGTCCGTCGATGACATCCCCGAGTAAACAATATGAATTGATTAACAACAGGTCATCGGCCCAAGCGACCCTTTGAATATACGGAGATCGTCCGGGTCGACGATAACGAAAACGCTGTGAAAAATCGAATGTATATAATGTATATACCTATCTATCTAGTAAACATATATTAGACGCGTGTCGTTACCATGCCATCGTTTTTTTATTTTCCTAAACATATACGACCTAACCTATACCAACTATTTGTCATCTCTGCAGTGGTATTATTGTGAAAAAAATTTTATCTGACACTTGTAGCACATGTTTTGAATCACCGAAATCGCGCCAACGTGTACGCAACGTAAAGGTGGAATAAAATGATTTAAATGATATACGTAGGTTTTGAAAGGCACACAATCGTTATATTATATATAGGTAGGATTATAATAATTATTTTGCTTATTTTGTATAATAATAAATAATAATATATGGTTATCGAGGGCGCACATTGAATTGATGTAATTGATATGATTGAATATATAAATGCACTGCACACGTTTGACTTTGGGTCGGATTTTATTAAGAACTCTCCCGCGATTTATGATTCTTTTAATAATCAATGTTATTATAAATTATATCGATAATAAAACTGTTAAAACCCAAGTAACACATTATGTCGTTTCGATTTATAATATTAATATTATAGCTCAGTAAATACATATTATTATTATATAAAACCAGGCACTGCGTTAAAACCACACGCGCGCTCGCAGTGTTGCAAATCCCGGTTTAACGATCGTCTCGAACGTTTCTCACAATCGTTCTACGTAAACTACGTAGTAGTCCCATTATGTATCGGATCCTATGGTATTAAATATTATTATGCTATGTTGTTATTATTATTATTATGCTATGTTATTATTATTATTATTATGGCGGCGTACGCGCGTGGCGGATTGGCTGACAAATCAATCGGCGGTGCGCGCTGCATTGATTATTACGTTTAAGTCTCCCGTGCCCGGTTGTAGCGGTGGCGGCGTGACGTCCGGTCAAAAGAGACGGGACACATTAAATTGCAAACGATTCGATAGGTATATACATAATAATATGCACAGTATATAATTTGTTGTTTTACGTACGCCGATTGTGTTCAGGCCGCGGCGGTCGTAAAAACGAGGAATAACACAAAATTTTATATTGCTTTTGCAAACACCCGTCATCGTCGACGTTGGCTGTGCGTGGTAGACGCCGTGTGTAGAGGAAACAGAAAAAGGGAACCGCCGACCACCGATATAATAATAATAAAAACCAAAAGAAAACGGTTCGGGATGATGCGTTTGCGTATAAAATGTGTTGTATAACGTCATTATAATATGCAGTCTTATAAAATATATTATTATTTTAGCGAGACCAGGGCTCCGGAGGTAGGTAGGTATCTCGGAGGCGTCGCGACGGGGAAGAAAAGGGGGCCAATTAAAGCGTATTATTATTTTATTATCGAGAAGAAGACGGCGATGGGAAGAAACTATACGCTCATAACCCCACCACCACCACCCCCAACCATCACCCCATCACCGTCGACCGTAATAACAACAATATATACCATACGGCGGGTGTACACACACACGCGCGCGCGCGTCGCGTATAATAGACGTTTTCCACCGGTGCGGTGTGTGTGTGCACTCTGTCTGAGCGTTGGAATGCGGCTCGGCGCAGCGGCTGACGGCCTTATATTAGCCGTACGGTGTATTACGTATTATGTAGACCGTCGGCGGGTGGGTGGGTGGATGGCGGCGGTGGCTGTTTGTGTGCGCGCGCGCGCGCGCGCGGACAGGAAATTACCTGCTCTCAGCCGCCGCCGCCGCAGAAATACCGTCCGATTTCACAGCCAGCCAGCGAGCGAGACAGAGCGAGAGAGAGAGAGAGCGATAGACGGACGGACGCTGGTAATGACGCGTTTTCAACGACGGCCGCCGCGTTGGTTTTCGAACCGACACGACGGACGGTGCGGCGGCGCTATACCATAATAATAATAATACCACCGCACCGGTAAGACCCGACGCGGAGAGCACCACCGCCGCCGCCGCCGCCGGTGCAGCAGCAGCACCGTTCACGTAAACGGCTTCATTATTATTATAATAATATTATAATATGCGGCATCGACACCGCCGTCACTATACGACGGGTCATCGGGACGCCGCCGTCACTGGTATACGGTCGGTGGTTGCGGCGGCGTTCAATCCTTTCGGAACCCGACGAAATAAAAAATGAAAAAACCGGCGGCGTTTAATTACGCGTTACGTGCGCGTAGCGCCGGTCTTCTTTATTACTATTATTATTATTATTATTATTTTATACACGAAAAACATTACACGGCGCGACTGCCGTTCTGCAGACGACGATCGCATTCGCGAAATTATATACTATAAATTTTTTATTGCTAGAATATAATATTATGTCGCTTACAATATGTAAGATATTCATACAGATGTGATACATCTATGCTATATAGCATGTATTGCTATCTCCGGTTGAGATTTCCATTATAGCACTCGTCGTCTTCTTTTCACGATGACAATATTGACAAATTATAAATAATACATAAAAACTATAGTATTTAAAAACAAAAATGTCAACACATTTTTTTATGAACAATATAATACGAATCGACATTTCGTGTGGAAAACTATTCGATAGATATTTCAAATTCAAATATAGGTACCTACTTATAACTTTTATTTTTCAACCGTAGGGCGTAGGCAATACCAATTTTTTGGTTTGTGTTTAAAGTAAGAACAATTATTATAGTACAACTTAAAATATTATCATCGGGGATCATATATCTAGAGACGTTACTCCAACCTGCAGTATGTATGAATTTGACGTTTTTTTTTTTTTATTAATGAATGGAATTTCGATATATTTTTTTTCTGGTTTTGAAAGGTTAAATTTTAGTATTAATTGAGTTTGTTTAAAATATTTATATTGTATATAGCTTGTTTTTTGTATAATTTGTCAATGTCAAGTACTCGTAATAGTTTGAATAATATTTATTTGAAGGAAATTATTTGGGTTTGCCTATAGGATGGATTTCATTAAATTATTTTGAGCAATTGAAAAGTTGGAATTTAAGGTAGTGTTATAAACTTCCAAGTTATAACCAACTCAGCATACTTGATATTATTATTATTATAGTAATTATTCGGTCCGATCGCTGCCGTGCGTGTGCCGTATGACAGCCGATAATTAAAATATTATGTATATATTTTGTTACGTTTTACTCTCGCGTAGGTTACCCTGCAACGTATAATTATATTGATATAAAACAGAAAATCCAGTTTTCACAAAAAAGTTAAAAAAAAATAATATAAAAACCATGTCGCGGCCGTCACGCGATTTTTTTCCAAACTTAATAATATGTACATTTTTGTTGTAAATATATAGAGAAAACATAATAAGTACAACACGATATAATATACATGTGTAATATCCACGATAACTCGCGACGCCTTTACCGCGGCCGTGTATTTTCGTTATCACACTCAAAACACGTCAAAATATATTAACGATCGTACTTCAGCAATAATTTAACGACAGTTACTTAGACGATGAAAAAAATGTGCCCAGGTTCTAAGCGCGGCGCTTATCAACCCGTTTATAGAGGGCCTATATATATTTAATAGTTATCTATACTACCTATATAACACTGACTAGATTATAGAGCAAACCAAACGGTTTTTTCCGAAAACTCGTTTCATAATCTTGTAGTGACTACAAACTTATTGTGAGTGTGCTGTTTGTACAGCCTTGCATGTTTATATTATGTATATTAATCTAAATGTAATGAAATGTACTATAGAGGATTCATTTGTTAGCGTGTGACGTTTCGCATATAGTTTGTATACACTTCACAATTGAGCTGAAGTATTTTTTTTATGCATATTATACGGATGCGAGGGAAACCTATCGTCTGCGACCGACGTACGTGACTGAACGATCCCTTCTGCACATTCACCCTCGTAGCCCCCCCCCCACCCACACACACAACATACACGACACTTTAACTTCGCAAAATCGTGGTGCAAGTTCCAGACTCGTGACGGTCGTCCTGTCTGCGACAAGTTTAATCGACAACGTTTATCATAATTAAGCAAAGAGAAAAAAAAAATGATGAGACTAATTGAATGCGCGCGCCGCAAGTATCGAGTGCAGCGTTATATATATATATATATATATATAAGCACTGCAATTATTATATTAAAGAGAGCGAAGACAACGGAATCGGACCATAATTCTATATAATAGTATATACAGAGTGACGGTAATCGACCGTGACATTAAATGCGATGCGGTTACCGTTGCTGGTCGGTGGACATCCGATATCACTGACGCTCTTTAATTCCGCGCGGGTTCCAGAGTTTTCATTATATTATGTAGGTACATAATATATATATATATTATATTGTATACCTATTAATCGTTCCAGCGTATATCTTTATTAAAATATTATATTTTTCCGTTTTCGGAATTTTTCTGTTCCGTACTAGTTTGTATTGTGTGTTCAATGTACGTATTCAAATACGTACATATCGTACTTATATTATATACACGCCATACACCATACACGATAAATATCGTTCGACACATTAATTTTGATGCACGACTATGCAGAGATTCACGAAACGGGTTTCGGCCCAATCGGTTTGGATATTATTTCTACTTAAAACCTCGTCGCTGCACCCGAAGAATTCCGATCGAAAGTAAGCTTATACCAAGGCCGAAACGAATACGCATATTAATTATAACGAGTCATTTTTTGTTTCGTCGTCGTCGCGGTTGACATCACTAAAAGCGGCAGTAACATACCAAGTGAAATAATATAATATCATAATATTATATTATAAATGCCGAGAAAAAAATCGCATCACCACCTCCCCAGTCGCGCCTTATTATATACTACATCCAACATCTGCGACCAATGGTGTTATTTATACGTATTTATATCTATAATAATATTGTATATACGGACACTCAAGTACACACACGCACACAAGCATTAGATCTATATGACTATAATATACACGACACGTGATGCAGTTGACTTTGTGGTGCGAGGTGTCTCTAGCGGACCGTGGTCGACGAAGAAGCGTCGGAGCGGATCGAAGTACTTATATAATATTATATACACTATCCGGACGAATTAACTTTGAAAAAAAAAAAATAACAACAATACCAATTCAATTTGGGCTGTAAAACCGTTTTCCAGTCTTTGTGCGTAACAAAAGCGAGTACATAATAAAATATACGCGCGAGGTGCAATTTTACAAGTACGTTGACTCGTTCGCGGCGAATGTATCGATATAAACTTTAAAAAAGACGTGCGCGTAAAAAATCACTTTGTATCGCTATGTATCTTCAACATAAAATAAGAACGTTATTTTACGTAAGAAGTCAGACTAATTTACTATGATAATAATATATAATATATATCTATCGCAGACAGCTGCTGCAGCTGTATCGTGATACTTATGTATAGTATTATAATGTGATCCAATATGCTATCCGCATGAGGTATAATCATAATTTTACAAAATATTACAATAAAGACGAGCTAGGCTTCCCTAAATATTAACGGTTTTTCATAAAAAAAAAAAAAAAAAAAAATGTAAACCGTCCATATATAAGAGAACCCGCATGTATTGTCTCAGTCTTCTGAACTCACGAACATTTAAGTTTATCTGTTCCGATTGTTTAATGTATAATATGCAGTTGACTTTAATGATGGAGTGAAGTCACCTATTATCAAACTTTAAGTTCAGAAGATTACCCGTGCTTTCTCGTAGGGGTTTTTACGAAATTTTAGTTTAAAGCGAGTTCTAAGAATTTTTGAGTTGTAATATTTTACATGCTCATAACTTATGAGTTAAAAGTTAAAATATCGTATTCACCCACGATAAAGCACATATAAACTTCTTACCTTTATTTTAATGTCGATTTTTCTTATGAATAAAGCTTGTTACTCACAATTCGAACTGCTGTTCACTGATTTGATATGTCACGACTTAGGAAGACAAACACATACGGGTGTGGTGTCCTCTTTACGATTTCATTTTGTAAACACAAAAATTATTATACATTAATATTATCTGTGTTTTGTATAGTTTTCTCAAAAGCGTAGGTGTAAAAGCGTTATATAATCTATAATATAGGTCCTTTAAATGTTATCTTTTCATAATATATAAAATATATCGTATTTAGTGATAATAAGTATTGTTACTGCTCCACCTTGTTAAACAGCGTAAAACTTATAGTAATTCGGCAAAAATTTCGTAACCGACTTAAGTTAAAATAATTATTTTGAAAACCTTAAGTAATAAAGTCGTTTTTCGAGTATGCATTATTATGTAAAATATAATTAGATACGAGTATATTGGTAATATAATATACATTATTATATACATATAGGTAGTCCCCAATACTCCATCATAACTGATAAGATTAAATGTACCGCCACTGAGGGTTTTCGGTTATGATGGGTATAATATAGATAAATATATTCATACATTATACAACAATACATTTATGTGTTATATATTTGATACTGCTTTTATCATATACCATTAGGTTTGACAATCTTCGGGAGCATTACATTTGTTTGGGGGAGTTAAGCTTTTTCACCAAACCCCCCGGAATGGCGCTTATGATTCTACTCCTGAATGAGAAAATCTTCTTGAAAATTATAATATTATAGTAAATTATATATTTTTATTAATCAAAACTTTATATTACATTTTTTTTATTCGCCACGCGAGACCTTAGGAACTTAACGGTGCCGAATGCTGCAGCAGAGTGAATTAACAGCGAACAAATTCGTGGAATATTAAATTTCTTCATAATTAAAATACAGACTTGCTAATTGAATTGGTTAAAACAAAAACGTAATTTCTTTACTTCTTTACTCGGTGCACTTCAAGTCGTCGTAATAAATTTTAGTTTAGTTTGAGAAGTTCTGTCTACATTTAAAAATAAGAGGAAATTCAGAAATGGCATTTGACATTTTAGCTAGATGAAATTCCCATCGGAAATACGATATCGTGTAGTTCGAAGGACAAACAATCATAATAATAATAGTAATAAAACACTCGCATACGTGTATATATTATTATTGCCATTAGGGAGGAAAAACGTCTAGACGACAATGCGAGCGCTTTGACGAAATAAAGATTTTAAAAAAACCATACTTGTAATAAAAAAAAAAAAAATTCTTAAATCCAAACTCGTCTTATAATAACGCATATAATATAATATATAATACCTATAGGTATGTTGCAGGTCGCCGGACAACGTTTCAGTGCGTCTCTTTAATACCACTTTAACGATATTTTTGTATACCATAATATGTATGTACACACGTCACACACGCGCATATATTATACGAATAAGGGAAGATCTCCTATGTATATATATAATACATACAATATAATGTATATATTTATACCTACCGCGCTGCGTTATTTTTATTATTATTATTCAATAAACCTATTATAATAACGCAATCGCGTAATAACAAACTCGTTACACATTAACGTCACCTGTACTCTCTTCTCACAGTGTGTACACACACACGAATTACACGTGTAAATAAACGTGTGTGTGTGCGTATTGTTCGGAATGCAATCGGCGGCGGCGGCGGCTGCTGCAGAGCTCACTCTCTGTCCGTGTCCCTCTTCGTCTCTCGCCGTCTTCGTCTCTCACAGTCTCGGCGACCGGTGCACCAGGTATACCTAACCATAGGTATATACAAACGTACACACACACACACATATATACATACGTATATATAATATACCAGAGCGCACATGCACGTGTACATATATATATATTGTGTGCGCCGGACCCGAAATCCATTAACCCCGAAAAGAAAACAATGAGCACTCGGCAATGGAATGTAGTTCGAAGGGGTCGTCGGTATTTTTTTCATTTTTTTTTTCTTGTTGCAGTCTTCTGGAGATTATTTTTTTCCTCCTTTCGTCCGCGACATACGCGCATACGCACGCGCTTAAATGCGTGTTCCGCGTGCACATAATATATAATACTTACTCACACATATATATATATATACATATACTTATAGGTACGCGTTTATATATTATTTATGTGTGTGTGTGTAAATGTGAAACTGGTGGCCGGCATTATTCGCGCACGCGAAACAAAAGGATCCCGAGCTATAAATCAACAAGTTTGCCGTTTCGCGGCCGGCGGACAGCAGCAGTTCGGCGCGACGTCGGTATGTAGTCGTACATATATATATATATATGTGTGTGTATATACATAATATATAATATACATCGAGAGAGAGAGAAGCATGCCGAACGGGGCGGGATTGGGCCGGAGGAGCTGGGCATATTATAATAATAATAATAAATATAATATATAAACGAAAAAAGAAACAGTATGTATATATATTATATATAATAATAACAACGATATAATATAGTATAATAATAAAAAAATAAATGCTCCGGTGAATGAATAATGTATAATATATAATATATACGTCGATATATATGTGTACCTTTATAGTTATGTTCACGTATATATACTGCACATACGCTCACCTACCTACGCGCAAAATACGTATATTATATATTTGTATATAATATATAATATATGAAATAACTTGTGTTACGATTTATTATTGTCGTCGTCGGCACGGAATAAAAAATAAAATAAATGTACATAATGTGTGTGTGTGAGAGAATAATCGCGATTTGCATCTGTGCGGGAGATTCCGATGTCGCGAATAATTACGCGTTTTGCAAAACGGGATCGGGAACGGCGGCGGCGGACGGAGAAGACAAAAAAAAAAAAAATTGTATATACGTCTTACACGAGAACGTTATTTAAGCGCAGTGACATTTTTTTTCCCCCATTTATTTTTACGGATTCCCGACTTGCGCCACACGGCGTACATACACATATTACACACGCCGCAGCGCTGGTGCGAGAGTGAGAATAATAATTATTATTATTATTTGGTAGGGTACTATATTATTTTGGAGATGGAAAATTATATTAAATTTGAATATCGATTCCGACGCGCCGCCGCTACAGATCGCTTTAAAAGCATTATAATATACCATCTCTGCTATTACTCATATTATATTATCCGCTACCATATATACCTGATATGCCTATATACAGTATACACATACAGGCATACCTACCTATACATAATATTACGTATATACATTATAATATACAATACGCGTTTTGCTGCTGCTTCGGGTGCGCGTTCATATATACATGTATGCGTAATATAATATATTATTATTGTGCTCATTTGTTTGACATATTATTATACATTGTACGTATACACATTTTGCTATTATATAATGGCTGCAGGTACACCGGTCGGTAATTAACTCGAACAATAACGCTGTAATTTCGTTTGTTTTCCACTGATTAATAATATTATTATGAATAATGATCGATCCCGGACGAGAGGTGCTTTGAAGACGTACATAATGTACATTTAACGCACGTATAGCTGTTTTCGTGTATGCATAATAATAATATAAATGTTTATGTACAACCGCACATAACATACGTGTATACCTACGGTATGATGCCTACATAATAATATTGCAGTATATATTAATAATTATTGATTTCGTATGCAGACGAAACGATAATAATAGATATATTAACTTTTTTTTTTAATTCGTTTATTGTTTCCACTCGCGTTTTTGCATACTGTATTTTTATATTTTGTTCATACTGACAATAATTCAATAATTTCGATGACGTATGACAGACAGTTAGTATTATAATAATATTATATACGCTCAGTGATTTCATCGCGTGATTGATTTGTCGGTGCCTACTAAATAATATATGCATGTAAGAAAATAATAAATAAAAAAAAACCATTATTTTTTCAATAGCGGATTGCCATTAACAATACCCCGTGCACATAACAGTAGGTACGTTGAATTTTCTGAAAATTCCATTGTTTTTCGGTATACATTGTAAAAATTCTCCCCTCTGGGGCGGCACTAGAGTTCTGCGGTAGTTGGGTACTGCTACACCGCGATTATAATATATATTATGCATTTTTAAGAGTATTATTGGCAAAGCCGCATTGTTCGACGAATTTCAAGTATGTAATTTTTTTTCTTATAATTATACACGAAACCCTTTTACTAAACAATATTGGAATGTGTAATGTCTATTATGTTGTGGTTAATTAAAAAAAATTCCACTTGTGGGATCCGATTATAATATGACGTACGATGTATAAAACCTACCTATTTAAAAAAGGGGTAGGTACGGCTGCTATATATCAAAAATTCCAAACGATAAAATAAATATTTCGAATTAATTTACATTGGTTAGTACACCGCAAATCACGTTCCTTTATAGGTATCTATAATATTTATAACTTATAAGTTTTGTAAATGACCGGCTATTAAAATGTTATGTTATGTGTGTATACATTTTAAATTTAATTAACGGGGTCATGAATAGCCTCGTGATTTATATCTGTGATTTTTAATCGTTCCTTATAATAGCGTTACGCATTACAATATCAATTATTTAATACAGAAAATATACAGCGTTTTTATAATTCGACATTCAAATAACATTCAAGTGTCGTGTTGGAGAAAAAAAATTCTATTAGGTCCAACTTTGTACTGTACGTATTTACATATACGGTCGAGTATATACCATTAATACGTATCGCGCAATCAATTCGCACAGACAATCTAAATAATTTATTCCACCAATAACATGTATAGTTAGCGTATGTTTTCGTTTGCGTTATATTGTTATGTCATTAAGACGTATATATTATAATATATAATTCCATTGTAATTATTGAGTTATAATAGCTATTAAAAAATATGGAATTCCGTAGAATCGTATATTTTCGTGTAGTTTTGGAAAACCACGGAAACGCCTTATCAGCACTATACATTATGAATAAAAAAACATACAAAATGATTTTTATTTATTTATATATCAACACGAAACAGTCGATAGTATGCTACACACATAGAACACCTATAAAAAAATCTATATAATGGTAATAACGGTGTCATGAGTGATCTGAACCTGTATATATAGTTTACTGCTGTTGTCGAGATCTATTTTATAGACAAAAATAGCTTGTAGGCTGCAAAACAACGAAAAAAAATAATTACATACTTATATTTATAAAAATAAATTAATGATAAACCAATTAACCTTATTAAATTCGAATTTATCAAAAACATGTTGTTACATTAATATAAATTACTCATTAAGGTTGCTATATACCTATATCGTATTCATAAAATCTTTGAATATTGAGTCGTTATATGACATATAGTTATATAGATAGTACCTATATATATATTAAATACATCCACTGTTATTGTTGTTACAATTGCAGCCTCTTTCAATCAGCGCCATTCAAACATATTATATCACATTTTTATTTTGTGATATACCATAAACATTCAACGTATTGAGTTGAGTATATGCTTTTCATTAATCTCTGTGGATGGTATAGTCCCTATAATTCTCCTTCTATCATAATTATGGGCAAAATTGTTTTCACATTATTGTCGTATATAGTTAGCATTGTTGATTGCCAGTAAATCGCCAAAAATAATAGTCGTAGATCAGAACAAGTATCAAGTAAGGTGTAGATCACTTTACGACATCGGTACATAGATAGCTAAAGCAATATATTATGCACGACCTAAAAAAAATCGTAGGTCTAATCCTCGTGATGAAAAATAAATTGTCATACTGGGAAATATATAATACCTGATATACACTGCAGTAGTATGATATTATAATACAGCGTATATATTAAATGTGTACTGAAAAAATTTTTTATGTCAAATTCGTATGACTTGGTTTACAAACATGTAGGTATGTATTATTATTATATTAGATTTTTTTTTTGTCCTCATATACCAAAAGAAAATAATATATTGAAACGCTTACGTGGCTCGTGTTTCACGCGATGATGGTGGGAAAAACATAATTTTGTGTTCGGACAACCATTATAATAAAACGTTGTCGGGTCGATAAGCAGTGATTCAAAATCATCGAGACGTGCGAGCGGCAAAGATTCGTGCATTAATATAAATACTATATCTATAATATAGTCCATCGTCTATGTACCTAGTATACATATATATATTATACTTACAATATCCTCGCGACTTCATTCATAACGCAACGGGTTTTATTAATTTTTTTTTTTTTTACTCAACTCGTTACTAACGCAAGGTTAGTATTATATTATTATATTATAAATATAATATAGTGTTCACGCACGGTTTGTTCGAAAAACGTTTTCAAATATACATTTGGCATTTTGCGAGACCGCTCGTCATCACGTAGAATCACTCGGCCCACGTGCACTGTACCTACCTATCCATATCTATATGTATTCCTATGCATTATAACATTGCCGCCTGTACCCATAATATTATAATGGAATATAACCTATAGGTATAGTAAAGTATGTAAGTGTATCGGATTCGCTTTATATGTAGACGTCGGCGGCGGGGCGGTGGACGGACGGGTTCAAGTTCAGTACCCCTCGTTTGCCGTTATTATATTATAATGTATTGTTATTATTCATCGTCGGAATATGCTACCAAGAGGAAATTAGAAAAAAAAAATCGTTATAAAACAAAATACTTCAAATGGCAGCGACGGTCGTGTGCTGTTTCAGAGAGAGAGAGAGAGAGTAGAGAGCCCGGCCATTATCAATCGTATATTATTATATTATCTATTATATTGTGTAAAAGTCTCGATACCTATCTCTCGGCGTTCACATATACCTACACGTGCATATATAGGCCTACACGAGAATACGATGGACTAAATGCAGCTTGTGAGACTTGTCGTCGTCCCCGACTATCTGCACCAGGAATTATTCACCGGTGCAGTGCCGCGTACAACAAGTGTCCGTGTGTGCGTGCGTGTCCATTCGGTATGGAATTCCAGTGCACTCCGGATAATAATAATAAATTTACATATGTGTGCAGCGCCGCCTTGGCATGGACCATGTGAACAAAATGGTATGCGCCGACCACCACCACCACCACCACCGGAGCTACGTACTCTCCGAGCACATAACAACCGATCGAAAAATCTGTTCCGTTCTATATAATATATACTATGGTACAATGTATAGGTATATACACAATAATATGCATAAATTATAATGTACACAAACACACACACACACACACATCGTAGGTTGTTATAACACAATATTATGTTATAAATATAATAATTTATATCCTATATGTTATAATATTAATTATTATGACTTTAAATAGTATATTATAATATATTATTATGGCTGCCAGCAATTTGTACATTTTTGTTCTCACCGCGCGCAACACTAATCATTTCATTAACGATTTAATTAATAACAAATAATACAATATTATCGAGACGACCGCGCGACACGCGTTAACAGTTTATACGACTAAATAGATATTCTCTCTCTGTCTGTGGATATAATATACCAACCTAATATGTCTACTACGACCGTTTATAATAGACATTAAATATACTCCAGTCATAACTATATTTTTCTACTAGTTTATGTATACATTATAATATACTTTATAACGAACGAATCTAAAATAATAATTATAATTATGTTAATGAGAATTAATGATGGGTGTGTAAATTATTATTATATATTATTATTTAGGTATCTGGTATATTGTATATTGTATAACTACTTGAAATGTGGTGAGTATATTAGTAAATACCATCTAGTTATTTGCTGTATATGGGTGTACCGCGCGGTCCAGTTTGATTATTGTTTCTATATATTAAATGTATTTTTTTTATCGATTATTGCTGTAATTTTGTGTATTATATTATTATAATATTATGCACGTTTCTCTCTAGTTCTCTCGTGTTTCCATTTTCAAGGATTTCGTCAAATCATCGTTTTATTTGTGATTCCCACGCGGACATCAGGAATTCAATTGTTTTCGTTTTTCAACACGTTTGATGATAAATATTAAATTTTAATCTGAAACAGAAAATTGTTCACCGAACTAAAAATCAGTGTTCAAATTATAATAATATATAATAAGATAATACTATAGTGTACAATAATAAAATAATTGTATTATTAAAAATAATATACTTATGAGTTATACTAGGGTTTCCTGGGTTGCTCGAACGTCCCAGTTTGATAATTATTGATAATGTGTTCTTTATTTTTCTGTCCTTCACGACAATTTTTGTTATCTCTTATCGCTAAATTTTGTCGGTTAATTATTCCGATTTGTAACGTTGAGTTAGTTTTTGCCTTACATAAGCTACAAACGTATATCTAGAGTGCTGACCTTTTGAGTGGTATTCTAGTAACGTAAAAATCGTGAGTGCACTCATGAAGGAATGGTACAATTTTCCCCATAAAAATTATACAAGAAAATGTTGTCACGGTAGTGAAGTAAAATATGGCATTATGGCAACCCTACAGTAATTTGTAAGAAGGTTATCAAGTTTTCCTATTTATCTTTTTCAATTTCTGGAAAACTCTTTATTAATTCCAAAAATGACCATAATTTATTTATTCATCTGTGTGTTTAGTCTATAATCAATCACAACGGTCTCCTCTGAAACCAATAATCATGTAACACAACTGTCAACTGCAATATAACTCAATATTATATGATATTAAATAAATGAATGATCATTGTAAAGGGTGTATTATATTTATTATAACGGAAGTGATGTTTGGATGAGTGTAGGAGTATTTAAAAAAAAGTCATAGTAGTCATAAGTAGGATCTATTTTATTGAATAAAAAATAACGTGAGTCATAAGTAAATGTTACTGGTTCTAAAGAGTATAAACTGTAAAATATCAAGTTAACACTTCCATATCATTTAAACGATTCTTTGAATAGTACTACACCATGACAATAATATGGTATTAAATCGAGTCGAGTCGACTCTTAATACGGTTTATCGATATCCAACGCGGTCACAAAACAACTATGCGTATAGAAGAAAATAAGAAATTATAAAGAATTAATTTTTTTTAAATTGTATTAATGCGGTGTAATTGTGTAAAGCATTTGCAGCTGAAGCCATTAGTTTAATGTGGATATAATATTTACATAGTTGGTTTTTATGAATTATTTACAATTGAGTTTTACAGATTAAATTAAATCGCATTGTTTAGTTTTGCTGCTTTTAGGATGTAATCTTGTTTGGTAATTGATACTAGGTCCAGTCCCTGGAGTGCAATATATTATTATTGTTGGTAAATCACGCATATTCTGCATATTTATACTCGAATAAAGAATATTAATAAAATTCTTCATCAATTGATTTTTTAGATCAATATAATAATATACCATTCGTGTGCGTTGATAATAGGACTAAATGAAGCTCTTAAAAGAAAGAAGCTCTCTAAAGAATTCCTTATCCGACCAGATTATAACAAACATATTAATATGCTTTCCTATTATAAATATTAATCTTATAGGTTATATTTTGCCAACGTTTTTGTGAACCGTGTATATTATTTATTATATTTTAATATGAATTTTGATATATTTTGACTTGAAATTTTTAAGATTTGATGTATCGATTCCACATGTTAATAAATAAGGCTCAGGGGTGTCATTTAGATGATTATCACTTTGAATTGTACAATAATTATAATATTATATCGTTAACGATTGTGTTTTTAGAAATAGCACTTATATCCAAATAAACAATTATTATTTAAACTATTAATTGACGACTTAAAATTAAATTCTGTCTGGAATATTGTATTATTAGTATTTAAAAAAAATATTATCTGCGAACTGTGATCGTAATTTACCATCACATTATTCCACATCTAAAATTAACATAATGATTTTATTATTTGCACGAAATTAAACGCTAATGATGTATTATTATCGATAGACGATATTAAATAATAAATTGTCGTTTCTTATTTATTGCTTTTATAATAAAAAAATAGGTATAAAGTATAAACGACAACGTTAACTCGTGTTCTTATAATATATCATTGACAATGATTCATTGCCATCTGTAATTTCTCTGCAACCGATGATGGTCGCGGTAAACCTACACGATATTATCACTGACACGAATCAACGTGGTGTTGTACTCAGTACATCGTCAGCTATGTAATATTATGTTGTCGTTGAATTAAATTATTTAACTCGTTGATTTGAAAGATGGAATGCTACTACGAGTTCATGTCGTATTATGTATTAATTATAAAATTAATTAACTATATATTAATTATAACGTTTTGTATTTGATAATATTATGGTGGTTTTAGTCAAAACGGCTAGGTATTGATGTAATACGGTATTTTTATTTTTTCAGTATACGTAATACGCGTATTAAACTTTTTATAATACCACGTGTATTATAAACTAAACCGAGTATAATTTTTATTTTACTTCACTGTATTATACGAAAATAACAATTTCTAAAATTTCTACACCATTCTATATGGTACTTTACATAATTTTCAATATTCCTATATTTTAAAAATTACGAAAGTTACTCAAATATTGTTCGTTCAAGCAATGATGCAAGTGCGTTAACATTTTAACAATGATTAGCAAGCGCCAAGCATAAAATACACAAACTTAATAACTGTGGTTTTATAAAATAATTCTATACGCAGCAACGGTGTGCCTTGTATAATACCCCATTCGACACGTCATGAATAAATATTTTAAAAATTCACATCACTAGATAAGTAGATAGGTATTTACAGAATTCCGGTTGTTTAAAAAAAAATACAATACTGAATACAAATAGGTCCTTTCGCTGATCCATTCTTGATTTATTTCTTCAAGCTTAATATAATAATAATATGTAAGATAAATAAATACATTATAAACAAAATGGCTGAGTCGTACTTGAAATTATAACGATTATTTATGGACGATTGGCGGCTTATGTACTCTGTATACACATAAGTTATAATATTATATATTTCGCGTGTACACTTATTAGTTATATATACTTACCCTTTATAGTATGATATTTACATTATAAGAACCCGACCATATAGGTACTCCTACGCAGTTAATTTGATTTCGCTCGTAGCGTACACAGTTTCGTTGAGATTTTGAGGTATATAAACAATTTAGGATATACATTATACGCCATCTATATTACGTGAACATAAATCGAATGCTCACCATCATATATTATATCCGGATCGACTGGATTGAAAAAAAAAAACGCTCTAATCCATTTTAATCCGAATTACTGTTACCGACCAGGAATCCGGTATTATTTTTAAAATATTAAACCTATAGCCACATACATAATACATGTATTACACTTAAAATATTTAAACTTCAAATTTTAGTTATTTGACGATTACTTACTTAATTTTTTTTTTTAATTCTGAGCTATCGCTGCATCGTTATAAACATATACGAATTTTTAAATATTATAATGTTTTATACGTAGGTACTTATTATAATAAGTATGTTTAAAATTGAAGTGTACAAAAATCCGACGAGAGAACACAGATTAAGTCTTCGTGAGGTTAATAATTGCCGTTCAAAATAATTTTAAACGATAAAACTGCCGAACGTATACCCGAATTTATTTACCATTCCTCCTTGATATACACAAATACGGTGACCACAAACGCGAATGCATATACCTATATGCTATAATATACTAATACATGTATGCACGTCCTCGGGTCCTCCACTATCGGTTACTTATAGTACGATAAGTTCGGCGAGACTTACTGAATACAATAATTATTATTAAAAACGAACTAATATGTAATTCGATCGCCAATGATCATCCGAATGGAACGCTCGCGATCGCCTACCTATATCGAGTTTCAACGACGTTTCTCTGGACGCGATTAATTCTATTTATATGTATTTGTCGGTGAGCGTGCATGTCCGACGATTAAGTCCGTTTAAATAGTTTCGGTTGGATTAATCGTCATTGCTACGCCGTGATTAATCGACTGCATAGCAATTCTAAACAACGCGCAGTCATTTAATGTACGATTATGTTGTGGTCAAACGGTTAATGTGTTCAGTAATAGGTATTAATTATTAATTATTATACTAGGTGCGTACCTATAATAATACTATGTTATAATGTGGGTGTTGTAAGCGCTCGGCACATTTATTATACAGATACGATTTATAATAACGCGCGATTCTAATGAATTGTCGATTTCGATCAAACCACTAGCAAATTTAAAATCACGAAATTTTAACAATTATAAATTGCACACGCGTGAAATATTGGTAAAGCCCTGTGAAGAAAATCGGAAACATGTTCCAAATCGCATCGTCGGAAAACTGGTACATAATATAATGCCGGGAGTGAGAGGACACGCTTGCTATTACACTGCAATTGTGTACCATCTAAAATATATTTTGACAACTTCGGGTTTCTTCATTTCATTTCTTGTGTTTAGGCAAACCAAAAATTAATCAAAACTGTAATCATATTGACTATTCAGCTTTGCTCTCTTCAATAATCCATTAAAAAAATATCAATTTAAAATATGTCTAATCGACAAAGTACAAGTGCGACGAGACATCCCTGGCATACATTATAATATATCATTATTATTATTATTATTATTCATTGTATTTGTATTTTGTTAATGCATTTCCCGAAAAGGATGTGTGTGGATGCTCACTGCCCGAATAATAATTAAACGATCCCGTCAGGACTCGTCTGTATAACCGATTGTGCGATGCGTGTACATAATCATAATATTATACATCTACGTCTATGTATTCCACAGTGGTAAACACACCACTATTTGTTTGTTCGTCAGCATAAATAATTACGTTAGCGTCCGAGAAGGCTGTTTTGGGCATATACAGTATGGCGATAACAACAAAAAGGAAGAACCGTTTGTGGCTTTTCCGCTCCGAGTTTTGTGTTTACTCATTATATATAATATATAATATATTATTAGTGTGTGTATAAAGGGTGGAGACTTGCCAGTCGTTAGTCGTGTATACAGTATTATGCATGATATTTAATACGAACCGCGGTGACGATTATTTTGTTACGTTTTTTAATCGCCAATTGTATTCACTACACGGGAAATTAAAATAACCGAGAGATGAAATTCTGCAGCAGTATTAATTTATAGTGATGGGATACAAGAATAACAAAGGGAAACGGAACTTTTCGCCGAACGAGTATCCATATATTATATATATACAGAGTGATTCCCGATTCGCCGGGCGTGTTCACCCCATTTTATTTTATAACGAATTTATTCAAATTCTGATTTTTGGAACTTTTAAATGTACTCAAGCGGCGGGCTTCGTTTTAAAATAGTTGGAGATTTTTGTATAAAGCTTCCTGCGACCTGTAGTGAAAAATATTCCTATTTTCCAAATGAGTATCATCTATTTCCTATTAATTGTTTATCGTATTACTTTTTTTGAGCATTTTTATGTATAATAATTTTATAATTTGTGAAAATTGTCCAAGTATAATAATTGCCACTATTGTAGATCCATTGATGCTCATTTGAAATGAATAAGATCGGATCACCACATAACACTCTTCGATTGGTATGCAAATCTAAATATTGCACCTCGAGCATATACTTGAAAATTCCAAAATCAGAATCTTAATCAATTCGTTGTTACAAAAAAATGGGGATGACGAGCGTGCTCGGTAAATCACTCTGTATATAACGGCGGGTGCGCGTACTTGCTTTTTACTTCTCGGCCATGACCCCGCGTTACATATATTTATTTTATGCAGCATAATATATAGAGTGACTTCCGGGAAATAAGCCCGTATTTTATAATGAGATTTGTGTCGGCAGGATAGGCTGAAGCGCTAAAGCACGTTTTCTCGAACGCACCAAGTCTCGAGCGCCGCCGCGGATACTCGTATTCTACTTGGACGTCGAGTCCTGTTCCTTCGCTGAAAAATAAAAACAGCCACGACGAGGAGGGTAAACGTATTAACGATTCCACAACGCGCCCCAGGGAAATATAAACGTATACATTTAAAAACGTGTCCTGCGGGTTAGGAGTAGGAGGAGGACTGGGAAATGGTAATTTATGTACTATGACTCACCTACATAATATAATGTACGTCTGCAGAGTGTCCGTATCACTCCGTAGTCGTATATTTATATATTGTTGTTATTGTGATGCCGTGTATGGCGGTGTGTTTTTTTCTCCTTTCGTATTCTCATCGATGATACCGTTGTTCGGCCGCTCGATATTAGCCAAAACGAACGTTGTGGGGGACGGGAGAACATTAAAATAATAAAGGTGGCAATCACGCGCACGCCGCTCGGAGAACGCTTTTTTATATTTTATTTTTCCTTATTCGGCCCACCCACAGCCGACGCACACCGTTCGCGATAATGTCGGTCGGTCGGTCGTCGTCGTCGTCGTTTACCAAAGCGATACACACGATTTACCATCATTACGGGCCCGTACCTCGCATATTATTTTTTATAATATTATACATTTTACATAGAGACTAGAGCCGAATATCCACCCAGCGTGTACCTGCAGTATAGCCCTGCACAACATGCGTAATTATTATTTCATTACCCACCCGAAAATAATGCGCTCGTGTTTATAATAATGCACCTAATAACGCGTTGTTTTCACCGTTTCTACGTTATTATTATCTAATAATAATAATAATAATAATATAATATACACATTTATAGTCTGCAGCAATCGTCGTACCTATATTATAAACTACGCGCGTTTCGATATATCTACCGCCACCGCCTCCGTCCTCCGAGCGGTCGGGCGACCTGTGTGGTCGAAAGACATTGTCACGAATCAACGGTACCTTTATATTATATATATATATGTACTTATTATTTATTATTAGTTATTACGTATACGATTCACCGTCGGCGGGTGGGTCATTAGCGTGTGCTGCGTGTGTTATTATACAATACGCATTATATAGTGTGCCCCGCTGATGCGCTGTGGATACGCGATTATTATCAAGAAAAATAGTTGGACGCGACTAGAGAAATAGATCGACGGACGGTGTGTGTGTGTTCGTGTTCGCGAGAGATACAACGGGGTCGTTGATCACGGACCCGATAGGAGATAATATATTATTAGGTACCTGTGGGTACGTAAAAGTTATAAAAAACCTTACTCTGCACGATATTTGGCCAGAGGAATGGCAAAAGCTATCAGTTAAATTATGCGAAACCAAAAGGTCAATCATCCCTCCGGAGATTTCACCGGAAAAGAGACGGTTATAAACCGACTTAGAATTGGGCCGGTGGGCACACATCTATAAATTATAATCCACGGTCACCTGATGTCAAGTGAAAAATCTCCTCCATGCAACACTTGCGGCGTACGCCGTACAACTCTCGACCATACTAACTGAATAGCTCCGACTAGAAAGAGTAGAAATACTATCCTCCACCCTCTTCCATGGAATTCGTAGTCCATTAGTCCCGATCCATTTTCTTCAAGCAAGTTATTCAAATAGTTGAATCCAAAGACTACACACTTTAGATAAAATACCGGACAAAACCACTTATCTTTTCAAGGTTAAAACCGCACCCTTTTTTTAGGTTGTATCCAAAAACCCAACATTTTATAACTACCTTAAAATGTAGGTATATATATATAAATGAAAAATATAATATTCATTGGGTATTTATACATTTGTTTAAATAAAAAAAATATAAAAGAAATTACCATGAACTAACTATACAATAATTACATTAGAATTCTAAATTTTTTTTCACATGTTACAATAACAATTTCATCTTATTTGTAAACATAGGTAATTTTCTAATTTTTAAGTGATAAGAATGTCACAATTTAAAACAAAATTTAGTTATTCTGCAAAACCTTTTAGAAAACTTAGTAAAAGTTTCCCACGTTGAGAATACCTATTTCTGGTCTATATAGACTAAAATTAAAAGTGCGTGGTATCTTGCTCGATGAGCCGATAATGTGTGTCGATTTCGTCTCGTGGACCTTTTTCGAATCAAACTCATAAGTGTGTGGTTTTTTGGAAACCGACGAACAAAATATACTAGCAAATCTGTATCATGCTGCAATTTAAAAACCATCGCGCAGTGTTCTATACGTTTATGTTTAATGTATATTTAGTCTGAGCTTAAAATTTGTTGAATGTAATTTATTACATTTTTACTCCGACGGCCGTTGAAGCCTATAATAGTGCGTTATATTAATATATTGAAACAAATAATTGAATACAAAACGCGTATAATATATCAATACGGAAAAATTCTAACGAAAAAACGCTTTCGTCGTATGTGCAACGTTCCACATACGTAGTATAAACAAATTGACCGGCTTCCTGTTCCCGGGGTTCGACGGAGATTGGTGTTGATGTGTTTTTATCGAATCATATATTATTATATACTATTATAGTTGTGTGCGCCCGGGTTTGTGTGTGTGTGTGTGTGTGGTGTGTGTGTGTGTGTGTGTGTGCAATTGAAACCCATTAGCTCCTCGGTTCTCATATTATTATTAAACATGCGGCTGTAACTCGTAAACACAGCGTGATGTGCGGGGGCCCCTGCAGTAGACGATGATAATATATTATAACTTCTTATTTTTTTTCCTCTGGTCGCACACACACGTTTCAGTACATTTCTTCGAGCAGCTATATTATAATGCACCGTTGTCCTATTATAGGCGTGTACGATATATATATATATATATATACCTACACCTAATGACGATAATATTAATATTATCATCGTAACGCGTGCAGTAGGTATAATAATGTCTCGCCGGGCGAGAAAGACGACGACACGAACGTCTTCGCGGTCTTGTATCAGTTGTATATTACACGTCGTACACTTATACCATAGGTAATATACGTAATAACAAATAATATTAAATTATACGATTATGGTCATCCGCTGGTTGTTGTCGTCGTCGTAGTCTTCGTGGACGGTCTCCGAAATTCGGTACACCTTTAACACACGACGACGACACTCGGATCGCGTCTATATGCTCGTATAGTATTATAATATAGTGTTTATCACTTGCATTCGACTATATGCGTATGTTATGCTCTATAGACGCTATATTTATATATTAAAACTTATATATTTTATAATGTGTCCCGCGTACATGTATATTATATACCTGTCGGGTGACTCAATACGCGTTTTCTGATCGGCTCAGGCATATATAGTTACCTCGAAATCTGTAAGCCGATCCACTCCGCGGTCTGAAACATAATTATAATATCAATTGTTATTCATTATAAAGTCCATTATTCTCCGAAAATGAGATACCGTATTCTCCGTATTCCTCTAAAAAAAAATAACAAGTCTTAACCATTTTTGTCCACAATATAAACCTAAGAAATTGTCACACACTTATATAATTTTCTGACGAATGAATAAACGATTTTTAAATGAAATTAGAAGTGTACTAACCTTCGGGATTTCAAACGTACCAAACTTGAAGCTATACAAAAAAATTATGCGTTGAACCTATAAGACGAGTAGTTTATAATATTATTATACATTATATTCGGTAAACAAAGACTTTTTTTATCATCACATTTTTGTATGAATGAAACACACCGAGTGGGTTGAACCTTAGATAAATTGAATTCGTCATGTAGGTACTTTGTGGAACGGTTACCGAAAATGGCCAATTGTTAATGCGTTGGTAAAAAAAAAAATAAAATAGAATAGTTGTTATTGCATAATAATATAAGGTATATAGTTTCACTGTATATAGGGCTTTCTTTTCTGTGCGGGCTTCTCATCCGTTGAAAGCCTATAAAAAAAAAAAAATTTAAAAAACGAATACCTCTTAACCAGCTGATATTCGCATTTCGCAATTCCGTATCGTATACAATCATAATACATAATATTATGGACAATAATAATGCATAGGCCGAAACTCGTCCATCGACCTATAATAGCGTCGCTGCGTTATCACTCCTCTCCGTCTTCGTACCAAAGATAATTTCATTGTTGGAAGACTCGCGATGACGGTCTCTCCCCGCATTCTGCATAACGGGATCGTCGAAATCGTTCATAAATAGTGAGCATTAAAAAATTAAATCTAAAAAACGGATCTGTATTGTTCCTTTAAAGAGGAAACATTCAAAAAACGATTA
The DNA here is from genome assembly GCA_008086715.1 of Sitobion miscanthi. Taxonomy (NCBI): domain Eukaryota; kingdom Metazoa; phylum Arthropoda; class Insecta; order Hemiptera; family Aphididae; genus Sitobion; species Sitobion miscanthi. The sequence continues at coordinate 21,459,951 of CM017798.1, read as the reverse complement.
CGATCAACGTATAAAAGAACGTTTTTTCCCCTCCAGATCAAGACGTTCCGCGCGTTATTATGTATAGGTACCTATAGATATACGCCTATAGGTATTAGGTACCCGCCTAAATATATTGTTGACGAATTCGTTTTTAACAGTTTACCGTGACAAAGGAGAATCTTGAATGCGTCCGACTAATTCCCGACGCCCTTAATTGACTTGTTTTTTCGTTCAAAACGATTAGCCTCGTCGTGTAATAATGAAATACACATCGTTCGAGCCAACATCACACGATTTAATACACAATGAGCGACCTCGAACGCGTTTAAGGGAATCCGCGTAATAGGTACTCTCTTCATTCATTATTCGGGTGTACTAAACTATTAGATTATTTAGGTGCGGGTATAGTATAATACGGCACGATAATACATACTTGCGCACGGGTTCGACTTATTAATGAACGAGATATCTCGATATAATTGTGTTTAAGTCACGTATCGATATTGTCGGATAAACATCTGGTCCAGCAGCTCTGCGGTGGTATTAGTTTAGTCACAGCAAACCTATATTATATTGTATTACATAATATTAATATTAGATAGTTGGAATAATGTCATTGTCCAAATATAAATACAATAAAATATCAATTACTATATGTATCATTATTTTTATTATTATTTATAACGCAGTGAAAACTCTAAACACTAAATACCGAATAGGAACCGGGAGAAATTTCACTATATCGTGCTGTGCAACCATACCCATGGTCCAAAACTATCCATAGTATCTACTATGGGCCGTTATAAACGCAATACCTATAAAAATGAAAAAATTTACTATTATAGTATAGTCACATATCATATCTCGTGTATTATTATAATGATTGATCGTAGTACAACGAATCATCGTACATCGCTAACGAAGGCATTTTTTTCTTTTACAGGCGCTTACTTACAAGTGTGCGGGAAATCGCAGGAAACATGTTGTCACGAAAACTCCGAACCACAACTGGTGACTGTTGGCAGAAATATGTACGACGACAAACTGCAGACTTCGTTAAAAACCCTAAGCGGCATGTACAAAGAGAAAGCTGCGAAATTCGATGGTTAGTATATTTACCAATTATTATATACGATCTATATATTTTTTCGAAAACATCCTAGTCGGTTTACGCACACGAATTTAATATAAAATGTGCGTCTGTACCGCAGTCTATAAACAATCGGTCGCGTTTATTTATTGATTTTTTCCATTCGTTTCTCGTGTACATATTTAGAGTACTTCAAGGACATGCTGAACAAGGCCAGAATGGGTTTCCACGACATGTTCAAAAAGACGTACGGAATGATGTACGAACAGAACTCGTACCTGTTCCAGGATCTGTTCCGGGACCTGGAAAAGTATTACGACGCTGGCAACACGAACATCGTCGAGGTGTTGGAAAACTTCTTCTCCGTGCTTTGCCAGAAAATGTTCACCGTCATGAACAGCCAGTTTACGTTCGACGCAAAGTGAGTGATTTTCAGTTTTATCATTTTCACGCGCATCTCGTGCATATATCTCTATATAGTAGTATGATGTTCATATTCAAACTATATATAGCTTTTCCCATTTGCGTCTCATACATAATATATATAATGTGTCGACTGTATATATGCGTTTTTAATATTTTATTCGCTCTATATATTATAATGTACAAGTATTGTATGCGATCGCGCGACAATATCTCTCGGAAAACTTTTTCCATTTCTGCCTGAATGAACGGAGAACCGCTCTTGCGGTCGACTTGGCACGAACGACGCGACCGATTTCGTAGATTTCCGTCACGTTTTCAAAAGTCCGCGCTGCTGCACGAGTTCCGTTTTCCAAGTATACAACTTTATGGTATATATCATCGGTTTACCATCATATAGAGGGTACGACTGACACAGCTGTGGTCACGAATGCTCATGTGGATGATAACACACAAATATATATACTTACACAATAGCTATAGTATTTCGGGACGACACAGCGGGGTGGATTCACAATAAGGGATGCTCATCCCCGTTTATCCTAGCATTACGTATTTCTAAATAATGCGATTTGTTATGCCGTGATAACAATAATAATAATAAAAATTTCGACGGTACTGCACATTCCTCTTTACAGACAACCTTTCTTTTTTTATAATGACAGTATTATACGTACATACTATATATTTTAGTACCTATTTATTATTTGGTCTTATATATAGTTCTAGTACTTTTTATTGTTTTTTGTTTTTTATGCTCGGACAGTTAAATTATAAAACGCAAACGGCATATTATGATATCGACTAGAGTGATGATTGCTAATGGGCACAATGAGAATGGGGATGAGCATATGCTTGGTGAATGGTGTTTTCCTGCGATGACTTTTCCGATTACTGCGACCGCACTTTCTCAATAATATTGCTGGGTGCATTTTCCGTATTGGTATTATGACATTGTACTCGCAGTAGGTACAATAGGTACTTGTATAGTGTTCACGGACATTGTTTGTGTTTTGTGCTTGCGATTTTTACTTATACCGCAGCTCTAGGGGGTGAACCACAATTCCGTTTCCTACAAAATTGTTAAAATACAAATGTTTTTGATTTAATTAGTTAAATTATTTTAACTTAAAAATTAAAATTAGCAATAGGTTATAATACTATATAATACATATTTCTTATGTGATTTCGGGTGATTATAATAGATATATTATCTCTCCAAATTTGTTGGCTATATTTATTATATTACAAAATTGTTCTAGATCCCTTAATAATAAAACGTGAGAATTTAAAATATAGTCCCAAACTCCCAAGGAAATTTATGCAAAAAAGGGTACCTATAGGTCAGCAGTGTATAGGAACATTTTTTGGGACCGACTTATTTCAATTAAGTATCTGTGTAATAATTTTGAAAAATATTTAAGAATAAATAAATAACAATAGTATTAACATATATATTATCAGTAAAGGTTGATTGGCTACATTTTTATAACCCCGTTCGATCATGTGTTTTTCGCAGGTATTTGGTGTGCGTCAGCGAGAGCATGTCGGAGGTAGCGCCCTTTGGCGACGTGCCCGACAAACTTTCGGCGCCGCTGAAAAGGTCATTTGTCGCTTCCAGAACGTACGTCCAGGCACTGAAAATAGCCGGTGACATTTTGGCCAACATCAACAAGGTTCGTTTTACACCGTGAACGTATTATATGTTTTTTTAATTCATTATATACTTATTAACATCCTCATGTGTTGTCACCGTTTTACATACGTACGACATAGACAAAACGCGTTTACGCAGTCTTAGTAGAACTCGCTCAATTTTGTTGTTTGAATAAAAACACGAATTGAAAAATAATAGAGTATACTATGATTTATTATAATCTAACAACATTGGCAGTATAATAGAATTATTTACAAATCAGGATCATTCACGATGTCGTCATGTCGGGGACTTGCATGAATTTGGTTTTAAAATAAAAATTATAAAAATATTACTAATGACTCAACGTAAGTGCATAATTGCATTTAGGGGTACATGTAGTTTGTCTAAGGTACTTATTATATTAAATAGGTACCTATTACATATTATATATCAGTTAGTTATATATGATTTCGTCTTTTTAACATATTATTATTATATTAGCGCAATATACTATGATAATGTTTATTATATATATGTACTTATATTATTTAATATTTTTTTAGAATCTACAATTCGGATACCTAAATGAAGTTTTATATCAAAATTTGATTGTTGAACTATAGAGGGAAGGGGAGCTGTGTTATTAAACCAAAAACTTTATATATACTTGCGTGGTTGCTATACAGGTACTAATATGCGATCGATTTATAATTTTACAGATGGCGCCTACTCAAGAATGTTTGGTCGGTTTCTCCAGAATGACTCAATGCCCGGCTTGCAGAGGATTGCAGGACAGCAAAGCCTGTAACGGATATTGTCTGAACGTCATGAAGGGATGTCTGGCGTACCACTCGCAACTCGATCAAGACTGGAACGCGTTTTTGGGTAAGCTATTGGATGATAGTTTTTTATGTCGATTTGGATACACATACAACATAACTGCATGTATTCCATTTACAGATATCATGGAGAAGGTGAAAAAGCGTCTGCTAGGGCCGTTCAACATCGAACTGGTCGTTATACCGATCAATGTGAAGATATCCGAAGGAATAATGAACTTCCAAGAGAATTCTCAGAAGGTTTCACAAAAGGTATAATGGTGGCAAAATTATAGTATACCGTACCTATCTATAGTAACCCGTTAAACCAAAAAGAAACATTTGCACTACAGTCTAGTCCCTAAAAATGCACACCTGGCCGAGTTTCTCTGTTCAATACCAATCGAGTAAAATTAAATTTTGTGGGCGAAACATACTTGGTGATTTTCTGTGCGTGAAAATAAAGCTACTATTCCGGTCATAGTTAAAAATAGGGGAGGGGGAGGAACCAAAATGCGATGTTCGATGATAATGTATATCTTATCTATAGTGTAATATACTTATTAGTAACGTGTAAAGGTATAATATATTATAGTAAGTCTTCGGATCGATATTCCCTTTTTATTATAGCTTGTGTGGGACTAAAGTGCGATTTTCCTATAACTTCGACCCTTTAACCTCGAGAAAATAAAACCACTCTGCAACTATATACGTATTATCTGGAAACCGTGTTAATGGTGTCATTATTGTGTTCGTGTCTAACAGGTGTTCGCCAACTGCGGTAAACCGACGTTGGGTCCGTCGCGTAGGCGCCGTCGCCGCGACGTGTTGTACAACGGCGACGACTACTACGACTACCAACAAGGACGGGTGATGAACGACGGTAAGAACAAGGACGCCGGTGAGGACGGCGAGGACGATGACGACGATGAGGACGACGAAGACGACGAATACGACGACGTGAAGCCGGCGGTGCCGCCTCAGGCCAGAAACGAGAAAAAAGGAAACGTCCCGGAAGAGGGCGGAGAACGGAAGAAGCAGCAACAGCAGCCGCAGAGGAAGAACAAAAACAACAACGGACCGAAGAACGGGGCCGGCGGTGGAGGAAACAAGAACAGGAAAAAGAACAACAAGAACAACGGTCTCGAAGACGAGGAAGAAGACCAAGGAGGTCCTGCGTTCGCGTTCCACAGGCTGCTCAAGGACATCGGCACCCACGTGTCTTCCACGAAAAACTTCTGGAAGAGGTTGCCGTACGAGGTGTGCAACAACGATGTGGCCGTGATCGAGACTGTCCAGAACTCCAGTTGCTGGAACGGATCTGCATTGGCCAGGTAATAAAATATAAATTAAATTAAATTAAATTAAATATAAATAATTGTGCTCAAGACTGGTACCTATTAGTTTAGGGCGTGTGAAAATAATATATTGCCCGACTTTAAACGCTATATTTTATAAACGAAAAAACAATTAATAACAAATTTTTGATTTTATCTCTGTTAGTTGATCAAAAAAAACGAGGAAAAATATACATATTATATTTTTAAACCCATTAAATGTACTAAAAAATTGTGTAAATACCTGTAAAACATTCGCTTAGAACAACTGTCAAGATATGCGATCGACTTGGAATCTCCCAGTGATTTATTTACATATGATACGTACATAAAAACCACATTTTTACAAAAATATATAAAATATATTGCTAACAAAACGGACGAAACTATTTGTAGCTCCGTTTAAATTTTAATATTCAAAGTTAAACATTGAAAAAATGTACATAACCTTTCACAATCAACCAACACTACGTCTATAGTGTAACATTATAATTTATCGTAATATTAAGAATTGCAAAGTTGAAGAATAATTTTGTTTTCTGTCGACATTATTACCGCAAAATAGGCAAACATCCGCAAGCCATAAGACAGCTGCAAAATATTGGTACATTGTATAATCTAAGTATCGTAAAATTTGGTTATAGGTATTTAGGCACACAAAAGTTTCGAAGTCTTATCCGTAGCGTCATGGGACGTAGTTTGTGCTTATACTGATAACGATTCGATCGATCGGAAAAAATGAGCAATTAATGCATGCAAATCCGAGACTTACCGACGTATTGATATATTATTATTCTGATCATTGTGCTCTGTCGCACTTAATGCGATTATAGATTTTATACCTGTATAATATAGTGTGTAATTTTCAGACACACATTGGTAGAATATTTATATTATTGTCACACAACCAGAGTTATAAATTATTCTTCATCTTTCCATGACTAATCCTAAGATCGGTCCACAGCAATTCTTCACTCTTTTCTGTTATTTGCTTCCTTTTAATTTCTTTATACGCGAATTACATAATTGGTCCATCACTATAGATATTGGTCTCATATATTATATTCCAATTCGCGGTTTTCCCTACAACAACCTATAAGCCACCCATACATTTTTTTCTCGATACTTTTCCCGTCAGATAATAGTTCGGTTATTATTTCTCTGTAGTCACCACATCCACCCAACTTATCTCGAATAATCGTAAAAATGTTTCACCGATATACAGCACTAATATATTACACTCCGAACGTATGTTTTTCGTTTTGTAGGCTAATGATATTTCTTGAAGTATAAGACTCCTTTTTTTGATTAAATGCCATTTTAGCTTGACACACTTATTTAATAGTTTCTTTTTTACTTTGTTTTTCAACTTATTTACTTTACCCTCCCCTAATGATTTTAAATTATTATAATGTACTGACATCGAATTATGGTGAATTTTTTTCAGTTATGGCAAGGAGGTGATGCGGGACGGCCTCAAAAATCAGAAGAGGAATCCCGAGGTGCCGGTGGACGTAACGCGACCGAGCAGCCTGCTCAACGAACAGGTGTACGCGCTCAGGGCACTGATCAACCTTCTGAAGAATGCGTACCAAGGGCTGGACGTGGAGTGGGACATGGAAGAGGTGTTCCACGGCGGCGAGTCGAGTGGCGCCGGAGCGATAGCATCGTCAGGCGACGGTTCCGGCGACGAGGATTCAGACTCCAGCGGCGGCTACATGTCTTCCACGTCTCCTCCACCGCCACCACCAGTGGGCGGAAACGGCGCGGCCACGACGGCCATCAACGCGGCCGGTACGACGACGCCCTCGCCGACGCGAACGGCCACAGACCCGTCCGACACAGGCGCGGATTCGGGATCGAGCGCCGGCCACAAGGTCAAACCGACGCTCCAAAAGGCGCTGGCCACGTACCTGTTGCCGGTGGTCGCCGTCTGGTTCGGCGGCTCGTTCCTCGAGTGGATTCTGTGAGCGGGCAAACGATATTGTCCGTCGCGGTTTTTCTAAATTTTATTATTTCCCAATTTTATTATTATTTAACTCTTGTCGTTTTCGGACGGTGCCATAAATGAAGAAGAAAAAAACAACAACAAAAAAAACGTTCAGCGCGTGTTGTTTGACTGTGATAAATTTTTTCTTTTCGTGTACAAATTTAATTGTTAAGTAGCGTAGTCGCGTGTATATAATATGGTGGCCCGGCGCGACTACCTCATCGTTGTCGTTATCCTCGGACGGCAGACGGGCCGGCTCCAGACTTCCCTCAAGTAACCTGTAACCAGAGTCTTCATCGAAAGTATAATATATCATAATATAAAATTAATAGTGACGTTACTTTGTATATGATAGTTTGTTGTACGACTAAACATAATACCTAACATTGTAAGTAGGACGCTAACATATTATTATTATTGTAATGTATTCGTTTTAGTTTTAATTAATATTATATAAGTATATATTTTATTCAAATATCTCATCATGCAGCTTGTAATTGGTCGTTAATGTTGTTATGGGTTAAGAATTTATAAACGTATATCTTTCGATATGTCAATACATTACACACTCGATACGCCGACATTACAATGTATATAATATTATTATCATCTTTTATATATTTATTCTAAATTACCCGGTTTTCAAGTAAAATTCCCCTCAAGTCCCAAAACTCTTTCGGTCAAATAAAGGCATTTGACTCGCACCACAATAAGGTGGTGTATTTGTTTACGATGATTTTTATTTGTTTTAATTTTTAAGTGAATTAGTCTAGTCAACATTCTCATAAATTGTAAAAATGTAGCTAACAAAGAAAAAATGTACAACTTTGATTTTCATTTATACAATTTTTTTTCTTTAATATATACATTTTTTTTTTATTGGGTAAATATATTTTTGTAATACATTATTGTTTTATACATAAACATATGTGATTTAAAATAATCTTATGTGCATAATATCATAAATATTTGTACAAACATATTATTGTCTGTCTTTCTACAAAAGAAGGGTCCATGTTTCGTTGTTAAGGCCTTAATTAATACTAATCTATAAGTAAATAAAATTAAAATAAAACTTTTTTGTCATAAGTTTACTTGTAATGTAATTATGTACTTATATCATGTATATAAATAATTTATAATTAAATAAAAAAATATTAAATAAAAAGAAACTTTGCATTTGTGTTGTGAAAAATTATAACATTTCAAATGTGTCATCAGGAAACGAGAAAATAGTATTTTAGCGACTTCAACATACGAAACAGTCGCCCTAGGTCAATAGGATAATGCATTTCAGAGAGCAGATACACATATAAAACTCAAGGATTCTCAGCAGCATATAAAGTATACAGGATTCAGCTACAGAAGGCCAACCATTTGTGTGGTCTGCCTCAAAGCGTTTTGTTAGAATGGGCAGTTCTGAGTTTTAGCTCCATTAATTTGCTTGGCTTCTACTAGTTTGAGTTCGAGAACCTGTAAAAAAAATTGTATTGAACACCGTTAATATATAGGTTTAAATAGACATGACTTACATGTACTTTTCTCATCAGATCTCCAACAATATCGCCAACTCTAGCTAATTTGGTGGGTGGTGAATGAAATACAACATTTCCACTTAAACCTAAACAAATTGAATAATATCAATATCAATTCATCAAAAATATTATTTATTAATTTACTTTTTGAATGACTTTTTGGTGTGTTATCTGCTGAAGATGACAGTCTATTGTCTACTGCTGCCCTAAAACTGCTACACCGCCTGACAGCAGCTGCAGCTTGAGATTCATTCATTTCAGGATTCAATTTGCGCTCTTTACTCTGAATTTCTTGTTTCAGTTCTGAAAACAAATGTATTGAAGTTATAACGATGAGCATATTAAATAACATACATAATATATATTTTATTCACTGTTTAAAATTCTAGTTTTAACTACATAAAATATAATAATATAACTTTGCTGTTTTTGAAAAAATCTAAATCTTATTAGTGATGAGTGCATAGAAATAATTTTCAGTTTAGTCCAGTTTTTGGTGATATAATAACACAACCAATATTATTACGTTAACAAGTACACTATGTCACTACCACAGACTAATGAAATAGATAAACTGTATCCAATACATTTATTTGTTCATTTTTAACAGTGTCGTCTTCCAACAAAAAAAAAAAAAAATTTAAATCAAAATAAATTGTGTAGGTAAAAAATGACTAAAGCTTGACAAATTGAGAACGACAGGCAATACTGCAAAAATATAAACCAATAAAATTAAAATACAAAAATATTTTTAAAAAACTAAATAAATATTAGGTACCTACTAAATTTTATATAAATTATAATCATGTATTTTTAGAAAAAATTGTATAATTGATCACTTTTTAAACTTGTATTACTTTAAAAGTAATTGATTTCTATATTAGATATATCTTTACCTAACTTATTAGTGTTTTACACTTAACACTAAAGATATAGGTATAAATAATAATAAATTCAACTCTAATAAATATTTGATGGTAAGATTATATGACATGTTCCTTTTTGGACTTACCACTAATTTCATCTTTTAACCTTTGAACCATTGCTTGCAAACTTTCTTTTTCATCAAGTTCTACTTCAAGGAGTGCATTTCGTTCAATTGCATCATTCATTTTAGTTTCAAAGTCTCCTAAAGATGCACAAGTTTCTCTGAAAATATAAATCAATGGATCTAGGTTATTTATCTTTTATTAATTTGCTAGGTAATACAATAAAAATATATTAACTAAATTATTAAATTTAAAACTTCAAGACAATACATAAATATATCTAATTTTTAAAAACAATTAAATTGTTATTAAGAGGAAGACTAGTGTTTTTGCACTTTTCAATTTATCTCTTTGGCCCAAGCACAACATAAATAAAGCGCATTCACAGATGTTATTTTTATGGTTTTGAGTAATCTTACTTAAAACCACTCATTACGAAAATTAGGGTACCTACGACATTTATTTATCTAAATATAGTCTCAAAACAATTTAATATCTATTTAAATTTACAAATTGTTTTACTGTCAAACTAAAAAATTCTAATCTTATATTTTACCAAACTTATTTATGTTGCTTGTGAGTTTGAGAGAAAACAAATACTGAAATGACATCTTTCTATGACTCATCTAAAAATAGTACTACACAGAACTAAAAATTAAAATAGGTAAGTCACCAATTTGATGAAGGTAATCTAATAACTTTTGTTATGACAAAAATAATCAGTTATTTTAAATATTATTTATTACTTTTGATAATATACTTAATATTATATACTTTTAAAATATTTAATATTAGTTATACTTTAGTTATGGAAGTTCTTCCTAATAGTAACATATTTGATTATAAGAGTAAATTTAAACATGTAGTCCTCACACTAGTTGGCAAAGATATAAAATTGTTTAACTGTAATGAGTTATAAATAATTAAAATATAGCAGTGTGAAATTAGAGGGGGGCAATTATTTAATTTCATCATCATTAAAAATCAACTGTCAATTAAACATTGAATATTGTTGTTTAATCAAACAATTTAAAATAAATTTTAATAATCAAACAATGGTAAAAATATAATATAATAATACAATATTTTTTTTTTTTAGGGGATCTTGTTATAGGAAATGTCACTACTGGGTGGCTTCTTTCAACAATCCCATTCATATTAATGTACTATTTTAGCCTCTTATTGTGCCCCCAGGGTACCAAATTGTATATTTCATTTGAAAAAAAAGGGAATCTTGTGATAAAAAAAAAAATTACGTTTGATTAGTATACTTTTACCAATGGATTTACTCAACGTAATTTTTAAGGGCCATAGAAGATATAGCTGGTAACAGACTCAGAAGATAAAACAATTTAACAATGATGGATTACTGGAAAAGCTTTTTTTTCCTTATATTGACTACCACCCAATGCTATGACCACCAGCTTGATACAATTTCATCAGACTCTTAATTATCATTTTTCTTTACTTGTCTAATAAGTTTAGCAAAAGTTCCCTCCAAAAGTCCAATGTTGAGGTGTTCATTGTTTAGTATTATTATTTATCACTGAAAACATACCCTCATAAATTCCAACAATTTATACTAGGGTTCCGATTTTGTATTTTTATTTTCAACTTAACTAACGTACATACTTCTTGCGGTTAGAATTACATAACTCATAAGTGTGTTATTTCTGCAGACCATTAATTCATAAAATAAAATAGGTTAATAGGCTTTAGTTGTTTTAACGTTAAAGTACTGAAAACCTTTTCTTAAGTAATGATATACTACAATTACTTTGATATAATAATACAAAAATATTAAACTATTTAGGTATACTGAAATATAAATATAAATATATTTATCAAGTATGGTTATTGATTAAAAACCAACAAACCTTTGTGACTTTTCTAAGTCTTCAGTTTTCTGTTCCAATTCTCTGATGTATTTTACATAGTTTGTTTCTCTTTCGTGAAAATGGATAGCCTCATCTTGTAAACTATGTATTTGGTTCATTAGATTTTGCTGCTCTTCACGGTTTTTAGTCTATAAAGCATAAACCAAATATAACTATTAATCGTTTAAAATAGGCATTTTCAAAGGCATTAACTTATCAAAAAGTTAAGGTTATTTTTTTAACTTTTTAACATATCAATAAATAAGAATACATTTATAATTCAGATAAAATTGTTACTGTTGTAACTTAACTTTTTATAATTAATTATCATTATTATGCAGTTAAGTTAATTTTCTTTTCGTATCATACGGAGTCAACTAACAATACTGATTTCTTGTCTTTTTTTCAATTTTAGTAATTTATTTTTTAATAATATATCATAATAATCTGATGTTTGTACAGTGTTAAACATTTTGGTAAATGTTTGTATAAATCAAAATACTAGGGCACGTTAGGATTTAAAAATATTGTAGCTTGAAAAAAAATTTTATTTTTCATCTTAAATTTAAACTTATAGAGTTAAATTATTTTTTTGTTAACTTTAAATTGTAACTGGAGGAAACTTAATTGAATAAACTTAACTTGTCACAGTTAATAATTTACATTAACTTGCTCAACCTTAAATATTAAGAACACTGGATGAGCCATAGTTTTTTTCCTTTGTTAACTTTGTTTACTAATTGTTAAATTGTAATTAAATATGAACCAAATTTTTATTTATTGAATAATAAAATCTGATCTAACCATGTACATACCCTTAGCGTATCGAGATCAAATTGTAATTGATTGTTTTTTGATTTGAGCTCCTTGTTATTTTTCTCCAGCGCCTCGACATCCATTTCCAATTCACGTTCTAGTGACTGAGACTGTTCCCGAAAATCATCGTATTCTTTTTCCAGTGCTTTGTACTTTTCCTTCCAGTCTTCATTGTCTGTTTCATTTTGATCAGTCATCGTTTCTTGATTATAACAATCGAGCGAAGCGCCAACCGTACTATGACCTGTCGATGAAACTTGTCAGATTTTAAATGTAAATACCGAACAATAAATGTACCAACCTTGTTTACAAAACGACAGAAACAGATCACAATATAATTATTAATTACTGGCAATGAAACTGTTGCTTGATTGTCTGTTGTCCTACCAGCAGCTGATGTGATGCTTGTCCCCAAAGCCCTGTATAGTTCCCGATATCCTTCTTCGAACCACCGCCTCGTCCAGCGATTGATTCCCAGTGGAATGATCGACTTCGGAGAACGGAATAAATCACACAGAGTACTCACTTCTCGACCATCGACGTCGGACGAGCGTAATCAATTTCTGAACGAAATCGGTGGACAATCACAATAATATTGCGCTACAATAACACCGTCGATCCGAACAATAGAAAGTGCTCTGTGTGACTGTCAGTCCGTGTAACGTTATCAGTTGCAGCTGTGGAATGTGTTTCTGGTTTCATAACACGGACACGAAATATTCGATGTGACGAAACGACCGACAAAGTGCGCACGATAGTTTGGGAATTGGGCAACCAGTAACGAGCAACTACCGTTGATTGGTGGTGACTCGCGGGTCGTGCGAAACGTTCCGTTCCGCCGTTTCGGTCGAACGGTCACTACCGCGGTGGTGGGAGTCACTGTTGCCAAAATAATCGTGCGCAGTGTGGCCACGGTTTAAATTTCCGTGCGCGCGGTGGCACGATGATGTTCGGTAAATTGTTCTGTGGTAAGAGGATAGTCACTCGGTTGCATTGAACTCTATAATTACGCTACAGCGTACAAACTACAAGCAATTACTAAAAAAAATATATTACGTTTCTATTCATCAGCTAATGACACCAGTTTGCTCCGATGAGGCGGTGTCGTTGTGGCCGCTGTTCGTTTACATTTCCCACGCATTGACATGCCAAAATACCTACGAAATTACGAAATATTAAATGCCTATAGATACCAAAGTCCAAAACGTATATGTGCAAAATTTTACTAATAACATTTGTATTTTATATACAATTTTTCGTATGATTTGATAAATGTATTTTGTCAAATTAAAGAACCTTGTGTATAATACTAAATACCTAATATCAAACTTGTTAATTTTTTTTTTTACTTTTTTACATGACAAATTAAATAGACAATTTTTTGATGTGCATCCTCCATTCTTTACTTTGCCTGTATCGTCGTTGTCTACTTCTGATTGGCTGTCAATCATATACATAATACATTCATATATAACATAGAACAAAATCAACCAATGAGAAAGTGGAGAACTATGACATGGGCCGAAGATGAAAGAGATGAGTATATTGCTCAAAACTAGTACCTACCATACAACTATGATGATATCTACTTATCTAATTTGTCATGACTTTTTATATAAAATGTTATCTTATGTAAGAAATTTTATTTGAAAAATCTGAATTGTTTGTTTTAAAAATGTATTGGTATTTTCAAAAAAATGATTAATTTTTTAACATATAAATTCAATTTAACCATATTAAAAAACAAACCAGCTAACGTCAAGTTTTAATAAAAATATAGAAAAAGTATTCAAATACCTATACCAGTAGAGACTAAATGGTTATTAATCTATTAGACACTGTAAATATAAATTTTTAAATTTTTACCAATTTTTCGTAAAAATAGAAACTATTGTTAATTATTTTATTTGAGCTACCTTCTTAAAATTGCATTTTTATTTAGTATTGATATTTCATAATGCTGTATAAATATGATATTATATAGGTAGGTACATACTGTTTTCCGCCCTACCTATAATATTTGTTCTAACTTGTAAGTTATTTTGTACTACGATGTGATAAAATGCATAATGTTATATATTATAATTACCTATAGGCTATAAGTACCTATAATATTATTATAATATGTGAACCGGGAAAAAAATGCATTCACGACAGCGATGCCCCTAAAAAGCCTATCCATAACGCCGCGCGAACATAATAATTATGACATTAATAATTATAATTTATTATTGATAATCAAACAACTATTGATTTGTTGGTAAAAACAATTTCATGTGTAGCGGGCGTTTTAGAGTAAAATTGATCTAAGGAAGTGTTTTAGGTTGAACTATACAAGTGGTAACAGGAACAAACAGTAGGTACTTGTTATGTAAAATATTTGCATACATTAATAAATGTAGCGTCATTACCTTCACTCGCTTTCATAAACCTATTTTATTTAACTACTCAAATACATTGCTTACGATAGTCAGTTCTATCATAGACTTAGGAATTTTACTTGAATGCAATGTCTTTCTCTTCACACATACATTAGATTATTAATAAAACTTTCAAAATGTTAGATTTTATTTACAGAAGCACAAGAAATTTCAAAAACATAAACTCTATACAATTATTAGTTCTCACTTAGTCACTTAGGAGGATTCCTATTTTATAGCGCACGCTGGTCGGAAAAAGGTCGCTTTCCAACGCTTCAACAGCTGTCAAAAACCAAACTTTCGGTGCAGGCGTGACAAAAAATATGTATAGTTTATTAATTTAATTGAATCGCAGGCGCGCGCGTTCAAATCCTTTTGAGTGTAAAGTAAACTTTAAAAATTAAAAATAAACAGCTAGGGTACTAAAAGTTAAAAAAGTTAAATCCCGTTATTTAAATTATATATTCGGTTTAAGTTTTGAATTTAATACCGGTTAGGAACCCCATGCCAACATTTTTTTTTTTTGATAATCGTTCGTTGGCAAAAAAAACTATCAACATATATCTAATGCGGATAAAAATATATACTATTAAAAATCATACTTTACCAAGTGTCATCTTCATTCAGTGTCCCGTCAGGTGTTTACCAAGTGGAAATATATCGCCTTTGACAGTTGTATTGTTCATTAACGATTTAAAATATTTACTTTCTTTTTATAAAAAATCACTCAATGCCGATGACTTAAAATGTATATGGTATCAACTTTGCATAGGATTGTTATAGAAGTTGCGAGATGATTTTATTTGTTTTTCAAATTGGTCTATACTCTATAAATTGTATACAATTTAAAAAAAACGCCTATGGGTTAATCTGATCCCCCCCCTTATATACGTCCCTGGTAAGTATAAAACAACACGAATAGGTATTTTATATCTTTATTTTTGAAGCTAAGTAGTCCAACTAAACGATAGGTAAATAATTTTAAAAGACCGGTATACCGAAAATACTGTCTGTCCTACTTAAAACCATTCCTAAGGGCGAAGAGCCAGGCAATCCAACTGTGAAAACCCCATTCGTATCCATTTAATAGTTTTGGGGGAGACATTTTTAACTTCTGAAAATGGAGTTTCGATCTGCATAGTCTTTCAAATAAAAAAAAATAATCAAAGTCTATTTACTTCTTAAGGCGTGAGAATTTTCGCTTTGAAGCAAATTTTTGTACTAACATCGCATCGGCTTTAATATCTATGATATAGTCAGACGAGTTGTACATAAATATATTAATATATATTACATATTTATTCTTAATGAATTGTTTAGAATTTAAATATTTCAGGAGAAAGAAAAAAATAAAAGAAATACAAATATATAAACATGTAATTATAGTTAAGAATTCATAATTATTATTATAAAATATATTCACATTAAACAAAAACAAATTAATTAATCCTACCCAGCACCTGCAAACTGCAGAGTATACGCATTGGGGCTTATATCGATTCCACCGAAATACCTTTTTACCTGTAAGAAATGTATCGATTGAGCTAGCTCATATATTATTATCTATTTATTACATTCACCAACATTTTTACTAAAAATTGATAGTAATAGGCAAAAATAATTCTGCGATGAATGCATTGATGAAACATCTAAATTTAATCTAAAAATAGGGCATCGTCTTCAATAATATCATCGGAACGAACAACTAAGAGTTGTGACTTGCGAATCGTTTCATTCAAAACTTAACTCACAATTCGCTAAAACATATCCTAACATATTTTTGTTTTCACGTGTATTAAATTTAATAGGACTCAAAATAATATATTACGTATATAAAATTAACGAAAACAAAAACTATGAAACTAAATAATATTTTTGACTACTATTATTATTGATAGATTTACTACATTAAACTGACTACATATCATTATTTCATAAAATGACAATCATATATATAATTTTGTAAGATAATAACCCCCTTCAGTATTTGAGTTATTCTATATAATTATTGTATTTATTATTTAATATTAGGGATATTGTTTTTTTCCACCATACTATGTGTACGGAATCGATATCGCCTCGGAATTGGAAGCGGTGATTTTCGGTCTTTGTCTTGCACACGTGGAACATAGGAATTCAAACATGTTTTCATTCCAACGTAACGATTGATCTAGTGAAGCGAGAAGAATTCCAAAAACAGCTTTGAATTTTTCTTCAAGTCAACTTGAGATTAACATCCAACTTGATTTTTTGATTTTAACTTCTTCAAAAATTGGAATATTACATTTTTAAAATAACTTTTTTTTGGATTTAGGGATAAAATCAAAAACGTGAGAAAGTCGATCTCAAGTATACTTGATGAAACATTCAAATCGGTTTTTAGAATTCTTATTACTTTACTATAAACCAATCGGTACATTGGAATGAAAACACGACTACATTTCTATATGTTCCGTGTGTGCTAAACAAAGACAGAAAATCATTGCTTCCAACCCTCTTAAAACAGCGAAATCAATAAAACCCCAAGCATTAGACATTTAAGACTTACACATTCTCATCCTGTGTCTCTGTGTAAATTGTGGGTATACTATGGTACTATAATAGTACTATAGGTACTCTCAGTGAAACAACCAACTCGCTCGAACAAAATTAAACATCAAATATACCGTCTGTCCGTCTCATCCGAAGAAACATTTGGTCCCGGACAGGAATCAAGAATTATAGATTCTCTCAAGATATCAGATCTCATATAGCAACCATAAATGCATAATATTATAGGACTATACGCATTAAAGATACCGTCTACATTACCACAACTATTGTATTATAATATTATCTTGAAAATGTTCACAATCGTGTAAGCGTTTAAACTACCGCAGACATATTATAATAATGAACACTGATTCAAAGCTAATCTAAAAAAAAAAAAAATTAATTTAAATTTTAACTTATCCTAACCATTTATATATTAATTATATATAAATATGTTAACTAAAATTATTTACGGTCGTTATCGAAACCCGTGGTTTTAGTGCACTATAATAATTATTCATTTCCCTACAACAGACGTCAATTTATGTTGATTATGTGTTATTTTTAGAACTTCAGTTTTAGTGATTAGCTAAAACAATACGTAAACGCCTATTTAAGCCATAGAAATTCGATAATATTCCAGTACCTGTATGAATTGTATGATTAAGTGAGTTTTAAGAACAAGAATAGGTACCGCCTTTATACGATAGTTCACACCTAGTAAAGATAAGAGTCGACAATTCCATAGCTATGAGTTGCATTTGTGATATTAATGCAAGCTTTATTATTTTCTAGGCATTTAATTCCATTGAATAAATTAGATAAACTGTGTCAGTTATTAGCATAACATTAGTTTGCTCATTTATAATATAAATATTCCTTACAACTATATAATTACATTTATAATTGTAAGTTGTAACAGAAAATTAAGGATAAAGTGCCAGAGTTAAATACCAGTTTATAGACAGTTGTACTTAAATACAATTGTTTAAGATATATTATGTACATTTCAATGAGATTTCCACGTCCTATTAGGCTATATAGTATATACTGATAAAGAATAAAATAAAATAACGTTTTATATTAAAAATATAAACCATAGAAATTCAACAGTTAAACAAACGACAAATTCCGTATAAGACAGGATACTAAAAAAAAACAATTTGGCAATACGCCCACCTAGAGTCAATTTACGAAAACTGTCTAGTAACGAAATTAGAAAAACAATCTTATAGGATTGTTAAATTTTAACACACCGTAAAAATAAGTAAACAACATTATTAACGTATGAACTTCGTGTCTTTGTTGTGTTCAATTTATCGTTTAATTTGAATATTAAATGTTAAATGTTTAAAGAATATAAAATTCAGATAAAAAATAAAAGGTGGGCAAGTTGGTACCTCTCTGCTGTACTAAAACAATAGATAGTTGACCAGTGGGTCACTGTTATAGATGTGTTAAATTTGAAATCAATGACATAAAACCATTGTATACAAAAATTGATTCTGAGTGAAGGCTGTCTGTCAGCCTATAATATTACTAAGTATTTTATGATATAAACTGGCCCTTAGTATTACACTAATAATATTAGTAGGTTCAATTAAGTTTTGTCGAAAACATTGCAATTGAAAATGTTATTGTGTGTATAAAGTATAATAATAATATAGTTTTAAAGTTTCAAGTACCCACGAATAATATTTATTAAATTACAACAAAATAACCATAAGAGTTATTTTTCGTTTAAATAACTAATTTTGTCTAAATTTGAAATTAAAATGGCTATAAAAAAAATCTGTGTAGCTGTACAGTTTTCACATTGCTTGGTCACAGTATGAGAAACCTTGTTTTAAATTTTAAATCTTAACTTTAAAAATTGAACATTTTATACATTTTTCGGTACAAAATAATTTTTAAGATATTGATGAATTTTGTCCACATTTGAAAAATAATGCCTATGAAAAAAAATCGAGCATATTATGTGTTTTAAATAGTTATAAATTTCTATTATAACAAATATGAGATAACTTAACTTATTACATTTTTAAGTTTTTTTACTAAGTGACAAATTATTTATCGACAATAATTAAAAATTAAAAAAATTATCAATAATTTCTCATTATAAATTGATCAAAAGAGTCAAAATAGTTTTTAAATGTTGTCATGTCGTATGGAAAATGGTCATATATATACATTTGGTGAACATTTAAAGTATCTACGGTTATTCGTTTTTGAGTTAAACAAAAAAAAACATATTCAATTTTGTCTAAAAGCAATTTTACTGCCTCAAAATATGATGTCAGACACAAAAAAAACACTTGTGTACCTATGTCAGTACCTATCCACACGATAGAAGTGAATACTCAAATGAATATTAACTTTGATAAAGTTAAATTATTTTACATAAATATACAATAATATGAACACGTATATGTTATATAAATAAAATGAAAAAAATACCTACCAATTGAATTTACATTAACGTATTCGCTTAAAAAAACCTGCAAAAAGAAAACATAACGTGATATATTTAGCGAAAACATTATCTACTTCATATTATTATAAATGAAACAGATTGATAAACATACGTGTTTTTTTCAATCAACTGCTTTGTTTAAAACAAAAACATGTTGTTTTGGACATTCAATGTTTTAAATATAATATATAATATAATATTGTTGAAACGCGTTAACACGCTATTGTAAAATTAATTTATTCGACTTGGGAAAACCGTGACTATATTATACAAATATAATACTTTCGGATTTTTGTAACCCGTGTAAAATCTCATTTTATCAATCTCGTGTCGAATTTTCGAGCTTTTTGACTAATGAAAATTTGGATAAAATTAAATATGTAAATAAATAATTACGGTTTTAGTTATTTTATTGCAATGTAAAAATATTATTCGTTGGTACGTAGAACGTATGCTATTATATTTTATACATAGGTAGGTCGTACAATACGATTTTCAAATGCTATGTTTTCACAAGACTTAATTCAACCTACTGTATTAATAATAGTAAAATAAATTACTTTAATAGCAATATAAAATATATTTAGTAATAGGTAGGTACTAAGTAAATGCTTACAGACCATCTTTGCTATGAATCATCGCAATGATTTACAGTTGAAGTCAAATTTAACACATACATTACAGATAATTATTCAACGAGGATGTACATAAAGTATACACTCGCGAACTCGACATCTGCAATTATCCAGCAGTGAAGAGGTAAATTTTAATTACTTTTCCCCTTTTTATTTTATTTAGGTACTATGTTATTATATTGATAATAATTTGTATTTGCGAGTAAAAATGCTTGAAAATTTAATACAAAGTCTATAAGTATAGGTAGGTAAAAGTAAAAGTTGTTCTTACAGCAATTATTGTTTTTATTATTCAAAATATTGAAAATACACGATTTTTACAAATCAATATTACAAAAAAAAAAAGATATAATTTTATAATTATTATGACTTATAATTTTTAATTTTTATATCTTTAAACTAAAAAATATTCGGATGTCATATCATTGAGATTCCGTTCTTAGTATGAGACTTACTCAGGCTTCCCTAATTCCAGTTGGACAAGTTAGGAGGTGACTCGTATTTAGTTACTCAGGGACGTGGTGAAACGACGTTTGGTCTTAACGACCAGGTTTAGGCTGCAATATGCTTGTCACTCTCTACTTCTCTAGCCCTCTACATTTAAAGACCAATTGGTCGTATATATACATCACATTCGACTGGAACTGACACGTGGTAGACCCATAGATAATAAAGATATGGATAGGCCACGGCTATGTTAAATATATTTATGGCCGCGTTCCCGGAGGGGAAGGCAATTGAGGCTCTTTTATCCATAGCCGTGATTGATAGTCGATATTCGCTATAGATATACTTTATATACTTTATTTGGCCTCAATTGTTCCCCTCGAAGACCGCTGATAAGACCATTATGTCCTATCCATATCTTTATTATCTATGTGTAGACCGGACGACCGTTGATTCTAGGTTTAATCTTTAACGATCACGGATGTTTGCACCAGACCGCTAGATGTCACTTAAACATAATACATATTATTATTATCATACTATGTTCACGTAGATAAGTGATAAAATTATCGGTTGTAAAATTATTATAGAATATAAATTATTACTGGATTAATAAATAATAATTCATCAATAATCAGTATTCATTTATTAGTGTAGATATTTTATTCAAATATTCCTACCTACCGAGATATAAAATTACCCGTTCGCCTTCAGGCCTCCTCAATAAAAACGACTAAGATGTACCTAAGTATAAATGTATATAAGTATATAATATAAATTATAATTGAATAGCCAAAATTTAAAAGCCACCTTTTTTTTTTTTGATTATCCCTATTGTTTCGAAAATTGTGTGCATTTTAAAACATTATTACTACTCCTAAAAATGAATAGTGACGTGAAAATCTAAAAATACAAATACAAAATCTGACTAAAATAATGGGCACACATTAAAAATTTCAACCTGTAAAAGTTTTACCCTCTTTGCACGAGTGTTATTAGACGGGCGTTTCTATTTTGAATGTTAAACTTTGAATACTGACAGCTGCAGTGCAGTGAGTGAACAAATTAAATACATTAATTGTTAATTTTGCTTTGTATGCAAACGTGTTGTAGGTAACCATGTTTTGTTTTACAAAAGTCAAAAAGTACCTTCCATTAGAATATACTTTAATGTACTATATTATTATAATTATTTATATCGAAAACTATTAGACATTAATTTATCATTTCAAAGCCTACTCCCAAAAACAAAAAAACCACACCTACACATTTATTTCTCATTAAAATAATAAAGATTTAATGATAGCACTTAAAATAGTAAATTGACGTACATATTTTATCATTTAATGTTATTGATAATATTTAATGATTATATTGTTCTGCAGGTTTTGCTATAGATAATGCATTTATGAATGGTCTACCAATGTCTATAAGTGCATTTTATGTTTTCAAGTATATGGTTATAAGGAAGATAAATTAAAATGTTAATTGTTGCAATAAAGAGAGTTCAATAATTGATAATTTCAAGTATCGAAAGTCGAAAGTCGAACGCAAATGCGTGGGATGTGTCTAGACATATTTGTTCGAATGTCATTACATAATATTACATAATAGGTAAATTATAAAAAACAAAACAATAATAATACTATAATAGTTATGAACCATACACGTACACGGATGAAAAAAAAATGTCACTATCAAATATAAAAGTATTTTTCTGATCAAATAATTTTTTTCGAAATATTTAAGGAAATATAAAATTAAAACTATACATTTTTTAATTGTTTTAATAAAACTAATAAATAGGCATGTTAAATGTGAATCATGTTTTTTGTTCTTACGTGTTGAATATTGGTTAAAAAGGCACTAAAAAAAAAAATAATAGTTTTTACTTTACTATGTATAAGACGTTAAGAAATACACTGCAGATAAAATCATATTATTTGATACGAGTTGAGGTGTGGTGAAGGCTGTGAGGCACGTACGTAACCATTACGATTTGATGAATTTAGGTTATAGGTTATTTAGGATTATTACATCTATATAGGATGTGATTTGAGTGATCAATGTAACTGGTGTATTGTCATTTGTAAGATTAGAATAAAAAACCGGGGATGTCTGTACCTACCTACATATTAGGTTTTGGGTGTACCTCGTCATTGAGACATTCACTGTAATGGATTATGGATGTGTTAAATTTAAATTCGATGATAAATCGTTCTCATAAATTAAGATGTGAATTTCAAACGATTATAAAAAATATTGTGACTATGTATTTTCGATATTTTTGTGAAAACAACTTATGAGAATAGTGTATTTCAACTAAATTTAATTATAATTTTTTTAGATTCTGAGCGATGCGATGAATGTATTGATTTTACAATGATGTGTTTTTTTTTTTTGTCTGTCATCACAAAAAGGACAGTAAAAGTGCTTAGATTTTCTTCAACAGTAACTTTTCTGATAGGAAAGTGAATCTATGTGGTACTTTGGGTGGTCGAAAGTCAACATTTCCCAATAGTTTTCAAAAGTGACATGAAAAACAAAAGAAAAATTAAGGAAAAACCGGAATTTTTACACAAAATCTGTTTTCGAGAAAATCGATTTTGGTTTTTGGTGTAACTCTAAACCAAATGAACGTATATACATGACATTTTCACTGGTTGTTTATATTTGCATTTTCTATACATGATAAAATTTTCAAAATATTTTGATTTGTTTTGAGCTGTTTAGGAACATTTGCAGATTCCAATTTTATTAGTATTTTTTTCCATGGATGTCAATAAAACATTATTTGTTGGGTAAAAAAGCTTTAAAATGAATACAAGGCTCCTACTATATTGTTATAATGATATTTGAAAAATATTAAAAATCCTTAGTCACAGTTTTAGATTTTGAGCGAAGCGATGAATGTATTGATTTTACAATGATGTGTGTTTTTTTTTAAATTTTTTTTTGTGTCTGTCATCACCTTTTAGAACAGTAAAAGTACTTGGATTTTCTTCAATAGTAAATTTTCTGATAGGAAAGTGAATCTAGTTGGTACTTGTGGGGCGTTAAAAGTATAGATTTCCCAGTAGTTTTCAAAAGCAACGTGAAAAACAAAAGAAAAATTAAGGTAAAACGGGGATTTTGACGCAAAATCTCTGTTTTTGAGAAAATCGATTTTGGTTTTTAATGTTACTCTAAAAATATGAGCGTAGGTACATGAAATTTTGACTGAATGTTTATATTAGCATTTTCTATACACGATAAAATTTTGAATATAATTTGACTCTTTTTGAGCTGTTTACGGACATTGTCACTTTTCAATTTTTTTAGTTTTTTTTCTACAAATATCAATAAAATTTTATTTGTTGGTTAAAAAAGCTTGAAAATGTAATAGAAGGCTCCTGGGTTATTGTTCCAAAGGCAGATGAAAAATTAAAAATCCTTAGTCACAGTTTTTATTTATAAGCATTTAAAGTTCAAATCTTGACAAAATACGGAAAAATCACGAAAATTAGCAAATTATTTTGAGTTGAGAATTCATAAAAATTTTTCTTTTTAAATCTTTGATTTGAAAATTAAATACAAGATTATCCATAAGTTTGTGAGTTTGTCTACCTTTATCAAAAAAAAAATTGTCTACAAGGAAGTCAAATTAGATTTTTATGAGCGTTTGAAACTCATATTTTTACAACATTTGATATACATTCGATTTCTCATGTAACGATTTTCTTATTTTATTCTAATTAAAAAACGTATGACTGTAGATACTTGAAAATTTCACTGAATTTTTATATTAGCAATTTCTATACACGATAAAATTTTGAAAATAATTTGACTCTATTTGAGCTGTTTACGGACATTGTCAGTTTTCAATTTTTTTAGTTTTTTTTTTCTGTGAATATCAATAAAATTTTATTTATTGGGTAAAAATGCGTGAAAATTTAATATAAGGCTCCTGATATATCGTTCTAATAGCAGTTGAAAAATATTAAAAATACATAGGCACAGTTATTTTTTATAAGCATTTAAAGTTCAAATTTTGACAAAATTTATCAAATTTATAATTTAATAATTATTTTGTAGTTAAAAATTTATAAAATGTTCAACTTTTATAGCTAAGGATTGAAAATTTAAAACATGGCTCCACGTAAATAGATTATATATAAATTTCTTTATTCACAATAATATCATCAAATATACTTGGTAATATCATAGGCTGACTGACCGTTTTCGCTCAGAACCGTTTTTCTTATACAATGATATTTATCATTGAATTCAAATTTAACACCATCCATTACAGTGACCCATTTGTAACCTACTGTACAGCAGAGTGACATTCACTTACCCACCTTTTTTTTTGGAGCATAAAACTTTTTTTTATTATTTAAAAATATATTTAAAATCTATACTACAGGTATAATGAGTAAGTGTGGTGAAATAAAATAGCATTTGAGATAGGAACATTAATTGTAAAGTAGAAAAGCTCCCAGCAGTACCACCTGACAAGAAATAAATTATATTACTTAAAAATTAAAATATTAAAAACTATTTTACCTATGCATTTTATAAGGCGTATAACAGATCCTTTTGTTGGAAAAAACTGAACCAGAAAGTCGTTATCGTGGAAGTACAAATACCTTTTCCGCTGTATTATAATACGCGTGAGACAGACAGAACGAGTGCGATCACTTATTAAAGTCTTCAATTGTGTAAAAATGTATTAGCCTTCAGATGTTTAATCAATGGTATTAAGTAGGTATTATTTTATTAACTAAAAAAATTCTTTTTTTACACGTAGGTAGATTGTAGATATGTAAATGTTATAATCGTATAATAATTACTTTAATCATTAATTTAATAAAACAGTTGGTCTCGTGAAAGTAGTTGGTACCAAATAAACCATCGTAGCGAGAAGAAGATCATTGTCAAAAGATACACACGAAATTTGGAAATGAGGAAGCTCGTAATCGTATTGTAATAATTATGGTTGCCAGAGGGGCATTCAAATACAAAACACGATTAATATCACCAATTATTGTTATACACGTGTATTACCAAACCTACTACATCATATTTTTTTATACTATACCCGTGCGTCGGTCGTCACGAATTCATACGACTCGATTCCGCTGCACTGAAATAATAAAAATATATAATATACTCCAGAGCCCATTTGAAATATAGTATCTACTCCTACATGCGACTATCCACGACAAACCGGGCCATAAAAATGAATAAAAAACGACTGTTTAATGTGTATAATAACTAATAATACTCACGCTTAAACAGCTATAACAATAATATTGTTATAACATTGTTGCCATGCGAGCAATTTTCAAAAGCAACTATTGTTGAATAACGATGACTGTAACGAGACCTCCATAAAATTTATTGACGTTATACCGACACCGGCGGGTAGTTTAATAATATGATGTTTAATGTGCAGTGTAGATGATAATATAGTATAGATACTATTATTTTTTAATATAATATTATGTTGTGAATAAAAAATACACTCATAAGTCCGCTCATAAGTATTAAATTATGAACAATACGATATTACGTGAAATAACGCACTAAAGTTGGATACGATTTGGCACAATATAACCACTAAATTGATAGGGACCTATTATACCAATACGCGAGTATAGTATATAGGTACCTATTTCGGTATATTCGGGACACGCTACTGTTAACACGACGTCGTGTGTTTAGTAATTTAATAATGTAATAATATATTATTATTAATCCGGAAACATGTTTTAACAAACGCAAATGCCCGATGATTTCGTCTGAATTATCGCTTTTAACGATCCAAGGAAATACAGATGTTCAAGAACAAATATCACTGTGAGTTGAAAACACTTTAGAACTTGCAAATATCAGCTATGTATATGGCAAATTCGTGTCTTATTGTTATCTCATAAAACACATATTATTAATTATAAACACCGTTATTATAATATAGTCTATAGACACCACTTAACGTTAAAATCAATACTTAATAACAATATACTTAATATTATATAGGTCAGTGGTAGATTCTCAGAGTGGAGGAGCAAAGCACACATTGCTCTCTATATATCCGACCGCAACCGCTAAATACCCATTGCCCTTCACTTAAACGTCTTTTATCATAGGTATTGATTTAATAATAATTATTATAATAAGTTGAAATTTTTTTTTAAATTATTTATCTCATAAATTACAATACGTATAATACAATAATATGTATAAGATTATCTATCTCTTTAAGCTGTATCTTGGGTTGACATAGACAGTAATACAAATTGATAAACGCTATGTGACAAAAAATATCTAATTAATACAATAAAGAAAAATTAATATATTAAAAATTATTATTAGAAATTTGAGTGTAGAGTTGTCAATAAACAGTTTTAGATTAAACCTAAATTAAGATTGTATTAATAATGTGGAAATTACATTAATTAAAAAATATTTTAATATTTGATCAATCAATTGCCTAATAATGTAGTTTGCAGGGGATTATTTTTCCCAGAGTCAGGGATTTTATTTCCAAGATTGTTCGTCGAGGGTTTTTTTCGGGGGGTTTTTATTCCGCAGTTAACCATTTGTATATTATAGTTCAGTGCATTATAAATTATGTATATAAGTAATACCCTTACCAATATACCGACTTAAATCGTTTTATTGTGATATAGATAAAGAAAATAGGGGGTGTAGTGGGTAAAGGTGCAAAGCCCCCTACGGTAACTCCAAGTTTAGTATAAAGCGTATACCTAGGACGAAAACGATATATTTTAGCCTCTGAGATAAGTAGCATTTTAGTTGAAAATGTATAGGTATTAAAAAAATGTGGAAATTAGGTAACCGATCTGCTATAAGTACGGTATGTCTCAAAAACACCTCGACATTAATTAAGTCACTATAATAGTATAATGTATGTGTTCAATTTTAATTCAATGATAAATTATTCCATAAGAAAAACGATTCTGAGCGAAGACGGCATCAGCCTATATTATGATAAAAAATATTAAATAAATATTTTCCATATTTTAATGTTTAATACTTTAATGCATCTATTGTTAATAAAATGTATATTATTTATTTAATAATTATAATTTATCAACACTTGTAAGCACGACGTAGATAATATTATTTACATTAAAAATAAATGTATGTTTGTAGCTTATATGCTTAGAAGACAGAAACAAACAACTAATTTGACAAAAATTTCAAAGGTTTTCATTATAGAGATATCAGAAAGGTGTATAGAGAATACGACGCACAGTGGGATGAAACACGAATTTAGCGTGCCAAAAGTACCATTTTTTAAACTAAAAAATTATTGGTTTTTTTTATCTATAATTTATCGTTACAATATTCTGACGCTTAAATCAGGATTTCAAAAGAATTTACTTACACCTGACTTACAGCTGTTTGTATAAGATATAAACATTTGTTGCATTCAGTTTCAACAGTAATTTACAAAAATGGTCTCCTTTAAATAAATCTATCGTAGATATTATGTAAAAACCTCGATTTTGGTACTCAATTGACTGTTAATGTACTTAAATTACTATAATTTTCTTTTACAATATCTATGTATTGAATAGTTGGTGAAATTGCGTAAATTTCAGTATCATTTCTCCAAAGTTCTAAAATCATTAAAACACTTAATATTTAAACAACATATTATAGCAAATAAAAAAAAAAATTAAAATAAATTAATAATATTTCATTATTATATTTAAAACAATTATATAACAATTGTATAGATAAAAAAGAAAATTACTGTTGAATCTGAAAACAAAAAATGTTTATATTTTCAAATAGCTATCAATTTCCTTTACAATATGTAGTATTGAATAGTTGGTAAAACTGCGTAAATTTAAGTTTCACTCCTCAAAAGTTCAAAAACCACTAAAACACTTAAAATGTCAACATAATATAGCAATTACGAAAAAAGAAATAATTAAAATAAAATAATAATATTTCGTTTTTATGTGCAGGTATACAATGTAACTGTGTAAAAAAAAATTCTATTTTTATCGTTGAAGTGTGAAAATTAAATAATATAAAAATGTATAAAAGTTTGAAAATATCAAGCAAATAATGTATATATTTATACAAACAGCTGTAAGTCAGGTGTATGTTAATAAATTCTTTTGAAATTTGGTTTAAGCGTCAGAATATTGTAACGATAAATTATAGATAAAAAAACCAATAATTTTTTAGTTTAAAAAATGGTACTTTTGGCACGCTAAATTCGTGTTTCATCTCATTGTGCGACCACAATTAACATTAAGAATCTCTGCACGGCTGAACCCATCAAATATCAACGATAATTAATTATGATATACACGCCATACTTCACCTCGCCATGTGTAGTATCATATCAAGTAATATAATTTTACCAATGTATTACTTAAAGTATACGTTATTAGCCGGATTTATATATTATACACAGCGTAAATAGGTATGTATATTAGTATAACGTAGAAATTATAGTTGTAGTAAAAGTAAAATTTAAAGAATCAAAATTTCAAAATCATTCTTTAAATTCAATACGAATAGAATAAACATTAAACAACGTACAGTATAAATACTAAATAATATCATAAACATATTATTTGCTTTAAATTTTAATTTAATAATTCTCCAGCTTCGACGAAATAATAATAATAATTATTATACGGATATATTATAAGAAGTTCTCAAAAAAAGTCTTAAATAATATATATTATTTTTTTTTGGTGAGAATTGAAATGTAACCTTTGGCGGAAAACGGAAACCACCATTTTATGTGATGGTGACCTTAAATAATCAGCTGGTGACCCTCGTGTATATAGAAACGTTATTCGAGCTATGGTACCTATATCTTATACATTATACATTGATTTAAATTCGTCTGTGCTGTAAGACTAGGTATATTATACTGCCCCTTATTTTATTAACAAACAATGTCTATACTATTTGAACATAGGTATACTGTAGTATTGAAATAAAATTAATTATTATCGTATACTTTTTAAATGTGAAAGACAGCGTATAATAAATAATAATTAATGATAAATATAATATCATACAACATTTAATCGTAATATTATTACGTCCCGAATGATCCTATATAACGTGACAAAGTTGATAAAAAAAAATCTGTATAGGGAAGTCCCTGCAAACACAAATTTAATTGTACAGAAATTAATAATTATCGCTAAGCTTTAGGGGGATCCCATACCGTGATTTTCTGTTTTTGTTTAACACACTCGTGACATAGGATTTTAGACGGATTCTTTGCCAAACATATCAATTGATCTAATGAAGTGATAAGAATTCTGAAAACAGATTTGAATTCGTCGTCAAGTTTACTTGAAATAATTTTCCCACAATTTTGATTTTTTGATTTTAGTTTCTCCGAAAATTGAAATACAAAAATGTTTAAATACTCTTTTTTAATATGACGTTTTCTGGAATTTGGGGGATAATTTCAAAATTGTGGTGAAGTCGATTTCAAGTAGACTTGACGACGAATTCAAATCTGTTTTCAGAATTCTTGTCGCTTCAATAGATCAATTGGAATGTTTGGCAAAAAACACTTCTAAAATACTATGTAGCGCGTGTGTTAGACAAAAACAGAAAATCACGGTATCGAATTCCCTTAAGTACAAAATAACATACTAACTATTAAAATTAGCATAAGAATTAAAATACACTACACCTATTATAATAAAATTAATTACAATAAATCATCTTTATAAGGTTTCTATTTTTCTAACTCTAAAATATGTCTCATATTTTTAAAATGTTGAAAACCAATACTGGCAATACTTATATAGTATATAGGTATTCTCGAGTTTTTTACTCAGAGTATATATTTAAATGAGAACAAGTGTTGTTTTATACCTTAACAATTAATATATTAAGTGGTGTGTGTACAAACTATTTGTGTTCATAAATCATAAAAAGTAAAATCCAAATGTTAAAGACATAGGTTTAATATTTAATAAAGTCTTAAAGCTTGCACACTTGCATTGATTATTTGAATATATATTACCTAATTATACATGAAACACATACGACAAATTGTGCAGACGGATATACCTCCCTAATCCACAAATCCACTAGTTAAGCCAAGCCATTTTAAATATGCATTTAAGAGGACAGTATACCTGCATCTATTGTCTTTGACTTAATGTTAAGTTAGTCTTAATTCAGAATAATCCATATAACAATAGAGTGAATCTATTGTAAAATGTATAGGTAAAAACTTGTTAGGAAGTACCTAGGGCACCATAAAAGTATTTTATTTCTATTTTAATTTAGCATATTTTAAAATTGTACGTTTTTTATAAATTTTAAAATGCTCATATTTTGCTTCAAAATTAAAATATCAGAAAAACCTACGTGTGGAAGGTATATGGGTGAACATTACATTTATTTATTATAAAATAGGTCAATTCACACTTACAATAAAAATAACAGAGTTTAATAGATTATTCTAAACTTAAGATTTGGTAAGTTTTGCGTTTTCAAGGCGGAAACAACAAATGCGTGTATGACACTATGACGTCCTCTTGAGTATGTTTGTTCAACTAACATAATACTGTATAGGATATTAAACAAATCATAAAAATACAAAAATTATAATTCATCTTTATAATATCATTGCAAATACAATAGTTGTAAGTTGTAACTGTTTATTATACCTATGTATGACGTACCTACTACATATTGTGTGCTGCAACGATACATGCAAATATTTTGATGAGCAATGTAGGTAATTTGAATTTCTAAACATCACTATAAACGCCTACGTAATAGAACTTCCTCCTTTCATATTGTTAGGTGAATATTTCACTTAACGTTAAATTTAAAAATTAATACTCCGCAAGTCTAATCTGTTTAATATGCATAAATTAGACATAAATCTTGAAAATCTGGTAGTGGTATGGATTGTTTGCGAATTTTCGATTGTCCTTGTTGTATTATCGTTTTGATGTTTGCAAATAAAAATACACTTAACCGGCAGTATGCAAATATATTAGTGCCAATTTAGATAACCTACATAGACTAATTAACCTTAGATTAATTGAAGCATGAGTTCTTTTGTTTAATTGTTTTCCGGCGATTCTTTTTTAAGAATAATAAACATTTTTCATAAGAAATCATTCGAATCGTCGTACGTTATTACAGATAGGCACGGGCCGCATAAACGAATTAAAAAAAATATTAATGTGTGTAAATAGTTAAGCGGCAGGTACAGGAACGCGTGTTATTGTCATGATAAGTAGGTACAGAAACAGTGTAAATGCAAAATACTACCGGCTATTAATTATTATTACACGAGAGTATAATAAATTTACATATTAGTACTATGTTGGCCGGTTAGAAATTCACGCAATAATAATATAGCCTACAGGTTTAATATTTTAAGATATCGTTTTTTTCTACAATTTTCGCACCCACCAAAATATAGATTGTATCGGCCGAACTGTTTTTATTAATGAAATAAGAATATTAATTTATAAAACACTGCACAATAATTGTAATTGAAGATACGTGTCCTGTTTAAAGCCCACAAATTCTTCCCGGTTATTATAATGATAAAATATTTTTACTTGTGTAATTATATATATTTGGATAAAACTAACAATTAGGTACATGCGTTAATTAAACAGAAACCTCACGAATTAATGCATTTAAATAAATCGTTTGTGCTACATATTCGCAAAAATATCACATTACATATCCATATAATTGAATATACATATAATCTTCTTTAAACTAATTCATACTGTTCTGAAACGTACTGAGTAGACGTGGGTATTGTTTGGAAAGTTCACTGCAAAATTTAATTAGTTCACGTTCATACTTGTTTTAAGATAGAACACGTTAGAGTGAGTAAAAATTACAAGTTTATGACGTGGTCATATGAATAAAATAAAATAAAATATTTATTTATTAATATATAATAGTTTTCTTATTGTCTTATATTTATTGAAATATGTAAAATTTTGAGCAGGTATAACTGATTTTTTAAAAATATATTATGTAATGATTAATCGACATAAACCTAACCAATGTATTTTATAAATTATACATAAGACTTAAGAGGACGTCACATCCGCATGTGTTGTCTCCGTCTTACACACGTACGACATAGACAAAACGCGTTTACTCGCTCAATTTTGGTGTCAGAATAAAAACACCAATAACAAAATTAAAAGATGACAATATTTTGAAGGGGAAAACGTTGAGTTTTGAAATTTTGAAAAGTTGAATGTATTTTAAAAATGTTGAAATTTTCGCTATTCTAAACTATATAATGAATGTTATATTTTGTATAATGGAATAAACGCAACGACTTGCCCTCAGAAATATTGTCACAATTCAATTTTATAATAGGTATTTTTACTTTTGAACCAAAATTGAGTGATTTATACTCAGACTGCGTAAACGCGTTTTGTTTATAACGTACGGGTGTAAGACGGCGACAACATACATGCAGGTGTGACGTCCTCTTAACATGCATAAAATAAATACCAAATAAGTAGTTATAAATTATAATTTATGAGTATAATCTTGTTTTAATCAATTAAGTATATACGATATAAAAAGGTATTATAACATAGTAAGTGCTGGCAAATAGCTGGTTAGGTACCTAGGTACTAGACAATTAAAAATACATATTGATTAATATGCGTCTATTTTCCAAAGTCTTTAATAATAATTTCATTATCTTTCATACCCGCACAATATATTTTTTAAATATATCAGACATTTCAAAAACATCTTTTACATTGTTTTTTTGCAAAATATTATGCATTTTTCGTTATTACACTGTGAGGATGACATTACAGTTCAACAACTGGTTCATATATACTAATATTTAAAATTAATTTCATTTAAACGGCCTGAGATTCGTCCAAGTTCCTAAGTTCCTTAAAATTATGAATATCGCTTACGTTCTATTTGTTATACCTATAAATGAGTAACGTTCACTTGTCGTTCGCAAAACATGAACATGGACATTATGGTCACGCGGTCATACAACACGTTTTTTCCAACACTGATAGTGGATATTAATATATTATATTGAAAAGTGTATCCTTAGGGATAAAAGAGGTCGTAACCACAACATTGTGATACCAAGTTACCAAACGAGTTATAGGTCATAAGCTCATAACTATAATTATACTAAGATAGGTTAATAACAGTGTATTTTACCTATAAGTACCTTAACCGAGATATGTCTATGTTACGGAGACGGATCCAAGGGGGCTAGGGAATCAGCCCCCCCCCATACAAATTATTTCTTCAATTTTACATAAACATTGACCCAATAATTGACAGTTTTGAAAAAAGCGACAATATTATGAAAAGACGTTTGGATTTTGCTATTTAATATAATATAATCATTAGTTTATTTATTACATTAAGATTATAATATTATACGAATACTAGCTGATCCCGCGCACTTTGTTGCCCGTAAAATATGACAACTATTAAAAGAATTCGTTTAACTCATTTTGTGTGTAATTCGCTTTAGTAAGTGCAACTCAGTCACCTTGGTAGGCAATCCGACTACGTCGGATCGCGGACAACGCCGATGAGCGGCTGTGCCTGTATGTGCAAAAATTTGTGCGATTTGATATGCATGCTTGTACCTCATCTGCCCGATTAACCTATGGCAACCAATAGGAATAATAAATACTCATTTCTACTAATTATTTCTCCTATAAGTTATAACCAATAGCAACGATTTAAAAACCAAAGTGTCCATCGTAAATCTCAAAATCCCTGTTTGAGCACATCCCCGGGTTGAGCCTACCGGGTCCAATTGTGAATTGAAACCATTCAAGTACCCTCCTTTTTTCTGTTTTTATTATTTATTTATTTATTTGGTTTCCATAGTAATTATGAAACACACAATAATATTTAAATCGATATAATCGATTAATATTCGATATTATCAAATAATATTTTTCACGTTAAAAAAAATTGGATTTTTCCAAAATTTTCTTTCGTAAGAACCTTCTCCTGGCAATTACGAACATCTTAAAAAAAAATTAAGCCAAATCAGCCCAGTCATTCTCAATTGATGAATTGTTATACATTTTTGGCTCAATTTTTATATGTATAGATTAGGAATATATTTTAAATTAAATATAAAATGTGTATTGTAATTGTATTTTTGTTGTAAAAAATAGCCTCCCCCCGATATCCATGCCTGCCTCGTTTATGTGTAATGATTATTATTGTTTACTAGGGAATATTTTTAAAAATTAGGTATTTTAGTATTTATTTATTTTAACATAGCTGCGTCTATTATATTTTCAAGTATTTTTTGGTTGATGTAATCTTCAAAATACACATAGGACTAATATTATATATGTAAATATTTATAAAGTTGGATTATTAATTTATATTTCATATAGTTAGTCACACTGTGAGTGAAAATATACGCGAGGACACGCCTGTATTAAACTTTTATCATACATGAGGATAATCTGAGTGATCGTGTGTAATATTATTATTGAAAGTCTTGTCCAAAAAATAAACCCATGGAAAATAAATTGGAAACAGTTTTCAATATTTTAAATTTTTTATAGAAATTTTAGAAGGTAGTTTATTTAAGATGTATTTAAATACTTTATTGACAAGGTATATTATATTTTATATTTTATATACATCCTACACTATATATAGTTTCATTGTTTCAACATAGTTTTTGTGAAATCATAATCCAACATATGTTTCTTTTTCGGGTTTTTATTTTAAAAATTGTGGATTTTGTCATTTTGATTTCGAAGATCAGAAACATTTGTCATAGAAGTTTAATATTTTACTAAAAAGAATATTTATTTTAAAAAAATCATTATAAGTGAACATTTATGAACACTTTCAAAGTTTGAAAAGACGTCATAAAGATTACTAAGTAAATCGAGTTTGACTTAAAAAGGTTTTTAAAATTTTAAAATTTGTCTTTGCTTTCAAAATTCAAATATTAACAGCTATAATGTCAATTTATATCTATATACGTTATTTTATTGACGACCGAAGTAAATAAAATGTTGCTTTCATCCTACAGTACTCAATAAAAAATGTAGTTATACTTACCAACAAATAAGTAGCTAGGTACTTAATAATTTAATATGTTACGCAAACATGTAAGACATGACGTATTATTTTATTGATCAAATATAAATTCAATGTTAAGTACTGATATGATGATCGTTTTAATATACTCAAGTCACGTGGTTTTTTTATCTTAAATAAATAGCCAATATATAATATAGATGTATTTTTATTAGGTAATTATGTAATAATATACATTTTTAAACGGAACATATTTTTGTTTTTTTATTTCAAAAAAATCCAAAAGATGAACTTAATAAGTTCTAAGATACGGAGAGTCTTATATTGTCAACAAAATTAAATTGAAAAATATTGTTAAAAATTATTATTATTTTATCTAGGCATATAATATATAAATCAAATTAATGTCTGTTTGTCCTTTATGAATTCCTACTCTATTCATGAAACTTTGGGAAGTCGTTGAGTACACTCCCGCGAAGGTGCGAAGTCACAAAATGCATAAGAAATATGACTTATATATTTTTAAAAAAGAAAGAAATATTTTCCCGGGTGGTACAGCTATAACTATTATAAATATAAATATATTTTATAAATATTATTTTATAATTATTCATAGAATGCGATGATTGAAGAGAGATGTAATAAATATCAAATACATGAATATTATTTACAAATACTAAAATATAACATATTTGTCTGGTACGTATTGGTACAATTTAAAAATGAATATAATGAACAAATATTTAATAAAAATTCTTTTATTTGTTGAAATGAATAAATATTGGTCTCGTTTTTTACTTACAAAAGTACTAGTGACAACTGTGCACATACAACGGTGGCAACCACATTTTAATACTGTAACTGAAAAAAAAGTGAATGATGATAATAGGATTTGTCAGTTATACCATATTATAAATTTGTTCGAACACAATAATACAACGGTTGGACATGGCCATGAAAATTGGGCAAGGAAATGCGAAAAAAAAAATCTACTTGAATAGAGCTAATTTGTCCACATATTGCTGCGTATGCCTACTTCATTCTAATTTCTAAGTAATATGTTTGTTGTAAAACTAGTATAAGGATAAAGGGGGAAAATAGATTACAATACGAAGACGTGTCAACAATTTCTTTTTACAATTTGTGCGTATACCGCGTGTATTTTATCTGCTCGTATTTGCACAAATTATCACACATGAGGGGTTACCGTACACTATCTGTCTAATGAATTATTAGGCAACATTAGCATTGGATCTTGCGTTCCGATAAAGGCGCAATGTACGCTGGTCATTAGTGCAGTCGATTCGTGCAAGGCCTGTGAGAAACCTGTGAAGGAGGCTCAGGGTCCAACTTAAAAATCTCACGTTTTTTTTTTTTTCTTTTTTAATATTCAAATTTTTAATTGAAAAAATAAACAAATATTTTACTCCAATACAAATTATTATAACAGACAGATTATGCTAGTTTATTGGAAGAAATAAAATAAAAATATTATTTTTCTCTGTGTACACAATATCATCCGCGTATTATAAATTGTAATTCGTTCAATATTTTCGAAATTATGCGTATAACTAACTTACTGGTCGTGTGTCTGGCACATTTTGCGTATTACACACATGCAAATAATCAGGAATTTGTTCATTTGGCAAGAGGATATTATCACGTATCCAATGGACTTCAGGCATCGTGTCAAAGGTATATAGCAATATTCACTTAACTTAAAATTTGTTGAACTGGTTTATTGATTGATTCCGATAATTAGGTATCATGTTCTATATGATAATTTAATCATAAAAACTCTCGAGGTTATATTAAAATTGTCTTACAAATTATAATGGTAACATTGTTCGGTAAAAATTGCACTTTAAACTTATATGTACAGTTTTTATTTCTAATAATATAATAAGTTTAGTAGATAAGTATATTTTTCTAAAGTAACATTATTAACATTTTTTCAATCTAACTATTTAATATTTATTGATTTTAAATACAATTAATAATATTCTTTATGATTATGACAAAATATATTAGTACCTGGTGTATAGTATAAATAAATAATGTAATGGATAAATATGTAAGCAATTGTATATAATATAATATAGATATATTAGTTGAATGTCTAAACAAATAAAATTAAGTCATAATATAGAGATATCAGAAAATATTCACTACTTAGTTAATTTTTAATGATAATAAAATGTCTAGAACTACCCAATTAACTATTTTATTTGAACTTAATATTCCAAAATATTAACTTAAAATATTGTTCCTAAATATAAAACAAACATTGGCACTTGTAAATCAAAATAACATATTTATTTGACATTTAATACTGAGAGTAAACAATATAAATTGATAAAATAATTTATACCTAAATCATTGTGAGTAATAAATAGTTAAGTATAGTAATCGGTTTTTAGTGTTTGTACGTTAAAACTTTAAAAGGTTTTTAAGAAACACAGCATCGGTTTTTAAGTTTTAACTAAAAGCTACTCCAAAAAAAAAAATGAGAATATTCTGATTTAAATAACTTATCCGGAAATATGTGTAAATACCTATAATATGTGATTGTACGGTAAAAAATCATTATAGCTAAATCTACATAATAATATGTTTATATGCTACGATATGATGATCTAACTAAAACGATTTAAAATTAACAACGTAAAAGTTTACCAAAAAAATTGCTTTGCTGAAACTCTAACATATAATATTGACAATGTTTTATCATTTGAATAATTACCAAGTATTGTCCGCAGTCTTAGTAGAAGCAAATAACAGATGTTAACGAGATAACAAATAAACACAGAACAACATTAAAACCGATTTTTAACACAAACGTACAGAGAAAAAAAAATTAACCACAAGGAAAATCATATAACCGTTGAAAGAATATTGTGGTCACTGTATTAACTCGTTATTGTATGTAGGTACACACCACACACACACATACGAAATACCTATACTAAAAAAACTATTCTATGTAAATTTCTGTTCAATTTTAAAAATGTTAAGTGGTCGAGGTTTTGATAAAAAAAATTGATTACATCATTTATTTATTTTTTTTTTTTGATCTTTTCTGAGTGATTTTTTGAAAACTACTGGAAAATAAGACGAATTGTTTTTAAAGTAGAATGTGTTAATTTTTTTGTACCTCCCAAAAACGTAGTGAAAAAATCTAAACAATTAATATTCAGTCCTATACTGTTAATAATTAATAGAAAATACATAACATAATAATAGTAGTTGTACAAATATTAACGATTTAAAATAAGTAATATGAATTTGTTACTTAAAAACTTAATCCTAATCTACCTAAGTATAGGAAGTGTTATTTTTTTATTATACTAAATTACTCCATACGTATTTTACAATATTAGCGGATACCTGCCTACCTATATGTTTTTAAATATTTATGACTTAAATTAATTTATAACTTACTCGAAATAATAATGAATAACAACAAGTTTATGGCATGGACAACTTGCTATGAGTTAACAAGCTTAAATGTAGTTCTTCGTCACAATTTTATTGATTAATATGTAGTTATCGATTAATAAAGTAGGTACCTATGTATTAGGACAAAAACAAAAACATTATGAAGAAAATTACATAGGTGTACCGTTTGTAAGGAAACTTGAAATCGATTATTTTATAGTAGGTCCTTCTATCCGACTAAATGTGTCTTAACTAATTTACACACTTATTATCATGATTTTTGAATTATTCATAATATTACGTTTTAAATTCCAATTTTATAATAGGTACCTACAGTACTAGGTAGGTATTTATTATATATAATAATTATGCAATACGCATAGTTAATAATTATATGGTCATATGGAATGTCAATATTATAAAATGTTCGATAGGGTGTATTATTCGTATCTAGATAACGATTTTATTTGTTAAGTACACATAGACATATTCCAATTGGAATTAATAAAAAAAATATACTTAACACTTCATACGTATACGTCAAAATGAAAATATCATCATGCATTAGACAAAACACGTTTAGCTATATAACTAATTTTGAATAAAGTAATTGAGTTGGTTTATCGTTATAGAATTAAAGTCCGTGTAACTGATATCATTAGAATTAGCATTCTCGAGTGACCGAGAGTATTGACGATGATTAAGGTTTTAAATGTTTAAATAGAAAACCATATTTTATTAGCATTTGACATGACATTGTTAATTGTAGAAAAAAATATAGTAAAATAATATCATAAAGTTAATTGAATGTATAAAAATAAACAATTAAAGAATATACATTTATTTCCACCATCCAACAGTAAGAAAATATAGGTACAATCGGAAAAAATTCAAAATAATATTTTAATACAACAAACTATTTTTTAGAGGCTTATCATAATAATTTAAAGCATACAAGTAACATTACAACTAAAATTAATAAAATATTATTTCAAAATCTCCAATAAAAAAAAATGAGGGAAAGTAGGTGACCGCTCTGCTGTACATTAGTTGTACCTATAGTCATTGAGTAGGTGACTGTAATTGATGAGTTAAATTTGAATCTAATGATAAATCATTGCAAATGAAAAACTATTCTGAAACCAGTGTTGGTCAAACGGGAGGGGTGTTAAGGGGGATAGATCCCCTTCATGACCTTTTTTTAATGTTTAAGATCTGATAACCATAAATTATATTTTTAATAATCAAATAGTGCTCATTAAAAAATCAGCCATTGGAAAAATAATTTAACTGCCACTGGCGGAGACGCTCTGTCGACCTATAATCATATTAATATCTATATTGCTATTAATTATTACAGTAAAATATTGTATTATTTACAGTATGAATGAATACGATATTCCTATATAAATAGGTAATATAAAAAAATTAATCTAATAATCTAAATGTTTTGAAAATGTCGTTGAGTAATGAGTAGGTATGTAAAATATAAGAAATATATCTACATATTATAAGTTTCAAATCTCCATGAAAAACATTTATGAATTACAACAAAATAACTAAAACCGTAATTCTTATCGTTTAAATATCGCTCCACTCAGAATCTAAAATAAATTACAAATTTACAGTTATAATATTCAAAATTGAAAATAGTAATTTTCACGTAGTATTAAAATAAAAATAATAATAATCTAACTGACAACGATTTTGTTTTTAGCCAAATATACTGTGAAAGTGATCTATTGAAGGCCGTACAACTAGCCCAGATTTTTCCAGATTCGAAAACTTTTGTGGATATGAAATTAAGATACTCAGAATCTGAGATTTTAAAAAACTACCAAGTATTGAAAGACCGTTACAACGGTGCAGTGCCCAAAGAAGAGTTAGCTAAATTTGTCGACGAACATTTCGTAGATGGTGACGAGTTAGAGGTATGGACCCCTACCGACTTCAAGGAATCTCCTTCGATCGCCAACCGGATTAAAGACAAGAGTTACAAACAGTGGGCATTGGGATTAAACCAAGTATGGAAAACCCTAGCAAGGAAAGTTAAGGACGACGTGAGATTAAATCCTGACAGATATTCGCTGATATGGGTTCCAAATGGTTTTGCCATACCCGGAGGCCGATTTAGAGAACTTTACTACTGGGACACGTACTGGATTGTTAACGGCATGTTATTATGTGACATGTCGTCCACAGCTAGAGGTGTTATTGACAATATATTATCGTTGGTGTTGCAATTCGGTTTCATGCCGAATGGTGGACGAGTGTACTACCTGAATAGATCACAGCCGCCAATGGTGACGTTGATGGTATCAAGCTACTATAAAGCAACCAACGACTTTGAATATGTAAAAAAAGTCATATCTGTAAGTTCAATCACTATTATTATTGTATAAATAATAATTACAAAATTAAATTGTAATCGCTTGATGATCAATCACTGTTTTAGACCTTAGATAGTGAATTCGAGTTTTGGTCGGAAAACCGAATGGTTACTTTCGAGAAGAACGGCAAATCGTACACAATGGCAAGATACTACGCACCGTCGAGGGGTCCGAGACCAGAGTCTTATAGGTTCGTATAATTTGGTAGACTCACAATTGTAATGGCTATAGTATTTATTTTATGTTAATGCAGAGAGGACTACGAATCAGCGGAATTTTTGAAAACTGAAACCGAAAAACAAGAATTGTATACCCAAATTAAGTCTGCGGCAGAGACCGGATGGGACTTTTCGAGTAGATGGTTTATAACTGCCAACGGCTCGGATCGTGGTAAGTATTTTCATTATTTCAATACATTAGAGACACAACTCAATACGGTATATTCGACGTTTATGAAATACAGGAGTATTGGCTGATATGAAAACAACGTATTTAATACCAGTGGATTTGAACTGTATACTGCACAAGAACGCACTTTTGTTGAGTTCATGGTATACCAAGATGGGAGATGCAACTAAAGCCGAGAAATATCGTGTGATCGCCGAGAACCTTCTCTACAGTATACAAGAGGTATATTAGATAATAATTTTTTAATAATATTCCGTTACCCGTGTATTGAATATTGATTAAAACATAACAAAATATATTTATTACAGGTTATGTGGAGACCAGACCTAGGGGCATGGTTCGACTGGGATATGTTGAATAATAAAAGTCGAGAATATTTTTACATTTCCAATATTGTACCTCTGTGGACGGAAAGCTACAACATGCCGAAAAAGGCTGTAGCTAGTTCAGTGTTGGGATATCTAAGAGATCATCATATCATCGAAGCCGATTATACTGTGAATTTCAATGGTACGACCTTATAGTAGTTTTCACAAACAAACTTCTCTAAGAATTTTTAAGATTTTTAAATTAAATTTGTTTATGACTATAATACCTGATAACACGCAATATATTATAATATTATATTATCAACGCAGTACTGTTGTACTGATATTCAATAAATGCATAATGAAAAACAATGTTATGGTTTCTATATAGGAACACCTGCGTCTTTGTACAATTCATCACAGCAGTGGGACTTCCCAAATGCATGGCCTCCTCTACAAGCTTTCATCATTCAAGGTCTAGACAGGACACAACAGAAACTGGCACAACAGGTGTCATTTAGATTGGCTGAAGTTTGGTTACGCTCAAATTATAAATCATTCGCAGAGAAATCAATGATGTTCGAAAAAGTATATAGATACAACATCATTTTATATGTCTTTTAAATGTCATTCTAATTTGAAAATTGTTTTGTAGTATGACGTTCTAGCATCGGGAGAAACTGGTGGCGGTGGTGAATATACTCCGCAGACAGGTTTTGGTTGGACAAATGGAGTAGTGTTTGAGTTGTTAAATAGATGGGGTGATGTATTATCTAACGGGACAAACGGTAAGATGACATTTCGAAAGCATTAAATATTTTAAATGAAAAACTTTCACATTCATTCAATACAAATTTTAAACATCTTAAAACAATTCAGTAATTAGTGTATACAAGTCTATACTATAAAATCTAACTATGCAGAATTGCAGGTACCGAAAACTTGCAAGTTTGTAGGTTGAAAATGAACTGGTGTTTGTTATTTAAACTTAAAAAGACCCAATAATTTATTAGTGATTACTAATTATTAATTTGTGTCATATATTCCTCCAAGCATTG
This sequence comes from Sitobion miscanthi, assembly GCA_008086715.1. Lineage (NCBI taxonomy): Eukaryota > Metazoa > Arthropoda > Insecta > Hemiptera > Aphididae > Sitobion > Sitobion miscanthi. Next base: position 21,416,271 of record CM017798.1, on the reverse strand, counting down.
CAAACCGCTAGTGCTGAAACTTCAAATTGTATTCGATACTGACGATATTTATTATATTTAGTTACTAGGTATGTCTGGTAAATAAATAACATACCAAGTTTTTTTGAAAAATTACAAAGTAAAAATGTTTGTAAAACTTCGAGAGTAAAACAAATTAAATTTTAAAACAACTTTTATTAATTGTGTAAATAATTTGACATGAATTAAGTTTAGTCTTTATTGATTGGACTGCAGCAAAAACAGTATAATACATATGGTATCTTCGTGGACAACATATTTTACCACTAACTTGTACCAAACGTGCTTGAAGTGTCCGAAATATTGACGGAATAATTGAATAAACATAAATCAGGTTTTGAAAAATGATGTTTTTGTGTTTTTAGGATGTACTACCGGTTATAGATACTTGTGTGATTTCAATAGGATCAGACAACAGTTAATGTTTTGGGTAAATAAAAAATGATATGAAAAAAAAATGGGAATATTTTTGCCTATTACAACTCACCAATATAAGGCACTCGTTAAATATGATTGTATTTTATAATTTGCAAATTCTATTTCAGTGACACAGTACTTAAGCACAATAGCACACGAAAATACTCTCTCTCTCACCTAAGCTTTTTTCAGTTTTCAATAAACTACATCAGTTATAACTTATATTATTATATAATATTATGATCAACTTAAAAAATCACACACATTTAGAACAGTCACAAACAATGTTGTAATAAAATAAACTATATTAACGATGCATAATATATTTATTTATTTTTCAGACTTGAGAAAACACGGATAATCTTTTTATTCGCCTATGCACCGGAAACTGATTATACTTAGGTACCTAATTAAATTTACCATGCGTCAAACGGCTGAAACGCTGATAAATTCAAAGAAGAAACTCAGTATTAATTAATTATTACATAATAATTTTTATTATCTAAAAGAATATTATTTTTAGATAATTTTTATTAAGCAAAAGACAACACATACCTAGAATTATTGATTTTTTATACACACAAAAACAGTACAACGCAAAATAACATATGTTTATTGATAAATAATTCGTTAAAATATTGTTTCATTTGTTTTACACTTGTTTTAATTACTATAAGGAATTGTTGTTGATGTTAGTATTATAAAAAAAAAGAACATGCAATTTTTAATAGTTAAAATACTTGTAATTTATATATTATACACAATTTTGCATGTACAACAGGTATATGATATGCCTTATTAATTTATTGGAAATATATAAAAAAAAAAATTGAAAAACATGAAAATGCATTTATTAATACTCGTTAGTCAATATTCTAAAGTCTGGATAATAGTGATTAAAATTAAATTAGACTATAGGCTTATAATTTTTACATGTGCAACTGATATGCATACTTTCTCTAAACTCTCTAGTTTAGAGAGTACCTATTCTCTATGCCGTTTTGGATGAAAAACTTTGTACCTACAGGCAACAACTTGCTGACAAAGTATAGAAGTTTATATCATATAAGAAGTGTAAAAATGAATATTCCAGTCCTTGACTTATTAAGGAATCCACAAATTTGATTTCACTAGCACTTTGCGTGATTTGAAAAAGTTATAGATTTTACTGTAGTGATTATGGTTTTTAACTCGTTCTATAGGTATGTACGTGTGATGAAAACTGAACGTTATTTAGAAGCGCATTCATTAAATTATAAATTGAGAACACGATGATAATTACTTTCAGATTTAATAATAGTATAATACATAACAGCACACTTCATTTTGTTTCAAATGACTGCAACTTCAACCTCAACCTACAACGTCTAAGGTACCTACAATCCATTGTGTAGTATTCGTTATTTTCTTTAATTATCGCACGCATACTTACGCAATACGTATATCGTACCATCCACAAGTTTATCGGTAAAATTATAAATTATTTAAAACACAAGCAATAATATTATATTTCACGATATTATTGCTGTGCCTGGTTTTTGAGTAAAACGAACAGTCAAGAATTAGGTAGGTATCGGTTTTACCCCAAACTTCTACCAAATTAATTTTTTGTTCGAAGTCTGTTTAGTTAAATACAACAAAGATGTGATTTCATGACTGTGTCAACAGTTTCTAGAACTTAAGAAAACGCTATCAAAATATTGAGAATAGGTACCTGTTTTTAACAAAAACATATTATGCTGGTTATTTGGTTGCATTTTAAAAAATAGTAACCCTAAATAATTTTTATCATCGTTAAATATTTATTTAAGTATCAGTGTTTAAAACTATATGAAATAATTTATGCAATCAGTTTAAACATTTTTTAAATTTGATGTTTTTCTCATTTTTACCATGGTAAAATATTATGCAATCTTTATACAAAAAAGTTGTAATTTAATGTTATACCAATATATTATATAGGTACGTACCGTTATAATATGATATCCCGACTTAAATTAAAATACATACGTTAAAAACTATTGATTGAAAATTGTATTCCAAAATCAAGTTTAACTATGATAGTTACACCTATTTGACAAAATTGTATATTTTTACGAATATTGACGATTTCCTTCGAAAACCTATATCTGTCTCTGTACCAGGTGTACGACTCAGTGTGGTCTCAAATAAATATGTTAAGAGCCTGCTCAGTTCGTTGTGGACATCGGAGAAATGGTTTCCGGTGCAACTATAAAATGTAATGGCCTAAATAGTATATGGACGGTGTTAATAATATACAGTGGCGTGTAACATAGGCTCAGGCAACACCTTAAATATGGGTGGGTGGGTATTGATAGAAGAAAAATAGGAAATTTTAAAGGTCGGTATAACAGTATTATAAGGGGTAGGTCACATAAAATTATTTGAGCAACACCAATTTGTTTTATGCTACACGCCACTGATAATATAATAATAATATATAAACGATATACTTAATAATATAATTACGATAAGTGAGGAAAAGCACACTTATCTAAACGAACACGCTAATTGCTGACTTCCCGTTTTCTATAACATATACAAACAACCATCGTAATTTATATCGTCTTGAATTAAAAATATATACATAACCGATAACATTGCAATATAACAGTGCCTAATCAAATACTCAATATAAAAGTTCAAATTTTTTAGACTATTAGAAATGTAAACGCAAACAAATAAATATGTATACGAAGCATTATTAGTAGGTATATAGGATATCCAATTATTACTTTTGACGCCGATAAAACGATTTATTCGAATAATTTCGACACGAATATAGGTGTTCAGGCCAAACATAATTTATATTGTTATTATTTATTTATAAAATCAACAATATAAATATACAAAAATAATATTATATTAATATAGGTATATTACGTAACCGGTAACAGTAGGTACGTAACACAAAAAGTGTTGATCAATACGGACGGACGAACTGACGAATAATACGACGGACATAATATTATACCCAAACGGTATTCGTATGATTATTATTTTTTATTTATTTATTTTTTTGAATAAGCCTCGTGGTACAGTAATGTTGCAATAGGGCCATTATGGGCGGCAGGACTATCGATCGTAGTTGGAAAAAAAGTTAAAGGTCATAACTTCGGGCTTTTAAATTTTAATATTTTGAGTTTTTCGAACCTCACCAATACGTTGAATCATATACCTATATTAGTATTTACGCCTACTACACAATTTAAGACCTAAGTCCTAGCATAAATAACTAATAATTTAACCGAAATTTATATTTGATATGCATTTTACTAGATACTAAACTCAATACTCTTAACCGTCCCAGAAAAAAATGTCCAAAACCGTCTCAAAATAAATGAAAACAAGTCCCTACCAAAAAAATATAGGTTGGGACTTATACCTGTTTTTTCATTTATTCTTCTTTTCGTAGTATAATCTAGTTAGTAGTTTTAACTAAATAGATACTTTATACGTTTTCGTAGAATGTTATTTTCTTAAGTCTAAGATTGATGTAGCAAACCCATACTCTATATAATATGTTAAAAGAAAGTGTTATGATCTTTATTTATAATGATAAAATTGTCATATTTTTTTAAAAGCCACGATGGAAATGTGTATTTAATGTATTCAATACATGTTTAACTAGGTATACAATTGTTTTAATTTTGACATATAAAAGACTTCTATAAATTAATGTGTGCGCCTTGCGAAGACTGGAGGACTGGAACGGTGTATGCTTTCAATGCATTACAGCCAACATGCCTCAGGTATAGAATAATATTATTATATTAAATTGGTTTAATTTGTTTAGGTAATATGTATTAAATTGGTACCTATTTAAAGTCACCATGTATTCGCGTTTCTTCGAAATAATATTTTTAATACTATTAATATTCACATACAAAAATTATTTCTAAAATACGCATATCATTGTCTATCGCCTAATCCTAATGAATAAAAATTAAACACTTCCCGCTGACAAGATGCATAAAAAACAACCGATATCGAGTTCAAGTACTTACTTAACATCAAAACGACTTACATCAATATTGTAAAAGTCGACATAATAATATTATCTATTAGTATTATTACGCACCTGGGTACTTTATATATAAACTAATCGTAGAGTCCGAACATAATAGATAAATAAATCTTAACCACTTTTGGGCTCAACTAAATAGTAGCTGGCAATTATTAAGTATTAGTGTGTTACCTATAGTTAGTTATACATAATTAGGTACTCCATGAATCCAGTGTTTGAACGCGAACGCGTTCATAGCATTCACGTTCATATTTAATGAAAGACAACGTGAGTGTCACTAATTTCTTATTAATAGTGTGAACGTCAACGAAATTCATATTTTTAGAGAACTTGAACGTTTTACAGGCAGTCCAAATTAAATTAATATTTTTTATTTAATTGTATTGTACACTTGTAACTTACATACAAATTAAAAATTAAAAAATACGAATGATACTTTAAACTTTTTGAAGTACCATGTGTATTTCATAATTTGTTATAGACTCTATAGCAAACTATGAAAATATAGACTTCAATCCACTGCGAGTCTGTGTGGTATACTGGTGTCTTATTTCTGTAGATAGTACCTAATTAATTTTTATGCGTGCATTTATTAAATTTTTTCTTTGAAAAAATAATGAATGGTGTGGACGCGAACGAGTTTAATTTTCAAATGAACTTTCTACATACTGCACGAATCTTATAATAAGACAACAATAATAATAATTAAACGTTTTTTAAAATGTTTATTTTGTATCGTAATTTTAATCTTACACAGCACAAATATTTGTTGAAGTATAATGGTGCAATATTAATGTAAATCAAAGAAAAGTTTATTTGTTTTTTATTCATTTTACACCAGTAAACAATTAATAATATTTAAACCCTCAAATGAAAAAAATGTTTTAGGCAAACATTATTTAAACAGAATTATTTTTGCATTTTGGTCTTACAAAAATAAACTAATTATACTGATATTTTGTATTTTATCTTATATGTATTGTACTTATATCTATATTTTCGATTGTTTTATTCAAAGCAAACTCTACTGTGAAAGTGAATTCATGCATGACGTACAATTAGCACGAATTTATCCAGATTCGAAAACGTTTGTGGATAAGAAACTGAAATGTACTGAGTCTGAAATTTTAACCGATTATAAAACACTAAAAGACGCTTACAATGGTAGCGTGCCTCCACTGGCAGAGTTGGTCAAGTTCATTGACGAGCACTTAGAAGACGGCGACGAGTTGGAGGTATGGAATCCTCCCGACTTTCGCGAAAACCCATCGATCGCTAACCGGATCAGAGACCAGAAATACAAACAGTGGGCGTTGGGATTGAACCAGGTGTGGAAAACCCTAGCGAGGAAAGTCAAGGACGACGTAAGAATACATCCCGACCAGTACTCTCTGATATGGGTTCCAAACGGATTTTTCATACCCGGAGGCAGATTTAGAGAGCTTTATTATTGGGACACGTACTGGATTGTTAACGGACTTATGCTATGCGACATGAAGGACACAGCTCGTGGTGTCATCGACAATATCATATCGCTGGTGAATCAATTTGGTTTCATGCCGAATGGTGGGCGATCATACTACCTAAATAGATCGCAACCACCAATGCTCATATTAATGGCATTGAGTTACTATAAAGAAACCAACGACTTTGATTATATTAAAAAAATCCTTCCAGTAAGTTCTGCAAACATTAATAATATCTATATACAATATACATATACGATTTTTAAAAGGCAATAACTGTACACCTATATATTATACACACCAAAAACCGTCTTAGGACTTGGAGAGCGAATTCCATTTTTGGACGGAAAATCGGATGGTGACTTTCGAGAAAGACGGTAAATCGTATAGAATGGCCAGATATAACGCACCATCGAGGGGACCAAGACCAGAGTCATATAGGTTTGTATTAGATGAGAGATTAGTGGTGACAAAAGATTACTATAAACAGGTACCTATTTATATCGATATAGAGAGGACTACGAAGTTGCTGAAAAGTTTGACACTGAAAATGAGAAAGATGACATGTATACTAGACTTAAGTCTGGCGCCGAATCTGGGTGGGACTATTCGAGTAGATGGTTTATAACTACTGACCAACATTCCGAACCGGGTTAGCACTCGCGTCTCATATAATATCAATATCAAATGTTTGAAATCACTAATGTAAAAAATGTGTTTAAAAAAAAAAAAACACAGATCAACTATCGAATGTACATGTGCCAAGTATTGTACCAGTCGAATTAAATAGTATTCTAAACCAAAATGCTCGCATATTGAGTACATGGTTTGGCAAGATAGGAAATAAATACAAATCCAATAAATATTGTACCGTCGCACAAGAATTTCTTAACGGCATACAAGAAGTTAGTAACTGTTTTAGCAAAAGTATTTTTCTATCTATATAAATCAATAATTTATAATTATCTTCACGAAAAACCAAACTTCTACTGCAGGTCATGTGGAGATCGGACAAAGGTGCGTGGTTTGACTGGGATTTAATGAACCAAAAACATCGAGAATGTTTTTTTGTATCCAATATCGCGCCTTTGTGGACTGAAAGTTATGACATGCCAAAAAAGTTTGTGGCCAATGAAGTATTAAGATATTTAAGGGATGAAGGAATTATCGAACCAGATTTCAGCATAAGTTTTCATGGTACAAAATTGTAACACAATTTAAATTTATACCTACCTACTTATATTATTAGGTTTAGCTAGGTATATATTACATATTAGGTAATATCCAATTGTGGCCTTTATATTATTACTTAACGATTGTTTAATTTTTTTAATTTAAATCGAATATGAGTTTTTTGTACACATCCGATCACATTGTACAGAAGTTACTAAGTCAGGTGGGTAGGTAATAATTTCATAATTTCTCTCTAAAGGTACACCTACGTCAATGTACGTATCGTCACAACAATGGGATTATCCAAATGCTTGGCCTCCTCTGCAAGCGTATATTATTCAAGGTTTGGACAGGACAGAACATAGCTGCGCACAACAAGTGGCCGCGAAAATGGCCGAGGTCTGGTTGAGCACTAATTACAAAGGATTTGCAGAAAAATCGACGATGTATGAAAAAGTAAGAATTGCTCGAAAAACATTATTGTTATCTACGTACCTAATCTGTTAAATAATTATAATAGTATAATGTTTTTGAAAATATGTTGTGATGTCAAAATGTATTGTTTTAATAGTACCACGTCGAACTCCCGGGAGAAACTGGTGGCGGTGGTGAATATATTCCACAGACTGGTTTCGGTTGGTCAAATGGTGTCGTGTTAGAGTTCTTAAACCAATGGTATTCCGACAAAATTAACACCGATGGTAAAATAAATTATTTAAAACTAGAGGGACTCTATCCCATGTTAGCCAAACCCAGAAAAAGAAAATTACTAATAGTTTTCTTAAGCATCAGAAAAAAACAAACAAAAAATTAAGGAAAAATTGAGATTTTGTTATTTAGTGTAACTCTACTAATAAAATAGGTAATACCTAGGTAGATACATGACATTTTCACTGAATGTTTACATTATAAGCAATTTCCATGTACCACACAATTTTCGAAATATTGAAACTCTTTTTAAGGTATTTATAGGCATAAGAAAATTTTGTTTAATCAATTTTTTTTTAAAATTATTGTCGATAAAAAATGTTTGCTCGGTCAAAAAACTTGAAAATGTAATATAACGTTTCACATAAATTGTTGTTAGTGGATATTAAAAAAATAGCTGATCGTAATCTTCAATCATTTTTTATGGGTGTCTAATGTTAAAATGTTGACAAATTTATCAAAATCACGAAAATTGTCACATTATTTCAAGTTAGAAATTCATAAAAATTGTTCTATTTGCATCTAAGATTTGAAATTTTCATATAACATATAACAAAAAAAGGGTACCTGAAAGTCAAATTAAATTTTTACAAGCATTAGTTTGTTTTTAGTTAAGTTAGGCATTGGAAATTTACCCGTAAATTAACAAATTCTCATACATCGATTTTCTTATTTTGTTGTTTTTCAAAAACTTTTAACCGTAATTCATTGAAATTTTCTATAAATAATACAATTTTCTAAATATTTTAACTGGTTTTGAGTTATTTATAGAAATGTTTAGTTTTTTAATTTTATAAATGTCAATAAAATTATATTTATTAGGTAAAAAAGTTTGAAAATGTAATTCAAGTTTATAATAGCAGTTGAGAAATATTTAAGACCCATAGGCACAAAATCTCGAAAATTTTCAAATTATTTTGTAGTGACAAAATTAGTATTAAATTTTTATAGCTAAGGATTGAAAATAGTACCTTCTATAAACAAACAGAATTATAATTCAAGTTTTTTTTTATCTTTAGAGCCCTCGAATAATGTTGGAGGAAACAGATCCAATTTGAAGAGCAGTTTTAAACGTTTCTGTAAATTTTTGGATAATAAAAATTGATATTACCAAAAAATTATAATAATAATAATAAAAAAGAATCACAAACATAATATCCACATTTTTAAACGTTATGAAGAAAAATGTACCTACCTACTTCCTACACTCTTATTATTTTTAATTTTAGCAATTGATTTCATAAATCATAATAATATAATAATATTATTATTATAATATTTTAAGGGGATTATAATAGCGGTATGTGTGTTATTTCAACCAATATGTAACAATCATTTGTCAATCATACCTATAGTCGTTGGGCACTTGAGCCTAGTAATGTTATTATACATTTGAAAACTGATATGAATAATTTTTATTATGCTTGCTTGAGAGGGGGTCCGATCCGCGATCGAGTAACTTTTTAAAATTTCGTTATCCAACTTTTATAAATTTGGATTGAATATTTATGAGATTTTAAATGATTATTCAAAATTTAAATTAAATATCTAAAATGTGGCCTGATCGATCAAGCAGACATAATATATTATTAACGAATTCAAATCAGTTTCCAGAAGTCTTATACTATTTGGACATTTATTATAAGTTATAACAGTAGGATTGATAAATACTACATGCCTTCATTCTTTACCGTTCAAGAACGTGACGCCGCGATGTTGACTTGGTTCCGTTTCACACACGTCATTAATCATCACTACACACATTGACCCGCTTGCACGTGCTTAGAAAAATGCCTATATTGAACTCCTTAAAAATTTCCAGTTAGCAATCCCTTCACGCATTTCAATCGTCAAACGATATTCACATGTCAAGGATAGGCCACCAAAAGTACACTACAGAGTAAAAACAATCAATTAGTACTCTATACTATATAGACAGTAATGAGACTAATATTTATTTAACTAATAATGTATGAGTTTTTCCATGTTTATTTGTATTAAACCTGTCAAAATGTCCTATTATATTATGGAATCATTCATTAACAAATCATAATTTTAAAAAAATTCAGATGTATTATAATTATTAATTTCATTAATATTTCATCCCTTTTTCTATTGCATATAAAATTTTATACTATTCTCAAATAACTTTTAACAATATTCCCATAATCTATCGGTTGTAAAGAAAATAATATTATCTTACTTTAATCAGTTTTTTTTAAACATTTTTGGTTGATTAGCAATATTAAATAGTTATTTATTAGAATAATAAATTTTATGTATTATATTTAATTGGTAGTAATAAAATGAGAAAGTAAAAATAACAGTAATACTCACATTTCCTATTAAAAGAAGTTTTTAGGTTTTACAACATTAGATACATTTGACAAAGTGACAGACAAAAACACCAAATATTGGGTTACCAGTATTTTTCTTTAAAAATTAAAAACAAACTTTATTTTCTAAAATATTTTATTATCAACATTTTTTGAGGGACATATTGTTGAGCATATATTGAAACATTTTCAATATCATATTATTCATATTCAAGATTTTCAATTTATTCAGAATAAAGTATAAAAATCAGAAAACTGTAGTAAGTACAAATTTTGTTCCTCCATATTGATGTATGGAAACTGTAAAAATGTATAAGGAATGTTCCTTTTTATGAGCAAATTAATTACTTTTTGCCAAAATGTTATTGTAATTGTTTATGTGTACCTAACTTAAATATTATAAAAACAATTAATAATTCTTCAATGGTAAGCAATTTGAAATCTTTCAAAATAACAACCTTAAAACAATGATAATATAACTAAAAATTTTAAATACACGATTCTTTAGCATTATGTAAAAGTTTCTTGAAATTTTTTTCAGTATCATCAAGACAAAGATCAGACGGCCTTCTACCATTTACCATAGGTGAACTCTAAATAGAAAAAACAATCAATCATTTTTAACAACTGAAAACTTAAAAACATTAAAATATTTACCGGTCTTGAGAACACCATATCATTTTCAACTGTTGATGACCTGGAAATGGTATGACTTGATGGTGAATCACTTAACTCTGCAATATCATCGTTATTGTGCTCTTAAAAATAATAATGGAAAATTTAATTAAAATATAATTTATAATTAATAAGTATTGAAGTTGGGGCCTGGTGTGACACAGTGGTTGACCGCAGTCACTAACGTGTTCTGAGGTCAAGCATCGGCCAGTGTCACAAGCTACCAGATGGGTGACCACCCGGGTATTCAGTGATGAACCCTTGCCCCTTATACAAATGTTCCAAAATAACTTTATTCCCCCCCTCCCACTACAGTAAAAAACAGCTAATATTCAAGCTTAATAATAAAAAAAAAGTGTTGAAGTAGTTTGCTCTTATTAGACTCACTTTGGAATCAGAGCAATTGAGTGTATTAACAGAAAGGATCAATAAGGTTAAATTTTTAAGAAAAAAAAATATATATGTATGTTATAAATATAGATATTAGATAGCAAATAGATTTATAAGTAAAATAAAAAATTAGGGCATATTATGCTTACAAAATATTCATTATTATTTATCTATCATGTATTTTTCATTATAATCACTAATCGGTAAATTCTAGTGACATATTATGTATTTATGATAAAAAGCAAAAAAATTACAATCATCAAAAATTTACCTAAATTTTAGTTATTTATCCAATTATGTATTCTAATTAACCCAATTCAACGGTGTAGTGAGTCCAATAGACAATTTTTTTCTATATAGATTGAGTTTAATAGGCAAATAAGTCAGTTAACAGCGTGTTTTATAAGCAACAAATGCTATATTTATTATTATACATTTATTAAAAACCCATTCTAAACATAATATTTTTTTTGAAAGGCTTTTAAAATATTAAAACATTTTAATTATTTACTGCTGTCTTTATCATTGATTGCAAAATTTAATGGGTCACTATATTTTTAATTATAATTTACATACTTATTAAATTAAAATAAATTGTCATCAATACTAAATGATACACTAAACAGTAACTATGCTCATCTCCCGGCTTTTAATGTTTTTTAATAATACGTTTATAGTAAATTCTCAAATATCCATGATCTTCTGCGGAACTATCTACAATACTAAAAATAGTGTTTATACTGTATGTACAATATATTATGTATTTTTGTGAAAAAATAAATGTTAATTTTATGTATATTAAATTAATATTAATTAAATAAAAATAAAACATGTACTTAGGTATCTAATTTTTTTTTAATTCTGTTTAATATCACATGCTACAATTGTAGGTTTAACTTCAGAATTCACTTATCTGTGGTTACCACTCCTTTATTCCGTGAATTATCAAGAGTTGACTATATTATTTAAATTCCGATTTCTGATATTTCTTAATATATTAAAAGATCCGATAATGAGTGTAGTATACTGATTAAATAAGGACCACTATTTTGGCATTAATAGATATTTTTTTTTAAACATAGATATATCTAAATTTAAATGAGTAGTTTCTAAGTTATTAAGCTGTATTGTACTATTGGTTAAATGGTCCTGCATAATGGTTTTACATAAATAAAAATTTAATCATTAGATTTATAAGAAAAAGAAGTTTATATCACCCAATAGTTCTTAAATAACCTTAAATACAGTGGTCGGGAGTAGCGCGCTAATTGTAGCGACGCTACAGTAGCACACTACTTTATTTATAGCGATGGACGTAGCGTCGCTACATTATTACTTAGATAGCGAAATACTGTAGCGCGCTAAACATTGGCGAAAATTATCATTATTTTGTCACTATCTACAATCTAATTGGTGATTATTAAAATATCAATTATGATTATATTTGTTTATTTATATTATGATAATGATTAGTGTATTAGTGAAGTTTTTGTCTTGGGTCCTGTCCAGTGACCAAATGCCAAATCAGTACAAACTACAAACATAAGTTTTCAATAAGAACATTTTTAAAAATGTAGCGAAAAAGTAGCGCGCTACATCTAAACAATATCATTAGAAGTTGCGCGCTACATTTTAAAAAAGTAGCAATAGCGGTTACTAGATAAGCTACTTTTTGGGGGAGTAGCTGTAGCGTTAGTGTGCTACAAAAAACTAGTAGCGTCCCGACCACTGCTCAAATATCATAAAACATCTCAATTTGAAAAATCCGAAAACCAGAATTAGAATAAATGCATGAATAAAAGAAAAATAGGGGTGAGCATACTTACTGAATCATCCTGTATAATAGATTACCAACAATATACAATTTTTATTTTCATTAGTGTTTAATAGAAACCATTAATGAAAATCATGTTTTAATTAGTTTATAAATTACCTATATTATCAACTATTTGTCCAACCGAATGGCTATTTGATATGTGTGCATGTAACCGTGTGGCCCAATGGTCAGAATTATTGAGAATCATATCTCGTCGTTGGTAAAACAACATGTATGCTGATGTCGTGACCAGAGAAGTATCAGGTATTGGTGTAACTTTAGTATCATCAAAACTGTACCATTGTTTATCATATGGATTTTTGCAAAATGCTAGAAAAATAAAAATCATGTATTATACTGTTATAATTTAACCATAATCAATGTATATTAACCAGTATAATGTCCACTATGAGGATCTGATCCGTGATGATTGCATACAGCATAAAGATCGTATAGGTTACGATCCTGTATAGAAGATAATCGACGAGAAGCTAGAGGCTTCAGTGGTACCCTAACATCCCGACCTATAGCTAAATGTGGGGTCATATCAAAACTAAACAAAGGGAAATCTACAAGTACTGAAAGTTTTGTTGGTTGCCTGAAAATAAAAATAATTATACTAAGTAAATATACCTACAAATAATGAAATGTAATAATTCATTATTATTTAAATATTTTATATTATCATCAAGTACCTGTTATTGTGCTGTCGCGATGACGGTAGTGAAAGAGATTGTCTGAACCGTTTTAGATGAACCACCAAAATATCAGGTAAAGTCCATAAGCCAAGCTTCTTCACAACTTCTTGTTTAAGATTACATTGTGGACAATGCCATGCATTTTCTGGACCTAATACCTCTTCTTTTGTATACAGCTAAAATGTTGAAATAAAATATTATAATGTTACATAAAACTCAATAGGTACAAATAATTAATTAACTAATAAATCTTATAATGCTTGAATATAATTTTCAATTTCCAATTTTTTTAATATGCCTGTAATTTATTTTATATAGATATTAAATATTATTAAATATAAAATAAATTATGATAATTTGTTGTTATAACTATTTAAGTTCTAAACAAAATAAATGTACAACTTACATCAAAACACTGTTCAAGCGTAATGGATGTTCCCTTTTCAGAATTTAATTTTAACTGTTTTACACTGGCATGCTCTTCAACTTGATCACAATGATCAGCAATCGTTCTAAAAATATTATAAACAAAGATTAATATTAACCTCTTCTTCTCCGAATAATTATACTTGTTTGTATACTTACGCTTCCTTAGCATGGAGATTCCACTCAAGAATTAATTTTACATGAGGTTGATCCCCAGACATAGCTAATGCTTGATCAATTGGATCGGTAAAAAGAGGTAATTCAACTGTTGGATCTAAATATTGAGGTAAATCACTTGCATCAGCCAATCGTATACCAAATAATGGTATTTCTTGATCAGTTGTTAATATATCATCATGTAACATCACTGCCATTTCTTTCAATAAAAGTTTTTGAAGGTCCTTATAGGATGTTTCACGACATATTTGCATGGTATAAGCACTTCCAAATCTGATATACAGAAACAAAAATACTTATACAATGAATATACATAGCAATGACTAATATAAACAACCTTGAACATTGATCTTCAACAACAAGAATATTAACCCAACACAATAATAAGTAAGGTCCACTCTCGTTACTGCAATCATTCAATTTTGGGAGTTCTAAACAGTATAAGGGATCTGATTCTTTTATCATAGATGCTGGCATAGAATCTGAAAATATAATTTAAATTTGTGTTTATTGTACAAAATAAATATTTATTGAAATCAATAAAGAATAATTACCACAAAATGTTCGATTAAAACCGATATCAGTTATTTCAGTAATTAACATATGCTCTTGATATATACCAGTATAAGACCATAATAACTCTCGAAATTCAGCTATACTACTATCAACTGGAAGAGACAATCCAAGTTTAACCTGTATAAAAAATAATTTTATCAATTACTATAATATGAATTTTTGTTAATAGAAAATATATATTATTATAATTTATTTATAACTTGATAGTTTATATTTTGTGTGAACAAGGTGATGAGTGATAATTAAGAGAATACTATCCATTTAAAACTTGAAAATATTTCTTAATGTTGAAACTTTCTCAGTAAATCCCTTACAGCAAACCTTAGATCATATACTATGTATGGAGCTACGGCGTATGATTTTGTTGCCGATATAGCGACGATTCACCAAATTGAGTGATTGATGTAGTGCGCAAGCGCAATGCAACTCCTCGCATAATTATCCATAGGTACAATAAGTATCTATGGATAGACATGCGAGAAGATATATTGCGCAAGTGCATATCGACCACCTAATTCGCGACTAGTCGCTGATATCGGCAACGTTTTTGTATTGATTTAATACGCTGTGACTCCATCCATAGTATATGATCTAAACAGTAAACAATCAATTTATCTAATAGTGAATATTTATAAGTAAACAAAAATGTACAGAAAAAATAATCTGTATTTTATTTTGATATGAATAATAGTGATCAATATTTTAAAATCAAATGTTTATTTAGATATTATAAGATAAGTAAATATTTATAAAAAAATAAATAAAATAAAAATAGTATAATTTTAAGCATCTTTATAAACTTTAAAAAGTAAGAATTATAAAAATAATAAAAAGCCACTACAAACAAGTAGATTTTAACTTACATCTCTTGGTTGTTGGGAAGTATAAATAACAGTAATAAAAACGGGCATTGAATAACATTGTGGTACTGGTATAGATATACACAAAAATGGATCGAATGTATTGGATTGACGCATGCAGCGCGGACATGTAAGTGAGGATTTAAATTGGGCTTGAAATACATCATGTATAAATGATTCATTGCAACGTATATGATTAGCAAGTGTCTCAGCTGCTACTTGCTCATCAGGCCTCCCAAATGTGTTCTGAGAAAATTAATAATGATAAGAATTATAATAGATAAAAACAATTATTAATTAAACATCTTACTCTAATTGTTTTATATTTTTTTTTTGTAGCTATGTTTAAATCTTCATGAACCTTATCCAAAAGCCATAATAAGAATTCTTGTGCGTCATGCTGATTATTTCCTCGATATTGGGTACCATATTTGTCTACAATTGTTTTAAATTGATTTGACATGTCTGGGTCATATTTGCATAGCCATATAGATTTTAATAATAATGCCAGCTGTTCAGTCATCTCTCCGCGTGTACCATATTTTTTTGAATTTAATTTATTTCTTCGAGTAAGATCCATTTTGTATTGATCCATAACAAAATATCTACAGTAAAATAAAAACCACAATATTACATTTTTATTTTTTTGGTAATTTAAAATCAATTTATGAAATTTTAATAATAATTAAATTTAATGTTCAAAGATAAGATAAGATGTTCATCTATATGATAATTATTTAAGAACTTAAGCATATGCATATGCATATGTATTATATACATGAAAAATTAAATTTCTGGTCATTACTCCGATAACAAATAATCATAAGAATGATTTTACACTATAATAATGCCAGACAATAACAAGTGTGTCCACTCTGCTATGTTCAGAGGAGACGCCAAGATTTTTTCCAAGACCAATCTAATTTTTAGTAGGGCTGAATGAAATTTGAATAACATAGCTGTGGGTGTTTTTAGAAAGCATTGTTAAGTATAAAATATGGTCAGGTGGGGCAAGTGGAGGACTAAAAAATTTCAGTAATGCAACAAGGAATTATCAAAGATTAGAATAGTTATTGCTAGAATTAATAAACGGTAAACATTGTAAACTACATGTAAATATATGCTCAACGAAGGAAATCATAAAAAACAAATCATTACCTAGTAGGTAATAGGTACCCACCCATATCTAACTATCCCACTTTAAAAGTGTAAACAGGCCCAATAAAATCTCAAATTTTTTTTTAATATTTATTAAGTACCTATCAAAGTATTAATTGTATAAGATAATATAAGTTTTACAATGAATAAACATGTTCAAAGTAGTTATTTCGGCACTTTCTGTTAATAGTATTTATATGACGTCTATGATAAATATATTATTAGTTGTCATATAAAAAACTATCTAATAACTAGATTTATCCACAGTTATATTCAATCATAAGTATACAGCAGGTACTTATAGGTACTATTTTTATAATATTAAATACAAAGTGGAATTTTAGAAATGTTTCTAAACATGTTACTTTGATACTAATTAATTCTTTTAGTCTATAAAATAATATTATAAATTTAGAACTTTGGCAATCTCAACCTATTATTTTTTAATAGTTTATGAAATGTAAACCATAACACTGAATCATTCCATTGTTTTATTTAATTTGTAATAAGACATTTAGCAATTGTGTGGCGTGTGCACACGTGTGTAACAAAGTAGGTATGTACACATTGTTCCTGATAGGCAATAGCATTGACTTTATGGTGAAGGGAGGGGGGATCAAAGCTAACATAGTCGGGTTGAAAAAGCCCAAATCTAATTTATTTGGATTAAAAAAAT
Source organism: Sitobion miscanthi (assembly GCA_008086715.1). NCBI lineage: Eukaryota > Metazoa > Arthropoda > Insecta > Hemiptera > Aphididae > Sitobion > Sitobion miscanthi. The sequence goes on along the minus strand of CM017798.1, from coordinate 21,398,653 downwards.
GATTTCAATTTTCAACACAATATCATTAGGTACATTAAGAACATACCATTATAAACATAATATATTATATAATATACACGAACCTACATACTGAATTTAGTGTATTAAAATAGGTATAAGGTACTTTCAAAAATAGGCACAAAAAACATTGACAGAAAATATATTGAGTATTGATTAAATACATCACTACATGGGTAGGTACCTACTTATTATAAATTTGATTTTTTTGAAAAATAGCTAGGTATTTAAAAAATTGGTAAAAGAACAAATTCTTTATAAAAATATGTGTAAGTTACTAAGGAATGACAACATAACTTTTCAAATGTGAATAGGTAACACATTAAGCTTAGGAATTATTTTTGAAATAAATGCAATTATTAAATAAGGTTAACTTCATATTACCTAATTACCTATTGAAATATGTTTATTTAATAGGTTTAACCATTTATTTATTTTATACATAACTTTTGTTTATGCTATATTTATAACTTAGTACCTAAATTTAGAAAACCCTGTTAACATTTTAATTTAGATAATAAATACATTTCAAATATGTCATTACCTGGCTAGAACATCTGTATGACTTAAGCACTGTAATACAGCATTTATGAAACATGTATTTCCTTGGTTACGTAGACCAACCACACCCGGAACTTTGTCACCGCTTAAAATTTTTGGAGTTTGATAGGTGTTATCGTTGTAGATGTCTGTTGACGAGCGTGAGACATACGCATCATACTTGGAACATAGATTGCTCTTGTCTTGTTGTAAGCCTAGGTATGACATTTTCTGCAACATTTTCCCAAGTACCTTGTTCCATGATGACGGTTTCCTCAGCATCGACAACTTTAGTCTAGCATCCTCTACATCGCCAGGCTTCACGTGTTTGTTGCGTATCAGGTCACGCTTAAGTGAGAAAGATCGTTTTAGTTTAGACGTCGGTGGGTTGGGGTCCTCATTGCGAGTCATGTTGTGCAGCGCTTCAGCTGAAGTGCGTTTCTTCAGCAACGATATTTCGTCCATTTCGAAACGTCACCGACAGATTTTGGTAACATTAGAACAGTATGTATTACTGTGTGAATGATTAAAAAAAATAATAAAACAATAAAACAAAACAAAACAAATGGGAAGAGTTGTAGTTGAACACACAAAATAGGAGTTTTGCAAATAATTTTAATATTATGTACACGATTTGGCAAGCTACGTAGCTTCAAGCAGTCTTGAAACGTCTGATGGACGGCGACACATCCGAACCGATCGAACGGCGCGTCGAATAATCGAAAATTCACTATACTTCAAACACTTTAAAGTCTATAATATCAAAATACAAAATAATAATAATATGTAGGTGCCTACAAACTATGTTATATTATGTATTATTATTGTATATCGTTATTCGTTTCACGGGAAAAATTTATCAACTCGTTATCGAAAACCTTCGGACATTACAGTGTTACCGCATAATCGACGGAAAATGATGATTGTTATAATATTATGTACTACAATCACGGGATGGTTTGAATTAATTATCTAGCGTGTACCATGGTATGATATAAACAAAAAAAAAACTAAAAAAATTGAAAACTAACAATGTCCATAACAGCTCAAAAAGAGTGAAATTATTTTCTAAATTGTATGGTGTATAGAAAATGCTAATATAAACATTCAGTAGAATTTTCAAGTATCTACGGTCATACGTTTTTTAATTACAACAAAATAAGAAAATAGTTACATCATTACACAATTTTTTTAGATTTTTTTCTATAAATATCAATAAAATTATTTGTTGGGTAAAAACGCGTGAACATTTAATGCAAGGCTCCTGATATATTTTACAATAGTAGTTGAAAAATATTCAAAATACATAGGCACAATTTTTTTTTACAAGCATTTAAAGTTTAAATTTTGACAAAATTTATCAAATTTAAAATTTAATAATTATTTTGTAGTTAAAAATTTATAAAATGTTCAACTTTTATAGCTAAGGATTGAAAATTTAAAACATGGCTCCACGTAAATAGGTTATATATAAATTTCTTTATTCACAATAATATCATCAAATATACTTGGTAATATCATATGACTGACCGTTTTCGCTCAGAATCGTTTTTCTAATACAATGATATTATATCATTGAATTCAAATTTTACACCATCCATTACAGTGACCCACTTGTAACCTTATCTATACAGCAGAGCGACATCCACTTACCCACCTTTTTTATGAATGTTAATACAATTTTTAGTTAGGTCAAAATGCTTGAAAATTTAATATTCCTTCTAAAATTGTTTATTATATATATTAGAAATATTTAAGAATTAAGATCCATAGAGCACGGTTTTTTTTATAAGTATGTGTAATTAAAATGTGTTGTAGTTAAAAATGTTCAATTTCAAATTTGTATAGCTAAGGATTTAAAATTTTAACCAAGTTTTTTCATAATTCATAAGTTTTTTATAATATTGTAATTATATAAGTTTGTAAAAATACCCTGTGTATTGAAACAATTAAATAAATAAATAATAAAAAAAAAAAAGTTTTTTATACTGTTATCCAAAAATCTAAAAATTATAGCTACACAGTCTTAAAAATAGATAATTTAAGTTCAAATTTAAACAGAGAATAACGATTTTAATCATTTTTTTGTAGTTTAAAAAATTATTCATGGGTATTTGAAATTTTTAAAGTATATTATTATATTGTATAGCTTTCCCGCCCGGCGTTGCCCTGGCCGAAAATTAGTTTTTTTTTTATTAATATAATATTTTTATAACAGACGGACAAACATCCATTTATATATTATAGTTAGTCAACCATATCATTGATTAATTCGTTTATCGGTGCCTGGTGATTCTAGAATAAGAGGGTCAACTATAACTATGACAGGAGGCAATTCAATAGAATAATATTTTGAATTGTGAAGAAAATCGAAGAACCTTTTAAAAAAAAATTGAATTTTTCCAACATAATTAGGTACTAAACAGTAAAATATGCAATAAATTATGTAAGTACCTATGTGAGACAAGAGTAATATTTTACTTATAATAATAAGATTTTGAGTTAAACTTTGTGAATAGAGCTAATTTGTGGTTATTATACTCGGTCGAAGGTCGAAGGACTAATAACTCATGCTAGAAATTAAATTTAAATGCAATAACAATTTTTTTTTGTTTAGAATTACTTAAAATCTATTTTTCTATAGACTATAAGTACTACCTAAGTAGTGATATTCAGTATGAGTACTGAAGACATGACGTATATATAGGTAGTTCTTAAAACTTAAAAGCGCTGGGTATATATTTTTATAAAGTCAAATTCGCTTATAACTATGACGGATGCTCAGATACAACAATATTCTCGGTATAATGATTTCCAAATAAATTACTATTATATATTTTAGCAGGTATAATTATATAATCATGGTGAATACCCAATTTTCTTTTAGTTAGTTGAATTCGTGGAATGTTGGATTACGTCCGATCAGGTAAATATATAATAATGAGATTTTTATAACTACTATGTTGGTAGTTGTACAATGCACACTAGTCTCTACATAAACCTATGTTTTTTTTAATTTTTAAGACAGGCTATCACGAAGTTTATGGGTTTAACGATCTGATTATCTGGGTCCCTCGAAGATCATTATAAGCAAATCCATCTGACCATCTACATATTTAAATTGCGAATAATATACTTTCATTTGGATATAACTTTCTTATTACCTACGGATATCGATATGAAGTGCTTTTACTTACTTCTTATGCTCTTGCTATTACAAGTTGTGTATTATAAACAGATAATTGCCCGAGACGCTGTAATAAATATGAAACAATCATTTTTTCAACCATTGGATGAACTTCTGCCATCGTGTTACAGGTACAGTATTCATAATATATATAATTATATATACAGTATTCATAATATGTCACAGACGCAAATTTTTTGAAGAAGTCTTAACTTTTTTGGAAATATAAATTTTACATAATAATTGAATACCTGCAAAAAATTTTAATTTTTAAGTTTTTATTATTTAAGATAATTTTTGAGATGACTGTAGTTAAAAGATAAATTAGGGGGCTAATTTTAGTGACTTAAAGAAACTTGACCCAATAAATTTTCTATAATATCTATCACCTGCAGGGGGGTTTGGTGGTATGATTAGTCTTATTAAATGTGACTTAGGTAGTTATAGATTTGAATGATGGTTGATTTTTTTCCAAAATATTGTTTTGTAATGGTTTTGAAAGTTATGAAAAAAAATTATTATTTTTAGATAATGAGTGTTTACTGTTAAAAAAACCACTCAGTGTCAGTATACTTTATTCACATGATATAATAACAATAATAAATTATTTATTTAAAATCGATAATAATCATGTATATATGACAGATGTACCTATAGGTGCAAATAGGGGAGGGGGGCTGGGGGCTTAGCTTTCCCCTAGAATTTCTATAGCCCCCCAAAACATAATGATTTTATTACTATAATTTAAAAGCATCATAAGAGTATCAAGTATAGACCTGAGCTACAGTTCCCCAAATTTCAAACACTATTTACGCCTATGCCTATATAGCTTAATTATATAATATAAATTACAAAGACTTGCAACTCCTCCAAAAGCGTAGCTTGTGCTGGGGAGTTATAATTTTAATTCAGTTATTGACAATTAAAAATGTATTTATCAGATATATCTCAATAGGGTTACATTTTATATACCTAGGATGAGTCCCGTAATAAACAGGTTTTTGAAATCAGCACTCGTCAAACTAAATATTCATGCAATGATGACCCTATCCAAAGAACCATGCGTATAATTAACTCGGACTCGAGTCTCGTACATTTTTAGTCCAAGTGAGCGGTGTAGAATAAATCTTAGACTCAGACCACACAATGTTTTGTTTTTAATTTGCTTTTAATATGTATATTAATTGTATTATTAATTTGCTTGCCTTTCACAATTTCTATTGCATACTATTATTCATAATTGCATTGCTTATATAATTTAATTGTTATCTTTAATATTTACCAACACAGTGGCGTGACGAAGACACGTGCCTCAGCTTAAAGGGTGGTGGGTTTCCTGGAGACTAGAGGCATTTCACATATAGTAAATAATTTATTAAGTACACATTAAGATTAAGCCAATCAATCTCAGTTACCATTTAAGTAAATACGTAATTATTTATATAAGTATTTATAATTACTAATATAAATTATTGTGCCTCATAAGTTAATGAAGTTCGCCACGTCACTGTACCAACATTTATGTATTTTTCTTTGTAAATTGCATTCAGGCATAGAAACAAATAAAATTTATTTATTATTATTTAAAAACAATAGATAAATGTTATAACTATTATAACACGACATTTATTGAATGATAAATTTAAAAAGCATAATAATTGATAGAATAATTTACATAATATAGGCATCAACATTCAACATTATCCAATGTAAATGCCATATTATTATCATGTAGGTTTTCAATTCCAATTTAATATTGTTATGTATACGCGGTATTCAGGTATTTAAGTAATTGTATTTAGGTACTATTTACGTCTTACGAGCTGAAGCACGGTAGTTTATTATAGTGATATAAAATAGTTTAAAAATGTATCAATAATGTATATTCTTTGTTTATTAATTATGTAAGTATAAATAGGTTTATTATATACAGAGAAGTAGTATTGTTCAAATCAGTGGCGTATTTAGGTTTTTGTTATGGGGGGGAGAGGGATATAATTTTATCCTGTAGCCCCGCCTTGAAAATAAGAGGCCTTAAGTTAGGACTTCGGCATATTATATATAGTATATAGGAGGATTGATCCCCTTAATCCCCCCTGTAAAATCACCATTGGTTCAAACAGAGCCTCCTCTGCTATCGGTTAAACAAGAAAAAAAAGGTATATTAAGTATATAACAATATAAACATATGACTATGGTTATTGGTTGCCAAACTTTAGTCTACAAAAGTATTAGACTCAAAATATATTCAATATAAAAATGTAAAAAAGGTAGAAGAGCTATTGTATTATTGTTTGATTCTTGAATTATAGACCAACAGTTCAAATAGTATATAAAAATCGTAGGTATTAGTCTATAAGACTTACAAAATATCGTCAAGACTCAAGGTCTTTGGAGTTTGGATTCTTGCCATCTCAAATAAGCACGATTCTTGATGTATATGACTATGAGATATGATGTATGAATACATATGACCCTGCATTAATTAATGTAGAAGGCTCGTATAAAAATGCACACTTTCACTAATCGTATTGTCTATACCAGTGGTGGTAAATTATTTTGACGCTAAGACTGCTAAGAGCCAAAAATTACCTTTTTTTCAAGCGTGCCTTTAAATTATGAAATTGATCAATAACAATTATTCAATTCTATCTGTAAATAATAAATATTAATATATACATTGTGATTTGTGATGTTCTTTATTATTAAAAAGAAAAATAATATAAAATCTAAATATTTTAATTTCTTGCTTGCCGTCAAAACTCAAAAGTGATGGATTTGCCTTCCCTGGCCTATAGGTACATTACCATTCGACTAATTAAAAATGTATGATGAATTACTGTATTACGTATATTACGTATATTACAAATATATTATTATCCTAAATTAATTTATGACTGATAAATATTTCATATTACAGTCGTTAATCGTTATTACTTATTAAGTTATAGTTTATACAATATTAATGTCATTCAATGAGCTAATAGCTATGAATATAATACAGACAATACACTATATACAGTAGCTATACCAAATTGAGATCTTAAGTAGGTAAGTGTATAAAATACATCTTTCAACTGCCATAATATAATTTAATATCTATAATCTATTATTATATTAGAGAAAGTAAAATACATTTATGGTAATGCTTGTATAGGTACCTATAATTCAATAAATGAATACACTATAGTCTATATATAGACATATATTATTCTATTCTGTGATATAGGTACTGTATGGTAATTTGAATTATAAATGCCTTCCTATACTCTATAGGCTATAATATATTATAATAGGTACTATAAATTCTTTAAATGTTTCAGTAAAATTTACTGCAATAGCGAATTTTTGCACGATGTACAAATATATTGCAATCACCCAATCTGTAAAAATTTGATATCTAAAAAACTTAAATATACTGAATCTGAGATTCTGGTAAAGTATGATCAAATGAAACGAAATAATAATAATGTACCGTCTGACGAAGATTTAGTCAAGTTTATCGATGAGAATTTTGAAGAAAGTAACGAGTTAATTAAATGGACACCTACAGATTTCACCGATAAACCATCGATTCTTAATCGAATCAAAGATAAAACTTACATATATTGGGCAAGAGCGTTGAATGATTTATGGATGACCTTAGCAAGGAAGATAAAGGATGACGTAAAAATACATCCAGATAAGTACTCACTGGTGTGGGTACCAAATGGGTTCATTATACCAGGAGGTATATTTAAGGAACTTTACTATTGGGATACTTATTGGATTGTTAATGGATTACTGCAATGTGATATGAGAATCACAGCTCGCGGTATAATTGAAAATATAATATCATTGGTGGATCAGTTTGGTTTCATGCCCAACGGTAACCGAGTTTTCTATCTAAATAGATCACAGCCACCGATGCTTATATTGATGGCATTAAGTTACTATAAAGCAACTAATGACTTTGACTTCATAAAAACCAATATAGGTGTAAGTTGAATAAAAATAGTAATGTGAATAAACCCATATATATATTATCACTTATTATTATTTATTTTAGAGTTTGGAAAATGAATATCTATTTTGGTTGAAAAATCGAATGGTTACCTTCGAGAAAGATGGCAAACAATATACAATGGCTAGATATAGCTCACGGTCAAGTGGACCAAGACCCGAATCATACAGGTTTGTAAAATATATAATATAAATAAATAACATATGGTATTAAGTTATTGTAATTTTGAAAATAATAATAATAATGCGTATGTATACGCCTAGAAACGATTATAAATTGGCAGAAAAACATCAGAGATCAGAAGATAAAAATGAATTATATATACACATAAAGTCTGCGGCAGAATCTGGTTGGGACTTTTCAAGTAGATGGTTCATAACAGTCAATGGAACTAATAGCGGTAAACATACATTTAAAACTGTACAATTAAACATAATTTATGTGTTATAAACTTATAACACAGGTAATTTATCTGATATACAAACGGCAAACATTGTCCCAGTTGACTTAAACAGCATGCTTCATGTAAATGCACTTACATTGAGTACTTGGTTCGATCAAATGGGAGATGAAATAAATTCTGCCAAATACAGAACAATTGCTAATGAGTTTCTCGAAAATATACAAGAAGTAAGGGTATCTTATATTTATGTTACAAATATATAATATCAAACATATAATTAGTAGGGACTGGGACCTTTTGATGTTAACGGTACTGGTTCCAGTTCCAGTTTCAGAAACATTTAATAATTATGTTCTGTTCTGTCTTGATAATTGAAAAAAAAAATATGATTCCGGTTTCAGAAATAACGGTTCCGGTTCGATTAAAAATGTTAAATTACATACAGATAAACAATAGGTAGGCACGTATAAAATTACAGTGTATGCGTTTTACATAATAAAATAATAATTAATGACACATTTTTCTAACTTATCTTTGGCTGAGAACACGATTAAAGATAGTACTATCTATAGTCGTGGCTGAGAATGAAGCATTATAAAACATGTTATCAAAATAATATAAACCATATGTGATCTTTCGACAATCCCTATCCAGTTCTTTTTCATGTATAAATAAATATGTCATATTGATAATAGTAGGAATCCATAAAATAGTGTATATTGTAATAATGTAAAAAATAGTAGGAATCCATAAAATAGTTTATATTGTAATAAGGTAAAAAATAGTAGGTACCTATATATCTTATATGGCCAAATAATATATATGTTTATTTATTTAATCATGGATAATTTATTGATTGCATGTAGGTATACATATTATGCTTTATGCATACTTATTATTTTAGTATAGTATTTTAGATTCTGAGCTTAGCGAATGAATGTATTGAATTTATAAATTTACAATCATGTGTTTTTGTTTTCTGTCATCGACATTTGGGGTAGTAAAATGTAAAAATTATCACATTTTCGATAGCAGTACCCACTTGTCCACCTTTTTAGTATTTTTTTTTTACTACTTTCCTATGTTTATATATGTTAACATAAATACTTAATACCTAATAACTACCTCCCTATATAAACCATAAGGATTTGATAATATAATAAATTTACGATTGCAATATTCTTTGTAGCAAAAATGTGGTTCTAGGTTATGTGGAGACCAAACAAAGGAGCTTGGTTTGATTGGGATTTGATCAACAATAAGAGTCGAGAATATTTTTATGCATCGAATATTGTACCTCTGTGGACGGAAAGCTATAACATGCCAAAAGAAAAAGTGGCCAATGCAGTTCTGAAATATTTGAGTGATCAACGTATAATCGAGCTTGATTACAGTATTAAATACAATGGTATACCTAATGGCTAATACCATTGATTATAAATACTAGTATTACTATATTTATGCTATAAATATACTTTATAGTATTTATAATCAATACTAATATCTACCTATACCAATTTTAATTCATTAATATTATTATTTGAAAAATTAATTAAATAGGTACATGAGTACACGACGTAAAAATATAGTATGTTGGGTGTAGGTACAGCAAAATTTAATTTAGGTACATTACCATCATTACCTATAAATTATTATACATTGATTATTTTATTTTACATATGATTTTAGAGTGTATTTCTCAATATAATTTATGGAAGTTCATTTTATCATTTTTCGCAATAGGAATACCTACGTCAAAGTACTCATCATCTCAACAATGGGATTTCCCGAATGCGTGGCCTCCTCTCCAAGCTTTTATTATACAAGGTCTGGATAAGACTCAACAAAAAAATGCAAAACAAGTTGCAGTGAAATTGGCCGAGGTGTGGTTGCGCACAAATTATCGCGGATTTACAAATAACGAATCGATGTTCGAAAAAGTATGAAACCATTTAGGTATATAATTACCATTTAAATATTTACAACATATTTCAAATGTTGATACTTTAACAATATTTCAAAATAATAAAATATGAACATAAACAATTTTATGCAAAACAGACAATTTTTTAACTTTTTAAAAATGATTTTACAGTATGACGCTTTAGCTTTAGGAATAAGTGGTGGTGGCGGCGAATATGCACCACAGTTAGGATTCGGTTGGACAAATGGCGTCGTGTTGGAATTTTTAAATCAATGGGACTATTTATACTACAACACTTCAAAATATGATAATACAACGGACTTATAAAAAATATTACATATCTACCTAATATTATATTAATTTTTTTTTTTAATAGTTATATTTATTTTAAGTTGTAGACCTAGTACCTAGTACCTATATACCTACCTACAAGCATTGATTAGTATTAGTATTTATAATCAATGCTATAAGAGATAAAAATTCCTATATTTTTATTTGACAAGTAGAGGGGTATTCACTTTAATTAAATTATCTAAATAAAGCTTAAAATCACATTTTAATTTATAAATAAACGATACCTACTGGTAATTTATCAATCATACTGTTGTAAACATGTAAATGTTGTAAATATAAAATATATGAATACATGGCTAGAGAGCTATAATTTGTATAAGTTGTAGCCAGAGGTCTGCGTCGAACGCACTGGGCTGTCCTGAGAACCGGACCAGGCCCGTCGTTAGATATTCCCCCCCCCCCTAAACCAAACATTTTAATGCCGCTAATATTCTTTACCGATATTTATTTAATTTTGCCGCTTTCAATTTTTTTTAAAATTGTATGCCACCCTAAAGCAACACATGGCTTGCTTGTGCCCTAACGGCAGGGCTGATCTGGACTGGACCTTGATGTTTTATATTGTTAAAATAAAAGGATCGTTAATGACTCATGTACTATTTGTTATTTGTATTACCTATTTGTTGTATGCGTATGAATACTTTATTCTCTGTAAAAGGATGAATAGTTAACATTATATATTTTTTTCTTATTATTTACCTATAGTTACCTACCTATCATATTAATATATTATTTCCTTCTGGCCTTCTACGCAGTCAATGTACCTATAACTTACTCATAATAATTATTATTAACCATTAAAAATGTAACTTCAAAGTTCCAAAATTCTGGAAGTAAAACTACTGAGAATTTTGACCTCCCCAATGCACCAACTAGATTCATTTTCCCATCGAACAAGATACTGAAATTAAAAATCGAAGCATTAGTTCAACTACTTATTGTGTACATGAAAAAAATAATAAAAAAAATTTAAAAAAACACGCATCATTGTAAAATCAATTATACATTAATTGATCCGCTTAGAATCTAAAAACTATGTAACTAAATTTTAGATATACATTTGTATTTACTTGTTGTTTCCAACTTATAACTTATTCATCCTAAAGCAGAACTCATGAATATAACACTGATTCAAAACTTTTTATCGAACCAGCCCAAATCATTCAAATTTTAATCGGCTCACCTGGTTTTGCTCGGTAGCCCGCCGACTCAATCCGGGCTTGCACATGTCGCCATAACCGGGCGCGGACTAGTAAAATAAGGCATGGGATGCTACACAATGTAAAGAGCAAATAACAAAAATTGTTGGGGCAAATTTAAAACATGTAGATTATTTATAAAATATTAATATATTAAAAAAATATTGAATACTTACACGTTAAAAACGTAAATAAGTACCAAGTTATAACTAACTCTCAATCAAAATTGTACAATATTTTAGATTACAAATAATCGTAAATTGGTAACGATCTGCTGTTCATTAGGTGTCTAGAGTCTTTAAAAATATAATAAATAATATTAGGCAAATATATATTTTGGGGCAAGGGATGCCGTAGCATCCCAGCATCACAGCCGGTGCGTGCTTGGCCATAACCACACGTTATGCCTATAAAATAGGTGAGGTAAATACTTCCATATTAATGTATATATAGAAATTAGAAAAAGTAATACAATAATAAAAAATTAATAGAATTGTTTATACATCGGATTCGGGTTTCACGAAACCATAAAACAATATTCAGTAACAAAACCTTCGGAAATTGTATGCAGTGTTGCCGTTTTTCAGACAAAAATATAGCTAGCGTGTTCCATGCGAACAATAATGATTTTGGGTTTTTAATTATAATATAATGTCTATTAACAAAAACCATTTAATTACGATTGGTCAGTATGCAAATTTCCGGTAAATGTACATTGTCATTGTCGTAACAATCGACAATGGTATGCACGATTTACTAATTATTATACCAAATTTATTAGACTACAAAAACGTCCGTCTGGGCGGTGACAAGACAGTGACAACTGGCTCACTGTTCTTGATAACGAATTGATAAATGACAAGGTTCAGCGAATTAAAAAACGATTCCTGACTCCGCTGTTGTCACTATAATTTCCTGATTTCGTCGCAGATTTTTCACTTATTGTCTTTTAAATTCTACTCTTTTCTATGTTTATTGTTTAAATATTTTATGTTATTACAAATTTTTATTCTTTAGTTTTTTGATACTTAATAGTTTATATACAAAAAAAAAATTAATATAATTATATAATATCGATTCAGTACACAGACACCGTGAACACTTACAACAATTCCACAATCTATAATAACTAATTTTTTTTGTTTTACACGTACTGAAAAACACGGTCAACAAAATGTTTAAATCAAATTTTGAAAAACTACTCGGTAATTTGAACTGTTGAAATCAATAGCATAATACTATTATTGTATGTATGTAGTGCGGTGCTTACATTTGATCTAAATTTCCAGATAAAGTTACCAGCAATTTGTTATTAGAAGCGGATTGGCCTACGACGTTAGAAATATGTGACACGATACGACAGAAAGATGTCCAGTAAGAAAATTATATTTTACACTAGTTTCAATATATTATTAAGTAGGTAGTATCAATATATTAATACAATAGAAATTTGTTATAAAGTGATAACAACCAACATTTTAAACAACTTTGAAAAATTTCTACTTTTTTTATACATTGTAGGTATAATATTTCCTTAATATAATATAATATTATAGTGATACTCCCTATACATTATAATATATACAAAATAATAGTTTTTTACCTTCATGTTTATACTAAATTTAATGAAGGGCATGGCCTTTAGAAGAAAATAAAAAAAATAATGTAGGTATTATTTTGAATTATACATATGTTACCAGCATGAAGTACACAAATGATTTAAGATTTTCAAATTTAAAACTTAATTGTAACATATTTTTGTACATCAAAACAATTCTGATGATGTCACATACTCGGAGGGGGAGGGTACATTAGTCCTAAAACTTAAAAGTTTATTTATTTTATCCCATTCACTTATTTCTTCATTTATTATTTTATTTTATAAATTGAAATTTTCCATGATCCAGTGATAATGTGATTGAAAACTTAAGCCGGTTAAACAACTACGTAGTCTGTTGTGTCATGTTCAAAAGTATGCATTTATTGCATTAAATTATAAAATTTATAGAAAGATGGATTTTCATTTTGTTTTGCATACATATCTAGGACCTACTAATCAGTAATGAAGAAATTACATAGGTGATTGAGAATTTAGTAGGTTCTTAAATAAAGGATAATATGTTACACTCCGCTGAAACTAATAGTGTATACTACGGTTTCAAAGTACCCTTCTAAGGGCCAGTTGTACACTATCTACGATTAAAGTTAACCAAAGTTCAATCAGCCGAATTTGGCCAGTTATAAAATCTGTTATCAGCTGATTAAGCGTAATCGAAGTGTAACCATAGACGTTACAACTGGCCCTTAGTCTGTATTAGATCTTATATAGTGTAAGAATGTAATACAAACATTTGTTTTTAAAATACATTTTGAATTGTAGACAAATAAATTCTGTAACATGGATAATTACATATAAAACTATAAAAGCCAATAGATATTTCATAGTAATGATACCATATAACCACAGATAAATTGGGAAGTATGTTAGATATAGATTAAATTCAAACATTATATCTTCAAAAAACATTTTAGAGTTTTTTAAAATACTGCTGTGATACTAATGAACTGTACCTAATACCTATTTTATGATGGTTTTGTTAATAAATAAAATACTTTTACTAAAGTTTGGATTTGAAGGCGAATGCCTTTTTTTTTTGATAACAATAAAAAAATAATTTTTAATTAAAATGTGTTTCATTTAATTTCTAAAGTAATAGGAGAAATTGTTTTTTCTTTTTTTTCATATTTATTTTGTATGAGTTTAAATATCAATTGACCTGGTAGTTTTCTATACATATCAACGGAACAAATCGATAATAGCTTGTGAAGACGACGCATTGTCAATGTTATGTTTAAAATTAGTTTTAATGGGATTAATTATTGGCAATATCAATAAAGTATTTGTTACGGTAATTTAATTTATTGTTTTTATAAATGGTAGTTAATTTTTTTTATATACAAACTAGTTAAGTATTAAAATCAACTGAATTCTATTCAATTTTTTTAGTAAATTTTGTGATTGCTTTTTTATATAAATTAAAAGCTTTTTTTTCTCATTTTAAATGTTTTTTTTACTAACACTTTGAATGATAGAAATTTCAAATGTGTGTGCCCCGGGCGCGCCTATTCATTCGTGTCAACTACGGATTGACACCGGCGTTCAACTTGTTAATTATATTGCCTTAAAAACCAAATCCTACTTATTACCTACTTTTATCAGATTTTAATTACTCATTGTTAGGTATTAAACATATTTAAAATGTCTTTCAGGCCAAAATTTGCACTCAATGCCATTAAGAAAAAACTTATTAGTCCAAATCCTCACACAGCTATGTACAGCTTATTGGTGAGTATTTTTTTAAATAAATTAATCATATTTCTTAAAAATAATAATATACTATAAATTATATTATTTTTAGGTTTTAGAATGTTGTGTTAAAAATTGTGGTCAATTAGTACATGATGAAGTTGGCACTAAACCTTTTATGGAACAAATAAGAGAAACAATAAAAACTACTCCACATGAAAATGTTAAAAACAAATTACTTGAACTATTACAGACTTGGGCGTTTGCTTTCCGAGCTATTCCCAAATATTGTGCCGTTCAGGTAAATATATTTTCTTGACCATTAAAAAATAATTCATGCTATATTAATAATCATAATATTTTCTACCTATGTATTTTATCTAAAAAGCAGTATTATTCTGTATAATGTTTTATTTTGTTCTTTGACAGGATACAGTTAACATAATGAAAGCTGAAGGTTATACATTTCCTGCACTTAAAGAAAGTGATGCTATGTTCAGTTCAGATGTAGCTCCTGGTTGGGAAGATTCTGATTGCTGTCATAGATGCCGTGTTAAATTTGGAATGGTTCAACGCAAAGTAAATTGTTTTGTTTCAAGCTATTATTGAAAATAGTACATAAGTACATAAGTTAATATCGCTGATAAAATAATTTTTCTTTTTATTAGCACCATTGTCGTGCTTGTGGACAAGTTTTCTGTGCACAATGTTCATCGCGCTCTTGTACATTACCAAAATTTGGTATTGAGAAACCAGTGCGTGTTTGTGAAGCTTGCTTTGAAAAATCACAAAAGTACAAAATTCAATTTTATTTTATTTATAAATTATATTTTATAGAGATATTCTGGGTACCTTTCAATAACTTGATTGCTATGTACCAGTTATGATTTTAATACCTAACTAAAACCTATTGGTATTACTTGGTATCCATTTTTTCAAGACATATTCTCTCATCCAATACTCAGTAGTTGGTTTTTTGGTACTGGTTTAGTTGATGCCTGCGCCAATAAAGTAGTCTTCCACCACTCAGGTTTAATAGATGCCCACCACTTATACCTTTTATATTTAAATATGTTCTAATCAATTGTTATACAATTTAAACTGCAAATAAAAAGGTACAAATATATTTTATGATAACATTCACTTATTGGATATTTTAAGAATATTATTTGGTGAAATCCATGTACATACATACATTATTGCCATTATTTTGTGATAGTATAAGAGTTTGATCAACCATTATAGCTGATTCCCGGCAAGCCTATAATAATATTCAACAAACCGGCCTTTATAATCACTCTACAGTAAACCAAAAATTTAACTTGTGGAGCTCATACACAGAATGTTGATGTGGGCAAATGCTAAATGGGCGTATTAAGAAACAAAGATGTACTAAGAAAACTTTCTCGATTCATATTTGGCAGTTTATGAGGCAAAGTACACTAAACAGATGTGTTCTGTTTAATGAAGGACACTTGCATAATTCCATCTATTTTTATCCGTTAATGTTTTGTATATGTACTTTTTACGATTCACAGTATATTTTTCATTTTTTGTATTTAGTACTATTTTATTTTAAATGTATAAATATAGTATGATAATTAGGACTTTGAAAATACAAGAGTTATAAATGGCAGGAGAATACTTTCTGGGTAGCTTAACTAAACCAGTACCAATTTTTTAAATTATATTATTACTCTGCTAATATTAATTGCTACCTTGCTAGACATGTTAAACAGCCAATACTCAATTGTTTTGTAAATACATGATTTAGCTGATACAATTGATATTAAAAATACACAGATAAGCCATATCATAGGAGTTACCTAATTTTCAATGACTAAAAATATGCCGTCAGTTGCTAGGTTTTTTGTATAATTATGTTGGCATAACCACAATGTAAACGGATACAGCAAATCCAGAGCTAATACTATATAATATCTGATTTGTTATAAATTATCTACCTGGAACATCTCTAAATTATTTTATATATAACCAACTATGAATATTGCATTCAAAGATTTTATATTTTATTTCATAGATTATATTATTATTTAAATTAAATTATTATTTTACCTATAATTTTTATTTTAGACCACAAATAAACAAAGGATCAGAAGATTTACCTATAGAATATCTTACCAGTTCTTTGGCTCAACAAAATCAAGTAAGCTCTATTTATTATTTGAGTGTTCTCCTTGGGATGGTTAACTAACAAGTTTAGATCTATTATCAAACAAAACACAACATTACATAAAATCTGTATTTCTTTTTTTTTTCGTCCTATGCAATCTTTCAATTATATCATATACCGATACTGTGATAGGTTTTTACATTTTAAGAGGACCCTCATGTTATATTTCTGTCTTTAAGATATATAACACATACAATTTTTGTTTAGCAGAACATTTGTGTTGTTAGCTTTAACATTATAGTAAATTGACCTATGTATTATCTAACTTAAATATACGATCTACAAACATTATATTATATGTCTGTATATCAGATTTTTCACAATATTTAAATTTTTTAATTGAGTTATGAGTATGTGAAATACTGTAATTTAAAAATGCTTATAACTAACTTGAAAAATATAAATTAAAACATCATAAAAAAGCGATATATATCTTAAGTAATTCCAACTCGACCATAAGTAACCAATAATTTGTTTTTTACCTATCAATAGAACCAATGTCCAATGTCATTTGTCAATAAATGGAAAACAAAGTGTGATTGATAATGTAGACAATGTTTATCTGAAAAATGACTATATTCTGTCTATTCTGCATTGTAACAAAAAAATATCTTTAAATTTATACAATCTGCTAACACCCTATAATCCAGTGGTCTTCAACCTTTTTGTACCCGCGACCCACTTTTTAGGCCTAAATCGGCTTTTACGACCCCCGTAAGCTTTGTAGAAAAACCAAAAAAAAAAGCTAAAATTGCTTAATGCTTTGTAGTGTGGTACTATTATAACTGAATAAATAAAAATTACATTTTAGTAGGCAGAATATTTAATTACTGTCAATAGAAAATGTATAGAAATCACACGAAAAAATATAATAAAATAAAAATACGACACACAAAATTTAATGTGATGTTTGTCCTTGAGAGTTTTCACATAATATAAATTCCACCTGCTACGTAGAAGTGTAGAACCATACCAGTTTATGAAACATATACTGTGATTTGATATCCATTATATTATAGAATATAAAATATTATATGAACTGTATTTTTATTTATTTCTTCTATTAAATTTCATTTTTATTTTAAAAAGAAGATGTATCGCGACCCTATTTTAAAGCTTATGCGACCCACCGGTTGAAGACCACTGCTATAATCCAATGACCTATCTGTATTATAGTACGTGTCCTCTAAAATATGCCACTACTTCATGGATATAATGATTTTTTTTTAAATAGAAAATAATATTGTATAGAAACTGAAAATTATTTTCTGATAATTCAATCTAAAATATTTTTATTATCCTTTATGTTATAAATTTCAGATTTGTACCTTTACCTAACTTTAATCAAATTTAAAACTAGAGTTTAAGCAATCTGTAAAATGTTATCTTCTACAATTAAATTGAAAAAAAAAATAGCATGTGGACAGAGTTATCTCTAATCTTATTTCTTTTCAGTATTTTCCACCGCTAGTTTTTTTAATTAAAAATAAATAATTATATGATAGGTAATTTACTATCTATTAAGTTAAAAACAATATCTAATTTTTTTGTGGAATTACAAAAATCTGATGATCTTTGTCTATTCTAACCTAACCACAAGTTACCATTTATTTTGCTCTATTTTTTACTGTAAATTATTAGCTTCTAAATTTGAAGCGAATTCTAAGAGACTTGGCATTCTAATTTTAAATATAAATCTAGGACCTATTATAGCCATACATATTAATCAGTTTATTTATAATCAAAATTAATTTGTGAATTATAACTGAGTTTGATACTAAAAAAAATTCAAAATAATACATTTGTTCACAAAACATTCTATTTTTTATATGAAATGTTTTGAATAAAGTATATTAATATTTTAGATACCAGCAGCCAATAGAAAAACAGAAGAAGAACTAAGAGAAGATGAAGAATTACAATTGGCTTTGGCTTTATCCCAATCTGAAGCAGAACAACAAAAAGTAATATAACTTCAATCAATTTTTAATTATTTAATATTTATTATTTTATTTAGTAAAAATCAAAATTTATAATAAAGTCTTATAATATTATGTATATTGTATAATAAATTATACTTTCCAATAGGGGATACCTTTTATGAATTCTACTTCAATACCTGCGACAAGATTATATTCTTCACCACCAGTAGTAAGATAACAAGTTTTTCATTCAATTTTTTTTATAATTTGGTAAATATTAATTATCTAACATTCCTTTCACAGAATGAAAAAAAGGTTGAGGTTGAGGCTGAAGATGATCCAGAATTGGCACGTTATTTAAATCGTTCATATTGGGAAAGTCTGAAAATGGGAAATGTAACTAAAACAATGCAAACAAAAATTGCTTCAACCAATGTATGTTTTCAATGATGTTTTATAGTTACAATTTATAGATGATATTAATTTTTCATATTAATTATATTAATTAAGTTATCAATTAAATAATTTAGGCGAATACCATTGAGTCACCTAACAATGAAATTAGTCCTGCCATGAATAATGAACAGCCTGATGACTCTGAGGAAATGGAATTGTTTATTACTTCTGTAAAATCACAGTTAGAAATTTTTGTTAATCGAATCAAATCAAATTTAAGCAGAGGTAGAACCGTTATTAATGGTGGTTCATTGGAGACATTTTACTCAAAGATAACACCTATGCACCAAAAGTTATTACAATATATTCAACAACAAGATGAGAAAAGATGTAAGTATAGATAATTGTTACTTACTGGAAATTATAAAAGTATTATTTGGTCAATGCAGAATTGTAATGAACAATAACACTAGTTATTAATTTGTAAGTTCAATGTTTTTTAAACAAATTAAAATAATTATGACTCATTAATACTTTAACGTTCTATAAACCTTTATATATGAATTCATAGTCATTTCATACCATAATTATTGATAGTATTATAAAATATAAGTACATAATATAAAAAGATAAAATAATAAGATAGCATGGCCACGTAAACTATATATAAGTGCATGGACAGTATAACAGTTTTCATCAATTTAAGTAGATGTGTTTTTGAATAAAATAAAAATTTGAGATGTATAAACAAAAAATATGAAATACATAAAAAAAAATTTAATTTATAATTAAAAAAAAATATCTCTTTTTAGTATATTTTGAAAGGTTGCAAGACAAATTGGTTCAAGTTAAAGACACGCGGGCTGCACTGGATGCGATGAGAGATGATCATAAAGCTGCAATTCAACAAGAAGCTGCGTTTGCTGAACAACAAAGGCAGATTCAGTTAGCTATGAAATTGGATGTATTAAGACAGAGAAAACAACAGTACCAACAAGTAATTACCTATTAGCTTTTATTTGAATTAAAATGATTTATTATTAACTGCGTGTCTTGTAGTATCAACATCAAATGACTCTTCAACAAGTGCAACAACAAGAACAAGAAATGGCTATGAGAATGGAACATCAGAGGCAAAACTATCTTAATAGTAATATGTATGGCCCTAATTCTTTGCCAAGTATGCCCACTGCACCTAATCCTTACATGTCGCCTGGTCCTAGTAAGTAACAGAAAGAGTTTTTTTTTTGGTTTATTTAGATTTTAGACACATGATGCGCCTCGCCACGTATCTCTATCGGATAGAGTATCCAACCTTACCCTTTTTCTATTCCTGGTTATAGGGATTTCAAGTCTTCTCTGACTCAGTTGTTCCACCTCTGACTTGTTCAATCTGGCCTTCAACCTAACCTTGTGACTTTGTTAACTATCATAATCTATGCTCTCCGCAAATTTCCTCTTATCATAATAACTAATAATATGAACATTTAACATATCATAGTTATTGAATAGTTAAGTTATTTTTAATAAAAAATTTAATTAATTTAAATAATAGTAGAAACTGTTTATAATAACATTCAAGGGACCAGGAAAAATTGGTCATAATAACCGATAGTTATTATAACCAAAAAAATAAAATATATGTATACAATTTAGGTGACTACGTAAATTCATTAGCTATATATGTTAAAATTTCCCCCTTCTTTTTAAAAAAAAAAATTACATTTGCATTTTTTTCAATAATTGTGAATTGTTTTTGTTTGATCATTTTGCATCAATTCAACACTGAACACACAATTTACATCAGTGGCGCCGAACGCATATTTTTATGGGGCGGTTCGCCCCAGTACTTGCTTTGTGATAGTTGAATTTACAATATAATCATGTTGGTGTTGGTGGTAACTAATTTTTATACTTTGCCACACCAAATAAAAAATAAGTTGGCGCCACTGATTTACACTAAACTTTTGGTTGATTGTACGTTGATTATGATCGAGTATAAGTCATTATGTAGATATTTGAGGCGGCGACAAATGCTGTGGCTGGTCTAGAGAGAGATATCTGGAATTAAATGAAAAAAAATACGCACTGTACATAATTTGAACCCACACCAGATTGCTTGGCGCGTAACAGTGAGCCACCACAATTTTATCATATTATTTATCTCGATATTCTCCTTCTTGGGACAGAGTGACAGTATATAAGATTGAGGAAAGAATGCAGGTGCTAAGGCTGTGCCATGTCATATTTATCGATACAAAATTAATGCATTTAGTTTAGGAGTTTGGCCGGAGTCTTTAATTTTTAAGTGATTGAACCGGGTTTGTCATAATCGGTATTATTATAAACAGTTTCTACTGTATTTAATGAAACCAAAATTTGTCATATAAAATGTTTAGCAAGGTAAAATTAGAAATATATTTATTGGTTTATAATGTGTACCCTCCACTACACCACTGCTTTAAGAACTGTTCACATTATAATTCACCAAATATGTTTTACATGGATAGAATGTATTGCTTATTCTTTATTTATACAAATACTAATAGTTTGTAATATTTAATTTCTTATAGATTCACTGATGTCTTCTCAAATGCAAGATAATGGTATACGGTATCCTCAGTCAACAGATTCGGCTCATTTTCAACATATTTCTCAACCTCAAGGTATAAAGTATTAGATAGAGTAAATAATAATAATAATAAAACAAAATATGTATGTACTTGTAGGCTTTGTTACGAGACAAATGATACCTCAAAATCCAGGTTCAATCACAAACAACCAACCAGTGAATTTACCTTCCAATGAGCCCAATAACATGTCACAAGTCAATTCAAACATTCCTCAGCCTATTTATCAACCACGAATGGCGCCTATGACAAGCACAATTAATTCAGGGGTTTCTGTTAGTCCATCAATGAATTCCATGCACCAACAGTCACTTCCTGGTGTTGGCTCTCACACTCAGTCCATGATGCCCGGCCATCAACAACCTCAAATGCAAAATATGGGTCCACCACAACACACGCTTCCAGTAGGACAGCCAATGATACCCAGTCAACATCAACAGCCAATGATGGGTCAGATGTCTGCTATGCCTTATGGTGGACCTGTCCACATGGGACAGTACGGTACACACCAAATACCTAGTCAGCAAGTAAATCCACAGCCGTCCGCTCCAAACCAAGTAGAACAGCCCAAAGTTGAGCAACCTCAGGTTGCCGAATTAATAAGTTTTGATTAATTAATTTAATGTTTCGCATTCCAAATATACACATTTTTAACATTTATTTAAAACTAATATTATATTATTTTAACTTTGTGGGTATATTATTTAATTGTTTATTATATACATATTATAAATATTATAAATTAAAAAAAAATATATATATATATATATAAATAGTGCATTAAAATATTAACATGGAAAACAACCTTGTTAAACTACTTAATACTATAACTTGCACACACACATTCAATGTTATTATATACAATGTCGAGGGTTAATCATTTCATCATGTCTAGAAAAATCTTATTGGCAATAACATTGCATGATTATCCTACAAACATCTATCATCGTGAAAATAATTTAGTTAAATGGTTCAGCCGTAGTAAGGTGTTCTAGTGTATGGAGTCCGGTTATCTTCTTCTTTGATTTTTTGATAATAACTGTAAGTCACCCACCACATGAACACGTAAATACCTGTAAAATATAATCATGAGTCGTGGCATGGTAATGTATCTATATTAAATTTAGTATTGTATAACTTAATTTATATTGTACTTACCCACGCATATAAAGCCAACCACTAAAACCCCAAAGCTAGTGAAATAGAATTTATGAATCAAGAAGTCAATAGAAGTGTATATCACAGATATCACTAGTCCAATACATAACATGATTGTAAGTACTATCCAAGGAAGCATCAATATCTTCTTTCGCTAAAATAAAATCATCACAATGAAAGTACGTTCTGCCAATGATTTTTTTTTTCATTAGCAAGTGCTTACCTTAAAAATCCCGACCAAAAGCAGAACCGATATTAATACTGTCATAAGCAGGTTGATGGCGACAATGATTTGTACTGAAAATAAAATTGTAATGAAAATTATTTGGTCATGGTAGAGACCTAGTAAAGAAGTGTTTTTATTTGAACAGGAAGAGTAGACAAACCTAATTACAAGTTACCCACTGGCCACGAGAAGGAATATTTTTAACTAAAATTTCATAGTGTATACTATAGTTAGTTATTTGAAAATATAGACTTACCGACAGTTTTGGGTAAGAAATCTATGACAATGGTCTGTATCCTGATGTCACATATCAGAATCATTAATAGAGTGACTATGGCAATCACCTGAAAAAAGAAAGCAGAAAGTAAACCGTTAGTCATGTGGTGTGCATCTGTCAGATGTCAATATGGTACCTAAGTGTTGTACTATAACTACAATTAATACAAATATGTTATCAATTAACATACGGATATAAGTATATAACGCTTGGAACCTTCGCAAAATTTCAGGTTCAGGTAATCTGGACATCTGGTCTGCTATTTAAGGGGTTTAGTATAGGCAATTTTAGTAACGTCTCTATATTAACTTAATTTTATGTACTTAAACTTCTAAGTTATTACTTTTCTACATTATTTTAAGGGTACCTTCCTATATAATAGTGTCAAAGGCGTTCTGGTAAATCTTAAAAACCTTAATGTATTAGACAGGACGTTTAGCACACAGTCGTGGAGGACTAATAATTAACGATTTAGTTTATCCGGTGGAGGTTTTTTATTCCTTATTGATATATACCTATATTAATCCGCAGCTGGTCGTCAAACATTGTAATAATCGGTTTAATCAATAACAAGAAGCGCATGTTCGGTTCATATAACTATTTATGCATAATTTTATAATATTTAGTTACATATAGTATACATTCACATTACGATGAATATTAAATAATTCAAGTCAACTCGCATCGATGTGTAAATATTGCGATAATATGTTTTAATGATTTATTTTAACGAAACATAATATTGCATTGGTCGTTCTTCTGATGTCTGCAGCAGTGAGGTGCCAAAAAGTGTCAAGCGCGTGTATTACAATAGTATTTTATCGGTCATTTAAATAATAATATTATGTGACGTGTAATCCGCGTGTAATAATAATATAATTGTCGTAGCTTATCAAAATGTAACGAATTTTGTACAGTTCGCATGGTAATAAGTAAGTACCTATACGTCTGCTTGTATTATGTATTGACCGTTTTCCGTATAATATGATAACATATTTTTTATTTTAATGCATTTTAATAATTTATAACGTCATATGCAGTTGTAATATGAAATGTATTATGTATAATCTTTGGCCAATCTTACCGATGGACTCGATAACGCAATAAGGCTGCAGAACACTGATTTGAATCTAATTTTCTAAATTTGAAACGTCGATTATTTGAAAATTAAATTAAAATCAGTTTTCAGAAGTCTTATCACGTTGTCAGGTCCATCGGAAGGATTGACAAAAAGTACATACGAATGAGCATAAATTGTTCACGCGCGCAACGCCGTATCGGTGACTTGTACGCGCGAGTCGCTATTTTATTTGCACCCAAGTCACACACTCACACAACTAATGATCGTTTAATACGCACACATTTACATGCAAACAAATTTGAAAATTGCCTATTTTGAACTGTCTCCTTAAAAACTGTCCGTTTGCATTCCCCATAATCTGAAATATAATGCATTCTATATTATATTATGTGGGTCAACATTTGATAAGGCTACTGTGAATTCTGCCTCGCACAAAACAATTTATTGGATAAATTACGGGCGGTGTGGCGTCCTCTAAAAGTTACAGGTCAAATGGTTCTGGTTCTAGTTTTAGGGGTTTACCCGTACGACGCAAAACCAGAATTTTAAAACGTGGGGTGCTATAATTTGTAAATGCTTAACAGAGCCACGGGGGACTAGTCTGCCCTCCACACCTTCTATTACCAAAATTACGTGATCTTATAAGTTACAAATTATATTTGAAACTTTATACAAATGTACATGTGTACCCATATTAGGTACTATTTGTATTAATATATTAAGATTTGGCCGATAGGACTTATGAGGGTTTACCAGCAATATACAGCAGTCCACCATAGCATAATATATCTATTTAGTGCTTTTTGATGTGACCTATTAGCTAAAAATAGCTCCTGTTTTACTGCTGTATTTTCGATAGTAGTTTATACCAAATATTTTAAAAGGCATAAGTTATTAATCATTTTTTAAATATTATGAACTCGATTAAAGAAGCCACAAAAAACCAACCACAAAGTTGAAGATTAAAGAATTTTCCTGCTGAAAAACGTGACGACTAACACAAAAAAACACACACACACGTCATTGTCAAAACAATACGTTCATGTCTCGGTTCTGCTCAGATTATAAAAATAATATCGAAACGATGTGGGCCATGGAAGAATAGAATATTTAAATTTTAACAAGTGTTCGTCATTTTTTGGATTTTATTCGGAGTAAAATTTTAATATTTGCTGTATTTCGACAGAAACAGGTCCCTGCAAGAAGCATAGCTAAAGAAGGTACACAGTTATTAATGCGTGTGGAGGCACAGGCACACCATCCGGACACGCCATCGCGACGAAATATACGATCACAGAACACTGAAAGTATTTGTTCAAAAATTGTCCTAAAATACCTGGGACTGCAACCCCTAACCACCTACCCTGTTTGAGAATTATTAGTTTTTTTTATCAACAATCCAATCAGAGAGAAATTTTTACGGTTTTCAGATTTGTACCAACTTAAAATTTTTTTACTTCATGAGGTTAGGTTACCAGCTATAGTACCCGGCAGCAGACAACTTTGTAAGAATGGACTTTTCTCCCTTTCTGCGCAATTTGTAGCGATTCTTTTGACTATATACCATAAAAACTATATAATATTCCGTTAGTTTTGCTGCCGATATTTTTAACATGTTAAACTACTAAACTACATATAATATTTTTAATACTACGAATAATACGATAAAATTAATTAATTTACAGTCTTGTTAAGTATTCGAATACTTGTATTTAAATACTTTTTGGCCTATTTATTTTAAATACTTAAAAAATACTTTTTATTTGTATTTTTATTCTAGAATACTAAAATCTTTTTTTAATTCTCGTGGTCTAATCCAAATTCCAATTTCCAATATTTTGGAATGGACTATTTTAAATTTTGTTTCTACAATATTATTTAACTTCTGATAATTTATAAATAAAGTTTCGCCAAAATACAAGCAGATAACAGAATGACTAAACACTGAAACCCCCGTCGGCTCCTCGCTCCCATATTATACAATGGTATACTAGAGTACAAGACACTGACCACCACTGGTTGGATTGGCATTTATCTTGATCCTTTAAATATCTTTCTTCTTATTAAATGGATGGTACTGTGGTAGTAGTTTATAATTTAAATACAAGTCTTGGTATTAATGTTATTGAACTTTTTTTTATCATATTTATTTTAATTTGTACAGTCTGTATAACATATTTTTACAATAAGCACAATAGGGGTACATAAGAGGGTTTGGTTGGCTTGATTAAAGAAACTATTCAATAATAGTACTTCATGGCGTGGATGGTATTGGTTAGTCGGCTAGTTATTGAATTGATTTAATTATTGATTGTTAATTGTTCATTTATTGAAAAAAAGTATTTGTGTAAGTATGTTGAATACTTTAAAAAGGTATTTGTATTTATAATTAAATACTTTAAAAAGAAAGTATTCAAATACGTATTCTGAATACATTTGAAAAGCATTCTTAACAAGACTGTTAATTTATCTAATTTATTATTTTGCAGTGTGGTCGAATCGAGCAATAAACTTAATGAATGTTATCTTCGTAAATAATATTATTTGATGTGAACGTTACGATATTGCTCGAAATACCTATGACATGAAACATTATATTATTATTGTCGTCGAGGATATTATAATTTGTTTGGGAGTTTGCGACGAGCCCGAACATAATAAGTGAGAAAAATTCGACGAAAATAAGATCAATAATAATAAAATTGTCGGAATTAATTGACTGCGCAAGAACGTTCAGATAGTTCGTGAAAATATTGGCCAAGGTTTTCTTCGGGCGTTAAACACGAATTGATCGCCCGAAAGGGAAAATATTCACATTTTTGCGCGTCATCGTATATTATATTAATATTATCGTCAAGTGTTGCGTCACAGACATGTACTAAACGTTTCTATGATATTGTAATATTTAACATGGCAGGAAATTAATTAGGCACCTATTTAAAATGCGTTAGTTTAAAATTTTGAAATTGTATATGTAAGACTTATAGGTGTGCTGTTTGCGGTAGGCCTATTATTTGTTTTTTATATATACGCAGGTGACGCAGGACACCTTTTTCGTTGTGCTATTATATTATATCATTAATATTGTTCAAATGTACGAGTACCCACTATAATAGGTAAACCCTATTTTTTTCTAGAATAATAAATTGTTCAAGAATAATGTAACGCTAAGATTATAAAGTTAAAAATGTTCTACTTTAATGAAACTTTTGATCATAATATTAGCTGTTTATTAGTTTTTTTAAAACTATTTCCTACTAATAATTTCTCCGCAATCGCCGTAACATTAGCTTCATATCACTTGAATGCAGAAATAGAATTTTTAACGTTATTATTAGAGCTCGGATGTTATAATGACTGTACATATTATTTTTTAAATAATAATTTATTATATAATACTCATCAGTCATCTGCAAAATAACATTTGATAAAAACCTACGAAATATTATAAAATTATATTATTTTTGTAAATTTTTAGTATTATACATTTTTAGTGTATACGGAGGAATATACTTATTATAGTTATTGCGTATAATTATTATACTAATATAGGTACTGTATAGTATATTATGTCATTATGATGTTGAACCTTACATAAATATACCATTTAGTTATTATTAAAATATTTCAATATTTACATTATGCAGATCTGTCGATTATTTAAATGTAAAAAAAATGTCGTTATTTAATTTATTATTTTAATATTCGTTTATTTGGTAGGTACCTATTATAGTGGCTAGTCCCACAATATTGCATTGTTGCTTACTGATGCAAACATATAGGAAGAGCATAACTGATTAGATATTCAATTTAAATACGTCGGGAATCGGGGTATAAAATACAATGGAAATAAATGCAATGACACTTGTTTTGCGTGTAAATGTTTTTCAAGATCAAATTTGTTTTGTTTTTATTTTTAATGGCGTAAGAATAATAATTTTACTATTTAAAGACGTAATAAAACATGCTTAACGATCCACATAAAGCGCCTATTATAACACACTAACTTGCACGTATACAATAAACGACATTTAGCATCTATCATTAAACACGCGATAAAATCAGATAGCAACAGCGATAATTAGCTACGACTATCTCATACAGTAATCGACCAAACTTTAAGTTCATCTAAATATCATTACAACGATTTCCATACGCTATTATAGAATATTTGATGGACTTATATGGTTTTACATTATATTATATACATCGATTACGTCGATTTTGTAACGCACGCGGAATTCACAATATTTGTCTGCACCAGAAACTTATTTTTGACTTAACGGACTTAACGGTTGAAAATTCGGTGATGGAATTCACGCAACAATTAAATTTTGAAAATGTTTGCATTAATTCGGGAGAGGGGTCGACCTAATTAGGTAGGTACCTGATTTTATATTGATTCTTATTCCGATACTGTTCATATAACAATGGTACCTACCAATGGACGACGTCGGCGATTGATTCCGAATTAACATTAGGTACAGATAGTAGTGAATTCAGAATTTTTTTTTCAGCGGTGCTTAAATACATTTTTGATAAAATGTTTATCAACATTTTATCTGAAAACTATTTATTAATAAAAATGTCGTTGTTATTTATCAAATTTCGGGGGGAGGTTACAGATGGAGGATATAGAATAATATTGATAATCGATGGAGTAAACGATATTGAATTTTCGATTGTCTATTATTATTAGCTCTGCCTATAATATTGATGTTTGCCAGCAATACGATTTTCTTTCTGGAAATATTAACGAGTAACTAAATTAAATTATGTTTTCTAGTATGTTCTGTCGAACTGCTTGGTCGTATGTTAGAATAGACATTTCCATCGTCCTAAATATATTTTAACATTCTATAAGTGAATATGTGCCAAGGAAAATTATTATTAATACATCTGGTATGGTTGACCTTTATTATTAATATTATAACTCAAAATATTTGATTCCAGACGTCAGATTCCCTCGTAAAAATTCATTAAAAAAATAACTCTTTATGGGTCGGCGTAAGAGCACGTGCCCATGTAATATAAGTGTTTGATCGAGTGTTCTGTCTTGTACACATCCATATTGTATACGAGAAACCATCATCTGCTAATCACTAAATTATATTGGTTTCGTCGTTAGTATAATAGAACCTAAATGATAAATAAATAAACATAATATATAATATATATTGTATATTGAACAAACAATTTCTCGTTTATACATTCGCTCACACCATCGACGTGCTTACTATGCTAAATATATATACTTGTTATCGTCTCGCAGAGCAACTGGCAGAATATCGAAATGCGCAGTAATGTATGTGGATATAAAAAAAAACGTGCTGTACTGCTGTGTAACACATCATAATATACAAATTTACACATACCTATAACCTAAGTCTAACAAATAGTTGTCTCGAATAAAAAATGTTTATTTGCACGCGTATCAGAGCAATGTCTGAGAACAATTTTGGAGTGAAATAAGTGTTGTAAGGTTTAACGTGTCTAATCTATGCGTCTAATACCAGTAATACTATAACTATAATATTATATTGTAATTACATTCGAGCCTCGGTAACTCAAAAACCTCGATAATTATTCGAATTTTTTTCTTGCCCCTTGAAGTGTTTTTAAATTGTGTGTTGAGGTAATTTTATTATAACTCGAAAAATACATAATATGTGTGTAAAATTTATTTTTATTCCCTTTCAGATTCCAGTTATTGAGGATTATTAAGCTACGTAGGTCCTCTATAATTGGGCATAACCGTTTTTGACCAAAATCGTACCCTTTCCTTTTCAGCCAAACAAAAATGTTTAGCATTTTACTTTATGCTATAAATATAAAGAGAAGTATACAAAATATAATTTATTTACAAATTATATCTACAATATATAATTTTTGTTCAATAATTATCTATTTGATCAGTTGTCAGTACTATACATATTATTATAATACGTCTGTACAGTTACCAAGCATGCTGCACGCCCATCTTGTCTACATTTAGGTTCTTTGTCATGTTATACGTCATATAGAAAATTATTAAAAATATAAGTACCTATTGTATAAAAATTATTATTTTTGTCTTGGTACTTAAACGGTAGTTGCCGTCACTGCAATCAAACTCGACAACCACCGATAAAATAATTAATAGCAAGAATAATTATTGTATAAGTATGCATTTGCATTTTATTATTATTTCATAATTTTTATAAACAACTTATATCTTGAATAATTATCAGTTTTCTATGTGATTAAACCTATGATTGTAAATATTAAACTTTTTGGTTTGGCCGAAAAGCATATCGGCCGAACAGGGTTGTACACTTTTACTCGGTCTATTAGTAAGAAGTATACAACAGACGTAAAATATATGTATACTATATCGATGACCTACTTATATTTTTAGTAACCCATCGATTCCGCCACCTATAGCAATTTTTACTTGTGGTCATCCTGGTTACTCCATGGATTTATTAAATAATTGAAAAATAAATTTATATTTGATTTAATTAATTTATATATTATTATTATGTTTCAAAATTTATAATTGCTTATTTCAATGTGCCAAGTTTAGCAATGACGTGAGGACAAACCGGCACTTAGGTCTACTGATTAGCTTAGATTATTTAGAACGTGTCATTCTTTACGACTATCCTGCAATCAGCGATAAGTTATATAATTGAGAAACATTAAAAGTCAGTATTTCAGATAAAATAATAGTATAGTAGGTAGGTACTATATATAGTATACAAGGTGATTTACCAAGGATGATTGATCACCTCATTTTTTTTTATCTTTATTTAAATTCAGATTTTTAGAACTTTTGTATACACAAGGACTATATTTTCAATAACTTATATTTTATATACCATACTTAATATAATGCTATACAAACATCTTTTTTTTTAAATTAGAACCAACTTTTTTCACTGTAAATTGTTAATCAGATAATTTAAGTATCTAAATCAAACTTCAAACTTTAGTAGTTTCAGAGATATTAAAATTGATATACTAAGGTTAATAATTCTTAAAATATATGGTTTTACAGAAATGTAAAATAAGTAGATTTAATATTGAATCTTTAGTATTAATTGTAGGTAGGTAGGTATTCTAGGTACCTAATATAATTTTCAAAACCATTTCTTCCAAATCCATTATCATGACCCTATATTATAATATCCTTAATATAAAAAGTTAAATATCTCAAATTTACACGTTGTAATTTTGATTTTTATACATCACAATTTTCAAAAAGTCATTGGCTTAAAATCATTTACAAGAAAAAAGGGTTATTCTCATATGAAAAATAAATTTACTATCGCAACATTGCCTCAAGACGCACCTTAAATGGTATAAAAATCTAAAGAATTGAAAATATAGTCATAGTAAGTAAACTTAAAAATGTCAAGAATTTGAATTTGAATAAATTCATTGTTAAAGGGGAAAATGGGGGTAATCACGCTGGGTGCATCGCCCTGTATATACATAGCTATTTAGAAAAAATAAAACTGTATAATATCATATTATTATCAATAGTGTTAATGTAATTTATAACAATTTACTGAAATTACAATTTGTAAATGAAGTATACATTTTTCAAATAAATCCTAGTTGGACACGTTTGCAAATTGGCTGACTCGATAGGTTATTTGCCCTATTAAAAAGGGTCGGCTGAATCAGTAGGTGGTTTCCCTAATAAAAAAGAGTGAATCGGAATCGAAGAAATCCCATATTTTTGTATTAATACAAGCGAATGTTTGGATTTGCTTCTATATTATATTATATTGAGTTTATTTTCTTGTAGCTCAAATTCATCAACGAATATTCTACCTTTTAGTCTTAAAATTGATAAATATTAGTACCTATATAAATGACAAAATATGTTGTGTTTGATACTGCCAAGCAGATACATTAAAAATCGATTGATACCTACGTCACCAAATAACAAGACAAATCGATTACTATAATGACAGAAAATGAGAGGTTTCCGCTTATCCTCATATTATAATATTATTATTTAAATGACAAGTACAATGCGCGAGACCGGTTTGTAGCAGGCTCGAAAATCAGATAATTTGAGGCACTGAATTTTCCTCGTAATTGTTGGTTAATTAAACAGTATACAAGAATACAATACTGCCATAGGTATGTATAGGTAATATAAATGCACAAATCAAAACCAATTACCAAAAGTAGAGTGCTAAATACTAAATAAAATAAGAATATGATATTCGCTCAATCAGAAGACTAATTATATTGGTTTTTTTTAACTTAAAACTGTGAGCTAGAGTAGTTGAAAGTTATAGTACATAGTTGCTCCTTACACATTCTGGTACACGGGGAAATGAGCTGATTACAAATAAATCTCAATAATATGTAGTTACCTATAATCTTTTCATGTTTATATTTCTTTAATTAATATTGTTTATAAAACTATATAGATACTATCTTTAATGCTACCTTGGTTATTATAATGACTAGAATTTAATTGGGTTTCGAGTAGACGTTGCATGAATCGATTTGTAGATGTAGGTACAGGAAGTATGAACTGTTATTTATTGTTATTTGTTAATGTACCAAAGTAGACTTTTTGGTTACCTATATAGATGTGCTCGGTCGTAACTATATAGTCAATTTTATTTTATCAGTCTTATTTTATTTATTTATAATGTACTTTTCTGTAAATTCATTATACTTATAATGACATTTATGTTTAGAATTTCAGTATTAACTAACCAAATATTCAGCTTACACAATAAAAGTTTAAAAAAGTTTTTTTGATTGTTAAGACCTTAAAAAACGGTGTTACTAACTACATCATGTACGTATACTTAACTTTATTGTCATCAGTGTTATCATTTTATCTCATAATATATGACACCTATGTTGAATTGTTAGAATACTTTTTCAAACATTTTAATTACCTAAAAGGGTATTAGTGTATAACGTATTCTTCGAAGTGGGTTATTAAATTAATTAAAATATGCGCAC
Organism: Sitobion miscanthi; assembly: GCA_008086715.1. Classification (NCBI taxonomy): domain Eukaryota; kingdom Metazoa; phylum Arthropoda; class Insecta; order Hemiptera; family Aphididae; genus Sitobion; species Sitobion miscanthi. Next base: position 21,364,852 of record CM017798.1, on the reverse strand, counting down.
TTTTCCACATGATAGCGAATTACATTTTATGCACATAATATTATATATATTACTTTTATTACATGGGTTATACGTTTTGAGAGTATTCATTAAAAAATTTCACGTGGTGAGCTAAAAGCCGTTTCTGAATAATAACAAGAGGCATAATATTATAATTTATATTATGACTTGTAAATCTAACCATCAACGGCTTAAAGCTTTTAATAAAATTTGTTAGCACAATAAATTCAAAATAATTATAGGTTTTAAGCACGATATTTAAAAAGTTTTTTAGATGTCGTCCTGAGATATATCCTTAACGAGCGTAAGCCGTTAGGCCACGGCACAAGTACAGTTAAAATTATTAGATGGTTATAAGAACCACGGCAAGAGCTTAAACGTTAAAAGTTTAAAACTACAAAAAGTTTCGTCGGCGTAATTACCTAATCACACTACGTTTAAAAGAATATTCTTAACGATCTACAAATATCTATATATATCTTACCAGTGCTTAATGGCTGTCGCATACAAAATAATTATTCTACAAAATTACGATACAAATATATGAAATACCTACATGCGGTCACCACCTGTTGGACTAAACAGTAATCGGTTTTTGTCCCTTTCGAGCAATCAAGGTGCATTATTGTTTCAACATTGATTTGTAGAGTATTTGATTTGTGTACAATATTGTTCAAATCATATTATAGTATCTTTGCAGTATTGCGTTTTATCCTCTTATTCTTTTTTGTTTTAAATATTATTCATCAAACATACTTCTTCCATATGTATTCATATAATGTAGATAATGACGCGTATAATATTTCGTGTTATTAATTTAAATAAAGCATTAACAAAAAAAAAAAAAATAATAATATCGGCATGAATTTGATATAAAATCTATTTAAAAACGTACAAAAGTGCAACAACTGTGTTTGATATACCGATATGATTAGTAATTTATGGATACAGATTATTTTGTGTCGTGTAATTTTAATATTTTATCACGTTATTATTTCTCGGTTTTCATTGAAACAGCCTACGGGCGTTATAATAATATGTTCATTCAAATATTTGGTTCTATATAATTTTATCGTTATAGTAGTTGTACCTATAACATCTACGCGTAACATATTATTATTGATTAGGTACATTCACCAATTACATAGAATTAGCGTAGTTTTACTATTTTTTAGTAGTTCAGTTAATTAATAATTATTTAAAGATTTAACTGATATAAGTGCAACCCATAATTTAATACATAATACATAGTGAATAACCTAAGTGGAATTTTGAAAATAAATCTTATTAATAATACATTAATTTGGCACCGATTTGCTTTACCATGGAAATATTTGATTATCGAATAAACAACGAAATTTTAGTGTAATCATTAACTGTAAACAATGAAATTGATTTTCTATGAATATTATTTTCGTTAACTGTGACGTGTATTATACATTTATACCTTTCATAAAACTACGGTTTTCGGTTTGAATATATAAGACATTATGTAATAAAACATAAAACCCTACTTACCGAACAGCTAGAAATATTGTATTGGTTTGGTGTTAGTTACACTTTTATTTTCCCTGTCTATTAAAAGTTGCAGGTATAGTATTATATTTACAATTTAAAACCTATGAAAAGTCAAAACTGTATGTAAATTAGTAAGTACCTAGGTAGGTAGGTTTATAATCGGTGAGTTGGCGAATGCCGAAAAATGTCATTAGGATTATGATTTAATTATTATATATCAATATAAAATTTTACATTAACTTTAGATGCGTTGTACGTATCTACCTACTGTAAACAATATAAAACAAATTACTGTTATGTATACGAGTAGTTAAATTTGTGGCAAAACAACGAGTATAATAAGATGGTTTTGATTAAAATAATTTTGAGTGAACTTTTCGTGTGAGTAAAAATACAATATTAGGGGTGGTTCTTAAGTAAATTTAAATTATATTTTAGAAACATGATATTGTATTGTTGATTATAAATTAATAAATTATTGAATTTGTTGGAATAGCATTATCAAAATTTAACATAATAATTCTAATCGAATAAGAATGGACTTTAATCTCATGTGCAAAGATAATGATCAATACGTCAATAACTTTAATTGAAAAAAACGTTTTTGATTAAATAATTAGGTTAATTACAACGATATAAAACTATTACGTGTGGTGTAGTTGTGATTGAATTATTTATGTTAAAAGTGTTTAAAGAAGAACAATTGATTTACAACTTTAAACAGAGACGTCTTGTCGATGTGTCGAGCTCAGGACATGGTGATTTTTATAATATACCTATCTACTCTAATGAGTAATTAGTAGTAAACTAACCTAACCTAACCTACGTCGTATTTGTATTCGTATGTAATATGATAGACACCTAATAATCAGTGGCCACCGTTTTCGTAACGTAATATTAATAATGTTACATTCTAATTTTAAAATCAACTTATACAAAAAAAAACTAAGAGCGTTAAGAACATACGTATTATGTATAAACTATAAATGTATAATGCATACCAAGTTAAATAAATAAAATCGTATGGATATTGGATGGATCTTCACTTATTCAATAATAATGATGTGTTTATGAGCGTACGAATTAAAAGTGTTTGCACGTAATATCATAAACAGAAAATGTGTAAAAGCGTTTTTATTAAAGATAGTGTTTACGATAAATTGAGTATCCTTATAATTTTTTTTTTTTTTATCTAGGTCATAAAAACTATTTTTCTGTTTAACTGGAACGAGCTCAAACCATGGTCATGCTAACAGACGCTGCTGTCACTGGCTGCAGTGCCCTTTAATAGCGACTAATATATATATATTACCAGTGCCGCCCTTGAACTTTAGGCGTAACCTAAACGGTATTAACGACTTTTGGTGCTGTGACAAGTTTAATAATACGATGATGATTAATAATAAACACACTGCCGGAAAGCGGTGTAGCGTGTGATGTATCTATACGACAGGTATATTAATCCTAATATAAGTCTTGTAGTGTATTTCAGGCACACTATAATAATATTATAATATGTACCTAACTACCTCTACTTGTACCGCGAATAACGTCATATAACGTCATAGCTCGTATGAAGGAGGGAAACTTATAATTACTATTATTATTATTATTTCTGTTATTTACTATTCCGTAGACGCCGCTGATGATGGCTCCGGTCTTGAGCGGGAAACCCAAACACGAAGTGGTCAACGGGAACTTTCGACCCATCTCGGAGCCTAAGTTTACCGTGAAAAACTTAGGCGGAATACGACGGCACTCGTTGCACGTCTATCGGAAGTTTTTTAATCGACTTGCACCGCGCCGGCGTGACTGCAGCACTCGGTCGCGGAGATAAAATTATAAAAAAATATTCGATTATAAGATTTTTATATTTAAATTTTTTACCGCCAACGGCGCGTGTTTACGGAATTTGTCGTATTATTATTATTGTTATAGTATTTTTACCACACGACTTGTGAACACCGTGTGCACACGCGACAAGCTCGCCGGCCGAAACACAACTGCACACTATATTATACGAGTGAGTAGGTATACGACACTCCACCGCCACCGCCACCGTGCGCGGCTGGTTATGCCACCACGGACCTTGTAGCGAGTGGCCCATAAATAGACTTGACCGTTGGCGAAAAAACGCGCTCGCCGCCCGGACCTACCTCTCCGGACATCGTTTACACGCTAAACAATACACAATATGATATAATATAATAACAACAACATCACCACGAGGCGATGATAACGCTTAGGTGTTAAAGTAGTATGTGTTACGATCGGAATCTGTACGTTTTACTTATCGATGATAAAAAAACGTTTTCACAATAGACTTTGCGCACGTTTCATCAGAATATTATGATCTTGGACATCTCCGCCTGGAATACCCTTCCCCCTACCTATATAATATTGTGCGCAGTACACGATAATTAATAATATAATTACGAGCCCGCTCGGAGCTGCAGATTTCTAGAAACAGGTACATTTTTTGCGTACCGATCGGGATTTAAAATAATAGCTAGGTATATACCGAGATCGTGGTCGCGGTAAAACCGGTAGTGTCCCGGCGAAATCGGGACCAATGGTTAGTATGAGTGTGAAGTCGGTCGTTCCGATACAGCTTAATTATATTATGTATGGGAATTTACCGATTGCGCTCAAAATGACCTTTTCATATGGGTACCAATAATGACACCGCGCTTAAAAAATTTAAGGTCAATTGACCAGTTGCACGCGGTCTACATTTTCAGGGTTGATGTAGATCGAAATTGTGCTAAATATAATAGTGGTTGGTCATTTAAATATAAATAATATTTATTGTATTCAGTACATCAAGAGCCCTTAAAATCGTCAGTAGACGAAAAATCGGGTCCAAGACACTATAGTAACAAAGACGGTCGCCGGATAAGCGCTAGCTGCGTTAAATTCACGAGTTCAATATTATGATATTGTAATAGTTATATGATATACTAATAAATAAATATTAATATGTAAAATAAGTAGTAGTAGTAAATAATATGGTTCGAAAGACAGACACCGAGGTCCTGCGGTACCAGATGATGTTCAGCCGAATCGATCGTATTAGTTTATAATTTTAGATTATTTTAATAAATTAGGTAGGTAGTATATAGGTACATAGTTCATGTATAGATAATGTACGATGATGCGATGTCGATGGGAAACAGATTGGACAAGAAAATATTTTTTATACTCGAAGGTAAGTGCAAATTTATACATTTCTGCGCAATCGGTATATTATTATCATGCTAACCATAAAAATATAAAAAGCGCAATAATTGGTACACTGATCCTAAAACACAAATTTTGTGTTAGGCACGACTGGTCCATGCCCTTATATTGAATAGGTATAATATATGTATGGTATAGGTATATATAGATATATACCATCACACTATTATACGCCGACGTATGGTCATTGTACCTAACGATACCTATACGTGGGCTGTGAAAACCTTGAGAGAAAAACATCCACACACTACACACACACAACGGTATAGGTCCTCTTCTCCACCGACGTCGCCGCCACACCCACCCCCGCTTTCAAAGCAGTCTTCGTAAACATCACGCGAGCGTAGTACCTCCACACAATAATATGTGATACGCTTCTAATATTATATTATTATTATATTTTCTTCTCGTCTCTCTCTCTCACTCTCTCTCTCTCTCCGCGTTGTTCGCGACCATAGTTAAAAACTCGTTCTACGACGGATATTTTTTTTTTTTTTACCTCGAAACATATAGGTACGGTATAATGTATCGTCATAATATCGCGAGTGTAGCCTCAATCGCTGCGGTCCGGACAGCCCCGCCACTCCTCAGGACAGCCATAAGATCGTCACCGCGGGCTTTCGAGATCAATGTCAAACGGCGCCGGCGGGATTAATGTTTTGTCGCAACGACCGCGCACGACCGCTGTTTATAATAAGCTGCAATAATATTATATTATTAATTATTATTATTATGTCGGAGGCGCCGCCGCAGTCGGTTATAAGTTTTTTTTCCAATTCCTTCGTTCTCGATATTCGTTCGTTGAGCGGTAAAATATAATTTAAATCGTCCAGACGATCCGTTTAACCGCGGAGACACTCATCATTTTAAGTCGTTTGAAAACAAAATTTTTTTAACGACAACATTCGTTTTTAATTCCGAACTCCAAAGCAAAATATTTTTGGTGTAGGTACTTCGATACATATAAAAATCGAATGTTGGACGTGTAGTTTGTGAGTTATATACGTGTTTAGTCAAGTGTTATTACTTTGCTCGTTAAAACTTAAAATAATAATAATTACTTGTCCGAAATTTGATTTTTATAGATCAAAATCTCCAAATAATAGTCTGCTTCAGAATACGAAATGAAAAAGTTATATTCTCATTCAAAAAAGTAAGAAATATAAAAAATAATAACAATACAAATTAGCAATAAAAATATAATTTTTTTCAAAAGTTTTGTTTTTTTAATGACTTTTTAACTATTTAAAAAACATATTTAAAAAAAAGTTAGTTCTTCTGAAATAATGAGTATCTGATAGATCACTGTATATACATAAAATATGCAGCTCTACACATTTAGGGAGCAACACTATAATTATTGTTGTACCGAACACGTCATATCACTCGGGGTATCATATTATTATAATAATATTTATACAGGTATAGTGTCATAGTGTTGCCAGTTGTGTCGGGTTGTCGACGGTGCAGTTATGTTGCAATTTCAGTATGGAACACCATAATATTATATATTTTGTCGCGAGTATTATGCTCGTCGTATCGCGTGCTCGTCACTGCGGAAAACGATACTCCTCAGAAAGGCCGTAGGAAAGAGCTGTGGTAGTCATATATTATGTACCTCACGAATGTTGTGGTTGGGTTTAAATGGCGATTCGGACGAATTTGATATCGGTGAGAATAATCGGATGTTCGAGTATAATGTATAAATGTGGTACAGCTGGTATATGAGGTATTGGTACATGTAACTGCAGTCGAGTCGCGATAACTCGTTAAGTTAAGGGGGGGGGGGATACAAATTTGCTTCAAACTATTAGAATTCGTACTATTAGAGTTAACCAACTCGAATTCATCAAAATTTATAGGTAAAAACTTTGATCAATATAATGAGATAAAATTTGAAAAGCATTATATATTAAATACGTGTATGTTAATAACGCTAAAAATATGCCATAAAAGAACTATGATAAAACACGTTATTATAACATTTATTTAAAAGTCACAGCTGCTAGTGTTACTATACACTATATATAGTACTAACTACTAGGTGTACAGTATTAGCATTAGAAATATTTCTATAGATATTTAGTTATTCATACTGACGTTTCGGCTGTTTATCAAATAAGTCTTCCAATTTTTCTATACTTCTATTTGAACATAAAACACCTATGTATCCAAGCATTACACTAACGAGACTAATAATACGTTGAATGTATGAATGTTACGAACATTTCACAGGGAAAAAAAATTTGAGTCGTCGAGGTTCGAGTTATCGTGATTTGACTATTCAATATTCAACAGTATTCGGCCCAGACATAATATATTGACACAATGGCACATTTAAAAAAACACTACTTTTTGTATTATGGTATATTTTTTTTAATTACTAAATAGTCAAAATAATCTAAACGTTTTTTATTTCTGCTCGAAATAAATTAATTGTTTTATATATAGCTAGGTAGGCGAGAATTGTGTCACTTTTGAGATGTGACATTGGCAGCTGACCACACCTTGATTACATTATTATGATCGTCAAAAATAAATAAAATTACAAACTGGTTATAAATTATAATTTATTTTTTTGCAAAAATTTATAAACCAGGTTTTTCACATTGTTGAATTTCGATTTACATCTACTACCCTTTCAGGGGTAGAACGAATTAAACTAAGTCCGAAGAATGCTGTAGAGTTATAGTAGTTATACTATAATAAACTTTTTCAACGTAAACACATATTGTTATTATTATTATTATTGTTATCTCAACAATAACAACGTTGAAATAAATAATTAAACACTGTATTTTTTTCTACGTCGTTGTGCAAAAACCGAATGAGCTCTTTCCTGAAACCCGACGCGACCGTTACGATGGGATTCGTGTATGATACCAATATATATACCGGAAAGATGGCTGAAACGACATCGACGCCGAACACTATATAGGACATACTCGACATGGTAGGACATACTCGATCCGGTTAGTATTTATCCGTTTTCACTCTCCCGTTCGGCCAACGGACTTTAGCAACGCCAGACGTCCGTCAGAGCAGAACCACTATTTTTGCGAGCTGTATATAAGAATAAATACAATACCGTTAATATACTATCGTGACGATTCAGACTTGATACAGCCAAAGAAGTCATCTCGTCTCAGTCGTTCACAAAAATAAACTAAACTACAACACCAGAGACACTATTAAAGCTATATGTGTTTTAACATGAAAAACACTTAAAGCATGGCAGACCAATTATTTGAATGTTGTACTTCTCTCGAACAAATTAAAAATGTAAGACTTAACTTTAAAGAAATGAAAATATCCCATTGACATTAAAAGAAAAGCAGTTATTACCACTCGAGTAAGAATAGGACACACTCGTCTGACTCATTCCTAACCTTATCAGCAAAGAACCGGCACAGACTTGTGAGCTGTGACGCATGCAAAGAAAATATTTAAAGCAAACACATAGTGGTAAACTGCCCTAAATACACTAGAGTACGTAAATTCTTCAACATATACCATCTTCACTTGTTCACTAGAAGGTCTAGAACACAAGCATTTAACAAAGAATGTACTGAAGCAATCTACACATTTTTTTGCATAAAATAAACTTCATTCAAATTTTTTAAATGTTCATGGGATTTAATATGTTATTACTTGTATTTATCTCAGGCAAAAGTAAGCTAATAACGCCATTAATAAATATGAAAAAAATATAAATATTATTAAGTCCGAGTTTAATAAGCACGCTATAACTGCAACAAAATGTAACAGTATAGATTAGGTAAGTATAGCTAATATACTGAACAACAATTTTGGGAATTTGAAAATATCTTTGTTTATTGCAATTTGAAATTGATAAATTTATATTGAAACTATCAAAAGTTGATAATAGAATATTGCATATTTGCATTAGATACATTTAATGACAATTTCATAAATAACAGCATAGATTACAGAATATGAAACTTTAAATAAAAATGGTAATTTTATTTTAAAATACAAATCATAATTATTATTAAATGTAAGGACTTTTCTATCAGTATCATTATTTTTTTTTATTCAATATTTATTAAGCATGTAAACAATTTTAAGATCATATTGTATTAAGTACATTTAATACAATTTGCATATGAATAAGAGTATCAAATTTGAAGCTTTTAGTCCAAAATGGTAATTTTATTCTCGTCGCGGATCGGTCATAAAGTATGTACGGAGTGAGACCTTTCATCTGGTAATAGATTGACAAATCTTTGTTGACAACAGCTTGCTAAAGAGTCTGTCCTGTCTCTGATTTTTTTTTTAAACAGTGAACTGTTAACACTTGCAATAATCTAAACGTAATTTATTATTTAACAATATTTATGTGAATGGCATACTCATTGGTTCATGAAATTATATTTTAATTTGCTTTTACTTGTTAGTATTCCATCATCGATTCTTTAGAAATATGTCATACTTCATTTAATGATAGTACTTAAGTATTTGATCAAATTATATAAACATAAATAAAAAAACAATAAAAGTCTATAATATGAGAAGACGTTGAACGAATTCAACAATAATGCATGCATATTAAAATATATAAATTAGTGTAATTTAAAGAAGTTTATTGCCAGATATATATCATACTAAAAATGTATGCATTTTTGTTGAGGAAGTATGTTTATAAATAATCTCCATTTTTAACAATGATTTTTAGTAGTGTTTAATATTACGTAATTTTGAGAAAAGTGTTAAATTCATATGAAATAAATCACAAAAAATCGTGTTTTTTGCATATACTTACAAATTACAATAATTTCGTTTAATTTGACTATATCATTTAATGTCTTAGTTAGTGGTTCAAATTTTCCATCAAATATACACCGTAGTAGGCAGTGCAATTTAATTCGATATAGAAATTTGGCTATAAATATCTACCAAGCAGGTACAATGCATTTTTTGTATAGGTTAGGTTAGGCTAAGCTTTCATATATATTTAGAAAATTACTATGTTTTGCTATAATAATAATTGATTTAAAATTACTTTTAGATGACTGATATGAGTAAAAATTATTGTCTATAATCATTGTAGGCATGCATATTATCGATATTAAAATAGACGAAACATCAATCGACTTGAGTCTGTAAGTGTGCGTAAGTACAGTTTTCAATTGATTTTGTTATAGGACCGTTTGCGGTAAACATTGGAAACCAATTTTGACCTTGATAAGTTGGATTCATAAAACGTAATTCTGTAGAAGTTACATTGTAGCACCTACGCATCAGTGGTTTGTTCTGCAACTTATAGGTGCGTCCAATGTCGTTGTGTTCGGAAGGTTGTGTTAGAAGTATTATGAATTAGTCATGATAAAATTAAGCACGGAAATTGATCAAAAACAACTGTTTGATTCTTACCATGTGTTTTAATAAAAAATGACATATTTCAAATTTTTTATGAAAGTCAGTAATCAGGAAGAATAAATAAGTACTTTTGTGTAAATTCCGAATTAATGATTTCAGACAACCATTATCATTTCAGAATAGTTAATTATTAATAATAACATTATTACATTATTGCACATTTGTATCGTACTAAAATTTACGTTTTATTTTAGATAGGTATGTAGATTTAAATATATATTATTTATTTATTTATTTTATTTTATAATTTTAACGACTGACGACAATTTTACAAAGATAATAGTGCGCTGTAAAAAGATTACATAATATACCAAAATTACTAAATAATACAATATTACCTAATCATTAATAATCACTTACATTGTTATATATTACAGTAATGTATTATATTTTAAAAATGTGATATGTGATCCTAATTTTTATTGATTATTAACTTGCGGCGCCCAGCACGTACGATCACAGTTTAAAGTTTAATAAATGATAAGGATAAACTGTGATAACCATATTCTTAACAATATCAGTTTAGTAAATTAAAAAATAATATACTAAATCATCATCATTTAATTTATAAATGTTGACTATAATTTATGTCACTTAAATATCCATTTTCTGCACACAAGCCAAAAAATGATAACTCAATTATTTTTCATGTGGTATACCGAGTTTTTGCTTGTATTTACCGTGTCTTGGTTTATAAAACATTAAATATATTGTATTTACTGCTTATTTTCTTATTTTATATTACAATTTAAGATGACTTTTAATAGAAAATACACTATTTTTACATACAAAATCGATATAAAACCATTAACATTATCTATAGAAACAAAAATCTCGATTTTTACAAAAATTGGAGTCATCCTGTTTTTACTTAGCACGATAGTAACCTATTGTACCATTGAAAAAAAAATCATTTAGTTTTATACCTAGATTGATTGTTGGGAATGAAGAGAAAATAAGGTTTTGAAATAGCTGATTCGTATATTATGATTTTTTATTAAGTAATCCCAAGAAGACCAAATTCATGACGTCACATATTTTTGGCGTCAAACAAGCATAAATGCAGGAGATTGAGAAACTTATTTTCAGACAATTAGAAATAACTGGAGAAGTGGCGAATTTTTTATTTGGGAGGTCTAGTCCCCAAGCCACCTTCCCCCCAGTATTTATCAATACAAACCACTATAAAGTACATTGAAGTACCAAACAATGTATTTACTTGATACGTCGTATTTTTATCTCATTATCATTATTACTAAACGCTAAATTATTATTTTGCTTTTAAAAACAAGTGGTCGAGATTAATCCATAGATTTTGTTTATTACCTAAGTATTAAGATATCAGTGTGATAAAGATACACTATACGTCTATGTACATATATTGAGATAAAGATTATATTATACAAAATAATATCAATAATATACATCATAATTTATAGTTACAGCCTATAGGTATATTATGATCTAAGCATTGAGTATTATTTTCTTAAATCATTTGTTTAGATACTTCACAATTTTAATTTTAAATACAGATAACAGATCTTTTGTTGATAAACCTATGTATTTTTTAAGCCGTTACTTTTTAAAATTAACATCAAAGAAATATTCTTTCACATAATTAATATAAAATAAACAAAAACCATGGAATTATACAATTTGCCCTACAAACCTAATCTATACATATATGCAAATTATAACCACAGAATATTATTCTGTGTTATAACTATTAAATGTGATTGGATTGTGTTTGTAGACTGATAATATAAACAAGCACACATAGTTAAATGCAATCCATGTTGGTCATTACTCATGAAAAATATTTTACCCAAGGGCGTGTGTGCCAGTATTCGCTTAACAATTCATCACAGTTTGTGTCATTTGTAAATAGCAAACAAATATTTATAAAATATTTTACTAATCCTACACATCTACTTATTATACAATTTTAAAAACGAATGAATAATTATTGTTCATGTTTTTGGAACTCACTAAATTTTCAAATTGTTATGTTATGACAGGTAAGTAGGTAACATCGTTTTCTATTTTCCTTAGGTATACATTATAAAGTATAGGTAGGTATACAAATATAGGTACATTAAAAATGGGTTTGTGATAAGTGATAACTATAATATAATAGTAAACAAAAAACAGTACTGTTACTGGTATTATAATACTTTACAAATTACTATACAAATGTGCTGAATAATGTAGATTTTAAACAGCTGAAATTTATTTTGAAGCGATTATTATACGTAGGTATAGTTACATCAAATCAGCTAGACAATCATTATGTAAAGTGCTTTAACGTTTACTTAATATCTTTTGAAAAAATGCAGTCTCATTATTTTTTATTTTTATCTTAAAGGAATCGTATATTATTTAACTTACACAGTGGAGAATGTTATTATATTGTTATAGTCAAGAATACAGATATAATCCCAATTTTTATTAGGTGATTACAGTCTATAATATAGTAAGATGACATGAATTATAGTAGGATGACTTCAAGAATAAACCGTTTTTTTCTTCAAAATACCAACCTGCATGTACCTTTATTAATTGTTCGGAAATTTGAAGATGAACAAATTGTTTAATATTTTTAAATTCCGAAAGTTCTAAAATTTACATTTTTTTGAACAGCTTTCCCTGTTGTATTATTTTTTATGTTTAAAAAATGTTTTAATATTAGCTAAATATTTTAGCAAACAGCCCACCGCGCTTATCCACGGTAACTCACATCATTGAAATCATTAGCTACTGAATTTAACAACCTTAGAATTTAGAAAACAAATTAAACATACATGCTGGCTTCATAATTTAGTAAATTCCAAGATTGAATATTTTCAATATTATCTTTAATCTTCATTCTCCTTAAATGCATCTTTCTCATTATGATCCACATCTACATATTCTATAAATGCAATTACTGTATTTTTGCGCTGGTGAACTGTGAATGTTAGGAAATAAACTCAAAGAATTTCATTTTTTCTTCCACTCTACCAATGATATGAAATGCTGTATAGAAAAATATTAAATTTATTATACCTATACTTATCAGTTTTGATCTGTTTTATTTATGTTTACATCTTAAAATCGGACTTGTTTTATTTTATGCTATTACATATTATTATTATGTATCTTGTATCAGTTGTATCTAGTATTAACTAGTGTTGTGTATATTAATATTTATGTATACTTAATTTACTAACTGTACTCTGTGCCCATCGGGCATTTACTATTCTAAAATAAAAAAAAACCAAATCATGATAAAGATTGAGACTATTATTATAGCTCACTTTTGATTCATTAAATGTTTTAGGAATTGTTTATGCGACCAGGCATACTATATTAAAACTAATATGGCTAACTACAGAGTTCTCGACAAGGCTGGGCAAGTCAACGATTTTTTTTAACTTGTTAAGTTAAGTTATTTTAAAATAATTAAGTTGAGTTAAGTACAAAGTTAACTTTGAAATAATGTAATTTAACTTAGTGTAAAGTTAAAATTTGTTAATTTGCAAAAATAAAAAATTCTAGACATATAAATTTAATATATAATATGGTTTGTTTTATAGTTTTTATATACGCTCAAGAAAATTTCTGGGGAAATTTAAAATGATACATCAAAGTAAAAACCAGGGCTTAAAACTGTTATCAATAAAGTTGGTAATCGGCTTCGGCAGGAGCCGAAAATTTTTGAAAACCGGTAACCGGTTATCGTTTAATTTTGATATTTTGGTAACCGGTAACCGTTTCTTTAAAGATATTTCAAACACTATGATAACCGATAATCGTTTAAAAACCGTTGATAAGGTTTTTTGGTCATCGATTACCGGTTAAAACCGGTTTTTAAAAATAATTTTTTTGAAATAAAATTAACTTGAAGTTAACACGTTAATCTTGAAAAAAAGTTACTTATTAAATTAAAAGTTTATTTGAAAAAAAAAGTAACTAATTAAAATTAACTTTACGTTTTAACTTAATTTTAACTTTTATCTCGTTAATGCCCAGCCTTGGGTCTCGATAACTCAAATCTCAAGGGGAATAAAAATAATTTTGAATAGTGTATTTTTCGAGTTAATACCTTAACACGTTTTAAAAACAGTTCAAGGGGCAAGAAAAAAAACGAGTATGCGAGACTCGACTGTATTATAATTCTCAATAATATAACATAAAAAATAGTCGTTACCTAGTTACAATTTTTCAAATTCCATTTATGTAAACAGCCATGATCATGCAATATGCATTACTAATAGTTGTGTTTAAAATTGAAATTGGCGCCTTTGCAAATGTTGAGTAGTTTAAACTTACTTTGGAGCGGTTATTGTACGCTCTATACAAGAACCCTCAGGCGTCTGATGCTTAGTCTGATTTTGTTCTAGTCACGTCGAAATAATACAGTACTGTAATAAATCACTAATATATTATTATTTATTCGTTTATAATAAGTATAACAATAATAATTATTGCGATATGTGCAGTTTACAATATTGTTGAATAATAGTGAACTGAGCGTATAATAATATATTAATATGTATATTTTTGAAAGAATAATTATATTTTAAAATGTATTTTATGATGTTGATTATCAAATAAAACATAATATTGTGTAATATTAAGATTTTATAATTATAGGTATATAAGAACAGTAGGTACGTACATTATATTTTCAATATAACCATGGATAGAGTAACCTGAGGTATAATGGCGCACTTAACAGCTGTTATGTGGTATCATACATGTTTTATAATTAATATTGTTATGTTGTTTTCTTATTGGCTATTATACATACAATGTAGATTTCAATTTTTCAGTCAAAAGTTGATTTGATCAAAACATTTGACTAACAATTCTAAATAATTAGAAATTATAACAAATGCTTCTTTTTACCCAGCCTGACGTGTTGTTAACTAAATATTAATACACATCACTACTTCTGTATTAGGTACTCAAAGTTTACAACAAACGAACAAAATGAATACTTTATCTCATATTGCCGTCAAAACTTCATCAAATATCGAGAAAATGTTTTATCACGTTTGGCTATGATAACAAAATCATAATAACGAGTTTGCTCGGATGGCAAATATTGGCAATTTTTGCCTCGTGTGCCATACCCTAGATTACTTGAGTGCAAATCTGATTTTAAGTTTTGAACGAAATATAATTTTTTGAATTTTACAGAACTGATAAATAAAGTTTGTCGCCAGGGTTTTTTTCAAACAAGAGAAGGTGTTTTAGATTTTATTTATTGGTGACCTTGGTTGATTAGAGCGTGCATTTTTATGCGTGAACACCAGTCAACTATGTGTTCGTTAGTTTTTTTTGACCGTAGATATACAGATTATTGCTACTTGGTACTAATGACTCTTAATTATCTTAGTAATCTAAGACATACAATTTAAATTTGTCCACTGAAATATAAGGTTATACATGTAGGTATATAGTTAAATATTGTTATTAATATGATATGACGTGTAATATATTTGACTAGGTCAATTAATTTTTAGGTTTTAATTTTTGTTATGTTATTTTTAAATGATTGTATATTTGTAGGTATAACTATAGTTTTGCAAACAAATAAAGAAATTAAATTTTTATATCAACGATATTTCAGGTTTTATGCTAAATTTATGCTAAATTTTTGATATGTAGGTACATCAAAGAAGAATTATTTTATTTATCGAATATCTAATCAACAATCTATTATATTATAATTTATAAGTGTTTAAAATGTTAAGCACCGGAGAAGTGCGCAGTAATAATCCGAGAGGTATATAATTATTTTCTTGTTACCTATTCACTTAGTCTACATGTTAATACAAGGTGATCTTTAGAAAAGTAAACCAGGCTAATTCAGAAAATATTCATACACGATACATAGACATAATGTTAACTTTTAAAAGATTACTGATTACATATTTTTCTATATTATTGTTTTTCGTGATTAAAATTATTTTATTCCGTTTATTCTTTTTTAAATAGCCGTTTGACGAATACGATTATTTATTGTGAAATTTGTTCAACCGAGTCATTATAACATAGTTACTAGTTAGCTATATTTTGACATACTTGATATTTTTGTACGTCATAAATGGGAAAAAATTAATAATTATTTAGTTGAAAATGTTCGCGGATAAGTCACACCAAGTCGAACACTGACAACTAGAAATTCAAGATAAATTTAATAAAACTTTTGGTGCCACTCAACACAAACCAATATAATATCATTAATTTAATATAATGTTTATTTATTTACCATAAATTGACCGTCACTGTTGTATTATAATTTATTATAAACTATATAATATTGTTTTGTAAATTAGACATTGTCCGTAAATTATAGTAATAATTTATTAAAAATAAATAAACATGGTTGACACCTTCATATTTTTTTAGAATCCAGTTAGCTACATAATTTTTTTTTTTTAATTATAAAGATAGGCCAATCGACTAACAGATGATTTGTTAGTAAAAACTTCAACTCCTGGCTTGTAGGCAACTTAACTAACGCTCATATGGAGTTTTAATTTTAATTTTGTTGGCGCCTATTATTATAGGCATACTGATCATATTGCTTTAAAGCTTAAACAAAATATTATATTTCAGAAGGGGCATTAAATAATAAATACTTGATTTAAAATAATTTTTAAAAAATGTGTATAAAATGAGTATGTAATTTGTTGACAAAATATTAAATGAGTATTTAAATTAGACATTTGTATTCATATTCAGTACTTGGTATGTATGAATAATGATTACTGAGTATAGTTTTATTATTAAAAAGAAAACACGTTTCCTAATAATCGTCATTATTTTTTTTAGTTGTTTTCTCAAATACAACATTAAGATGAAATGAGTTTTAAGCGATAAATTATACTGTACACGTGTATAGTGTAATCTAAATAGGTCTATTGTACTATATTACAATATTTACAAACACAATTGACAGTTAAGTTTAATAGAATAAATTTGAATACAGAACAGGAATAATATGAAACAATTTGTATTTGTTATTACAATACAATAATAAGTGTTTAATGAGAGTCGAGTTTTGTCTGTTTGAAAAATAAAATACCTAACATTTTAAAGCACCTTAAGTTTTTATTAATATTAATTATTTCTTATATAACTACAACACGAGAACCTATGTACAATAACTGTGGAAAACATACTGTATTATATAGTTTACGAGGCGTTAATATTATTATACTTCTTAGTTCTCACAGTGTGTCCTCGCCGTCATGAAAGTTATGAGAATAATATTAGGCTTCAGAGTTTTTTTAAATTCTTATAATTATATTATTTAGACGTATTTTAATACAATTATTTTTTTTTCTTAATATTTCTTCCACTTACTTATACATTCAAATAATTTTCAGTGTAATATTATGATTACGAGTAAACAATAATTATTATAGAAATTACCATTTGATTTTCAAAAGTTACAGCTATACTTATTATGTATAAGATAAAGAATTATATTATTTTAAATTGTATTTAAAAACGTCGATTTATTGTTATTGAATTGCATTATATTACATGTTAATTTAAAAGTTAAAGAATTAAAACCTAATAATTGCAATAATTTTTTTCTACTTTATTCGAGGACACACCCAGCGCGGGGTCCTCTATATATTATGATTTATGTTCGTTGTAAAGTGTTTACAATTTAAAATAACTATTATATTACAATAATAGGTAGTATGTTTTAATTTTAAATTCCTTGTCTAAATGTTTTGATAACATTATTAAGCTTTATTATATTCTTTAGTTATTAATATTTACGTATTCTAAATAAACACAAACACAATTTAAAATTTTTTTAAATTTAATCGCTTAGTAATCTACAATATTTTTTTTTTTAATTTTTAAGATTCATATTATTATAAAGCCTTTTACAATACATCGATAGGTATACGTTATTTTTTATTATAATGACTTTAACAGAGCATCTATAATTTATAGTTACTTAGCTAAAATAGGTTAGTTTTTTGTATGCGTAATTTCCCATCTAATTTTCAATAAAAACCCATATTTTATATTTATTTATAAAAAGTTATAATACATTTTCATTTTCTCACGTTTTCACCAAAACACAAATCTTACATAAAAATAATAAACAGTTTAATAACTAATAATGTCAATAATTATAATCAGTATTTACATGATATTTGTCCATCGATGAAATTTAAAGTAGGTACCTATGCGATATAATATGCATTCTGGTAATTGGTAAGTGAAACAATATATAATTATATAGGTAATGAATAATTATATTTTGTTTTATATATTCTTTGCCTTGATAGTGTTTGCAGGTTGACATCTTATTATTTATGAACTTTTTAATATTCATCAACCGGTTGCCGGCATTACGAAATGTTTTTTTACATTATGTACAATTTATGATAGGTATTTATTTAAATATAAATGTTCTAATATAACTAGGATTTGTCAACAATTTAGTTAATGGTGCTATGGTTCCTAGATTGATTTACTCTGTATTTATTTTATTTGCTATACATGTACAAAAAATATAAATGAAATGATAACAAGAGTTGCTATTTTAAATTGTAATATTTTCACTGCATAGAACAAAATGTATAAGAAGTGAGGCATACAACTATTCTTATAGCTATTTATGGGGACGGAAAATAACATTTTGCACAGACATTGCAATCAAACTTATGAAATATTAGTAATTAATGTTAAACTTCTAAAAATATTAATATGTTGTATTTAAAAGCTTTGAACATGTTTTTTTTCTATAAAAACCATTACAAACTATGTTTATTAATATACAAAGAATTATAATTTGTTATTTTATTTGAATAATTAATAATAAATAAATCTATTGCAAAAAGTTTATTTTTTATTTAATCATAATAATTAATGCTTGTTTTAACTTTTACAAGTAATAATATACCTAATGTACCAACAATCCTTTGCACTAAAATTAAGATAGTTAATTTTTTTCTACGCCATATAAATAATAAGTCGCATTTAATATTCTTACCCAAATATTTACCTATACTCAAATATTCAATTGTAAATATTTAAAACGAAATTGCTATTGATAAAAATCGTTATTAGTACTTTCTTCTTTCACAATCTAGTGCCTAGAATCTACATGTCATCTATTATTGTTTACAACAGGAGCAGCAGCAGC
Organism: Sitobion miscanthi; assembly: GCA_008086715.1. Taxonomy (NCBI): domain Eukaryota; kingdom Metazoa; phylum Arthropoda; class Insecta; order Hemiptera; family Aphididae; genus Sitobion; species Sitobion miscanthi. Next base: position 21,345,525 of record CM017798.1, on the reverse strand, counting down.
CAACTATATAGCATCCATCTTATTCAAAATTTCGATCACTTGATTAAGTGTAATTATCTTGTGTTTTTTTTTCTACCGAAACGAGACCACCCAGAAAAACATAAATACATTACCGCCTCATTGTTCGATACAATATATAATATTATACAGAGTATGGACTACTGGTATAATTCAAAATAATGTCTGTGGAGCTGCATAGTAGGGAGAAAACGATGATAGACGTTGGATTCACGTCGTACAAGTATGCGTTGTGTATATTATGGTACACAAAATAAGTTATAAGACTTATAACCACGAGTATAATAATCCGTCGCATACGTTTTATACCTGTAATCCACCCCCCGTCCGTGTCAAAAACACATTATATTTTTTTTTCTTCCGTTCGTCGTTTGTGTTATTATTGTTGTTGTCGTCGTCGTCGTTGCACCGAACGTCGTCGCGCGTTTATCCCCCATTGGAACGCCACTGCAGCAGCAACAGCAGGTGTAAAAACCGACAAAACCTGCTGCACGACCGTCTGCGAGGAACCGGAGAGAGTCTGGGAGAGACCGAGAGCTAGTGAGAGAGTGAGAGAGTGAGACAGAGACAGAGACAGAGTGAGAGAGCGACTTGGCGTGTGAGAGATGGAATGAGGGACATACTGTGTGTGAGAGAGAGAGAGACAATCGTGATAGAGACCGAGGGCGAGAGACACGTTTTAAGTGGGGGGGACCATCGGGCAATCGTACACGTTAAGACTGGGTCTCCACTATTCACTATTGTTCGAGACGGCCGGTTTGTCTGCCGTGTGTGCGCCGTGTATATTATTCGAGCGAGCGAGTGTTTTTTTTTTTTGTTGTGTGATCTGCGCGTGTGTATATGATAATATATTCTGTGTGCGTGCGCGCGCGTGTTTGAACCCCGAGTTTATTAAATAAATACCACCATCGCCCACCGCGGACGGGCTCGTCTTTGCAGGTTTGTTTTCGAAAATGTGGTAAAATCTCGACGGTCGATCACGAATCCGAAACAGGAAATCGTCACCAAAAATCGTATAATATCGCTCGTCGAAACACAACATTACCGTGTAGTGTGTTATTGTTGTCACATCGTGGTCTAGCTAACAGCTGCACCGAGTCAAACGCCGACCGAACACAACTCAACGACCATGCCTTGTTCCGCAGTCACTCTTTCGCTGGCCACCATCACGGCCATCGTGGCCACGGCTTTGCTGGCAATCGCTTTTTCCACCGACAATTGGGTGTACTACGAAGTCAGAAGGAATCAAATACAAGTGAGTAACTGCCTCCATGACATTGATGAAATATTCAAAATTTCGATATGCGTTGCCGACGCGTAACCTCTATACACGTTGCTGTCGACTAGGTCGTCCAAATAATAATATTATAATAATGACAATAAACGATCAAACATTGGTCGGTACGACACGGGTTTCAGTCTATGTTTGTAGTTTATTATTTTTAGCGCTTTGGTTTTTACCTCCATTTACATATTATATTGTATACATATATATATATATTATACACTTGACGATGTCTAGTTGGTACCTACATCGTGAGCCTGTGTAGTGGTCAGTGTGTTCGAGAGCCTATTTTATTTTGTATAAGGTTTTTAATACCTATAGGATCCGAACAATAGGCAATGAAAAATTAATCTATTCGGTTCACCATTGTTGAAAGAGAAATATTATTTGTAGATTTTTATTATTCACCGATGAATACATGTGGATGAACACAAGCTGCGTGTCGTTGACTAAACCACCAGAGGTTAAGTTCCCACGAGAGCATAGTTATTGGAAAATTTAATTTCTGTTTATGTGGTGGTCTTGACTAGAAATTAATAAACATTAAACATACCTATATCTATTTATTAAACATGAATTGGTTACGGGAGTGCGTTGTTTTTTTGATATATAAATCGGGCAATGCCCTTCGTACACAACCACAAACCCTAAAAAAACTACTTGCGTGCCAAAAACACATTATTAGCTAGGTGTTAATGTATTATATTATATTATTATGTATATTCGGCGTGATTACTATATTTATTATGCATCAATGTTTTATATGGTTGTTTTGGAATGTGGACACCACAAGGTAAAAATATTTCCAAATTTGAACAAAAGGGTACTTACCCTTATTATATTTATAATTTTATTGAATTCTGTCAATTTATTGCAATATTTTTAATATTTTTAATATCTTATAATATATTATACACATATATAAGGAGAATAATTTAAGGTCAAAAACAGAAATGTTGAAAAAGTTACTAGCACGGTTTTTATGGGTAAATGGTTATTATTAGATTGTGTAAAATAAAAGGATGTAAACTATACATTACAGGTAATCATAATGATAGTGGAGCAAAAAATCTATCATTATATTACTTTCCCATTAAATTATAAAATCAAATAACTTCGATATTTCTATCCACGTCAGACTCGATTCAGTTACATTTGCATTACCTACCTAATTTTATCGTATCTCGTTTAGGAAGTTATAATATGATAAAATATTATGCAACAATTCAGTATATACTTATAAAGGTATACACGCAAATGAGTTTTTTTTAATTCTGAAACAAACCCTAAAACCTGTTTAAATATTTTGCGTGGAATAATTTGATAGTATAGAAATCTAATAATTAATAATTCATTAATGGATTTCTGGTATGGAATAATTCAAAACAAATTAACATTTTGTAAACATTCTAGAGGAGTATTATAATCATTTGAAACAAAAATCAATCATGCTTACATCAATATGTTATAAAATATGGTAATTCTATAAGACTTCAGATTAATATCAAACTAAATTTGGCACAACGTCTATTGGATTTAAACGTTAAAAACTAAAAAAATAAGAAATAGCTAAACATTTAAAAGTAATCATTAAAGATGGTACCTATCACCTCTATAGACGGATGATAATAATTGTAGAATGTTTCTATCCTATATATTGTGATTTACCCATCAATAATTCAATGATGATATAATCAATAACTTATATAAAATATGTAATAAAATAATGTATTTGCAAATTCATATAAATTACAGTTTGTTAACAATTTACATGAGTCTAATTTTATTTTTTCTAGTATTCAATTTAATATACATTATTTCTCAAAATATAGCTGATATTTTAAAATATAAAAATTCGATAATCATTGAAATAATTTATAACGAATTTTTACAGACCGTCAGCATGACTATTGGCTAATAGTTACCGGTAAAACTAATTAATTTAAATGATAGCATATTTTTTCTTTTAAATTCTGATCCTAGTAACCTTAATAAATAATGATCCTAATTATACGTCATAATGTTCATATTTTGTACCGAAAAAAGATTATATGATATAATTATTATGATTATAATAACCTAATATACGAGAATAGTAAGTTATTAGTTCAACGCTAATAGGAGAATTTAATGGTATTTTATGGATGTTTAACTATGGCGTTAAAAATTTAAATGTCACCGTGTGTCCAAATAATGATTTTTAATTGATAATTAAAATAATAAACATATTATTATGTTTAGTTAAAATAAAAATAGCTGGAAGCATTTATTCGTTTCAAGTGGACTATATAACATTGTTAACATGCATAAATCATAGGTAATTTTTTATTGTTGTATATTACAATATTAAATGACCAATACATTTTGAATATTATAATCATGTAATATAGGAAATAAAAGGTTGAAACTTGAAGGTTACTTATAACAACTCTAATTTGTGTTTAAGAAATTAATAAACAAATCTAAAAATGTTTACGAAAATATAATGTATTTATATAAAATGCATTTATTGAGGTTACTACACTAAGACGTATGATTTCAGTCATTTAATTGGTTTCACGCTAGACGCATGTCTTACTTTACCAATTCGTGTTACTCGCAAAAACCGTATTTCAAGTTACAAATAACCGAATAAAAAAACATTGAATGTATAATATACGACCATAAATTGGAACAAGAAATCAAAAATGTAGTATATTGCCTATTTACTCGACTATTATAGATAATATTACTGAAGACCGGTAATGGTTGTAATCTGAATCAATAAGGAGTAATCATAGGAATATATTATTTTTTAACGTAACTTCATCTGGCCAGTTTACAATCTCTTTCTAAATTTATTAAAATATTTTCAGAATCCAAATAAATGCGTCAGTATCCAAGCTCCAAATAGGCACGTGTATATCATTTTCTTATAAGAAAATAAAAATAAAGATCATACGTCACTGGAGAAATAATAATTGTATAATAAACATTTCATATTATTTAAAAGACGAACGAGAAATGTTTTATACATTAATAATTTTTTTTTTCAAACAGCACGGAAACATGTATAAATGAATTACTTTTTAATTAGTTTATAGTCCATAAACCTGTTTAAAGAATTATAATAATATTATATTATCTAACTAGCTCCAGTGGTAGAAAATTAGTCATCGAGTTTATCATTATATCCGTAATCATATAAATACTTAGGTATATTAAAGTTATTTGAAACTGGCCACGTAACTGATAAACTCTGATATTATATGTATATTGTAATGAAATAAATGATTTTGGCGTTTATTATTATTGCTATCAGTATTTGAAGTAAATAGTTATCGGCGTCCGTTTTTTTTCATCGTAAAATAGTAATTTTTTCACTCTACTTTCATTTTCACCGAATACTGATAGACGATAGTAGGCACAAGCGGGCAAACAAGTCGAAAAATTCCAACTACTTGAAATGAAAGTTTTTCCAATTACCAATAGCGTTGCCGGGGTCAATAACCTGACTGACTGGCACGTAGTTAAGTGTTGACCAGTCCGAAGAGAGTCGGGACTTTTTTCTTATAGAAAATGGTCATCGTCATGTATTCTAGTAAATTTCTATCACGAATCTGGTGAGACTTATCTGCTGATCGATTATCGTTTTCGACATGGATATTATAAACGTAGAAAAATAGCGAAGGTAATGAAAATTACGAGACAAGCTTTTTTTTTACGCATGTTTACGTCTTGTAATATCCACTGTTAATTGTAATTATCTGTTAAATGATTTCACCGGGACAGTTGAATAACAATATTATCGTATATTAATTATGTAGTAGGTAAGCTATAAATTATTGTGATGGTTTTATCTCGTGTTTAGACACACTTTAATGAATGCTGTTTAACGTAGGTAATGATTAAATATGTTTAATAGGGACTGAATTTCTCCAATATTATATTAGGTACATCCTAAACTTCGTCCGCTCTATTAGATACGATTTATTTTAATATGAGAAATACTCTGAGTCTTACAACTCACAAGCTATAATATTGTTGAACCGTGACAATGGAAGTAGGACTCTTTAATTACTATTAATATTAAATATAATTATATTTGTATAAGAGCGAAATTATAAAAGTGAAAAGGGTGTTAGTATATTATATTAAAAAAAAAAAAGTTTTCAATATTAAAATATGAACTGTTTCTGCAGTAAGGCCAAATACAAAATTTTTTTTTAAATTTTTATATTTATAAAATTAACATTAATACCGCATTCGATTGACGCTGTTGTTTTATCTCCTTAGCAATTTAATTGTAACGTGAATGTATTTACATTGGGATGATAAAACTGCGGTGAATCACTGATAATGCTTTATTATAATATAAACAGACATAGTCGTGGGCTTATAAATCTTGTTTGAATTTTATAAATGTCGATACGTATCAATGGTACCATTCCCGTGACCATGGTCTGAGTCATAGACCATAAATAAATAATATTAGCCTTTACATTACATTTTTATGAAGCGTATAGTATGCGTACAAACTACAAAATATATTATCCAACTATTGTAGGCACGTGTGCTTAACACGTTTTAAAAATGTAATGTATTTTTATACACTTGTTAAATCCAAAATATAATATCGCTTAGAAGAAAGGAAAAGAAATCAAAGTATTTTATATTTTAAATGAGTGGTAAGTTGTAAGAAAAAACACGAAAAGTACCTATAATTATATTATATTTGACCGTATAAAGATTATATTTACATTTTACAAAAGTATAATAGTAATAATAATAATAATATGATGTTACTGTAGAAGCTTCATGAGAATTATATTAGAGCTCTTCTCACTTTCGCGTTGTTTATTTTCTATTCTTTAAAAGGTATTAAACGATTATGCTTAGTTTTTTTCACTAGCAAGTGAAACTGTTTTTACATTGCTATTGGTAATGTAAAAACTAGATATTATTATACTAACTACATGTTATATTGTACGGGTGAGAATGTGGCTTAGCAGTTAGTATAAAAGGAAACCGAGAGAATGCAATTGGAGCTTAGTTACGTTAACGTTGTAAATGGATGCAGTGGCAAAACAAAAACTTACAGATTAGAAGAGTAGGTACATATTAATATTTATTATTTTCTAAAAAGAATCAAACTTTGAACACTAAATTACTACAGTACCTATGCGATTATTTTTCGTATGGAAACAGTGAAATTAGGTTGCGAATAAAATTAATAATTTTTTTTTTAATTCGTACAGGTTTTAGCAAAAATTATGGATGTACGATATTTATTGAAAGCGATTATTCAGAAATGAAAAACATATTATTCACCTTGTTCTGGTTTTAATACATAATTCGTTGAACAAGATTTAGGTTTAATAACCAATTTAATTATTTCATATATTCGCGTATATGTAGGTACCTACATTAGTAGTCTCACTTCCGTTGATATTCGAATTTTCAGTGAACTGTTTTTTACCGTTTTAATCAGGCTCCGTTTATATGCTTAGAGTTAATAATATAATCATGTTACACGTACACAAATATAAAATGGATGCTGACCAAGTTTTAATTCTCTGTTTATAAGTATGCATAGAAAATAAATAATAAAATATGTATATGACTAAATAAATGTTAGTACAGTGTATTGTTACACCAATGTTTGATATTCAATGAGTATTTGATATATGATATTATCTATATTATTATATAGCTTTGTACTCAGTGTGAATAATTTTAATTCAGTAAATCAATATTGTAATAAGAAGTTTTCATTTTTTGCACCACCAATATTGTGTGAATATTTTAGTATACAACTGATTTTGCAATATCAAATGGTATAATATATTATTATTAACATACATATAGGCGTGACATTTTCCACAGTGTGTGTAGGTGATACATATTTGCACCCACCTCTAGTAAAAACGTGACCACAATTTTCCTCGATTGCAAAATTACAAGCAAATACATTTGAATGAAGATAACAAAATATATGAAAATTATAAATACTTTCTGAAACAAATTCGTCATTACAAAACAAAAATTAATAATAATAAAATCTCTTTTATTTTGAATATTTTGCAGAATATACCTCAGGTAGGTACAGCCTATAGTATTGAAATTATTATCGTAATGAACTTATGGTTATGTACATGTAATTTAACATTAAAGATCCTTATCGTGGTATTTTCTTGCAACAGTTTAAAAAGATAGGTTTTCAGACGGTTTTATTTTTAAAAATGCGATTCATCCTTGACTAGTATTGCTTGTATCCGGGTTAGTCTCCCAGGCAGGGTGTACAACTGTATCACACCTGTTGCTGTAGTAGTACACTCTGAATGCACCCCTTGATAATTGCAGCTGTAGCACTAGTGCATGTATAAATATGCTATGTGCAACTGCGTGAATTTGATACAGTTGTTGATAAAATAGCTCAAACCACTGAATGCGGGTAACATATTTTATATTTTCAACAAGACAAAACAAAAGAAATAACATAATAAAATTGCGTAAGTCGGTAGTCGTGCGGTGTATTGTATTTTTGAGATAGTGGTCTATAAATACCTATAATATTATATATTATATGTGTCGTGGAGTCGTGGCACATATTATTATACGTTGAAGCGATGTGTCCACACGATGATGACCGTATAATTATCGCTGAACTCCCGACTACATTATCTATTCACGTCTAATACGATATTGAACCAACCGAATTCCTCGCTTTTGTGATGTGTGTGTGTACATACAAACCGTGTAATATGTATGCGGCAGAGGCGTCTCGAAATAACGGGTCCGGCTCGTATATGTACACAATACGTAAATAGGTACCTACCTATATCATATTATTGGTATATTATTATATTTTGCGTCATCTTTGCGTTTATAATACCATACTCGCGTGTCGTGTCGCATCGTGCCTCATTTTCATTACATAAACGTACGGGGCGATAATACCTCTACCTGTATAATATTAATATAATATTACGTGTACTCGCAAAAGTATAATATGATATTATTTATATAATAATATAATACAAAAAGGTCAACAATTCAGTGAATTAATAATAAATTGTATTGTAATTTGTAGGTATATAACGCGGTGTACCTGCCTGCCATAGATAACCGGAGAGAGATATCTCGCTAAACCCACCTACCCATAATATTATATTGTCCTGGGTTGAAAAAAATTTTTTTAAGAAAAAAAGTCAATGACGACGTTTCCCTGATACGAGTTATTGATGCGGAATTCCACGTACCTGTATATAATATATAATATTGTTATTTATTGTTCTTCTTCACCGGTTCGATCTATGCCGAAGACACGCCGACACTATAATATTGTTGCGACGACCGGACGACGGCCGGTTCAGTGTTTATCCGTCGGCATATTTTTTAAGGTGGAATGACGTGGGAACACGACACATATAAATATATAATAACATTATACTATCCGTACACAATTTTATGCTCGAATAATTTCCATCAAAGACAGTGTGTATACATTGTGACGATAGCGTATGTATAGTATACATATATTATAATTATATCGTATAATATAATAATAATAATAATAATATAGGTAACAAATAAAATAAAGTATCAGTAGTTAAAGTTTTGGGTATACATTTTGAATCATTTAAATTCCAACTTACAACCATTTTGAATACATTTTACAAGATGCTACGTTTTATTAATAGAAATACCTCAAAATTAAAAAAAAAAAACCCCATACACTTGTATTAAGAAAATCTTACAAAAACATTGAGAATATTATTTTTTATTCAGTTGGAATTCACTAAACCTAAGAAAACAACTTTCTGATATTTTATGATCTACTTAATGGTCACATTTACTGGATTTAATAGGAATCAGGGTCCCAACATATTTTTACAGAAATAATGATTTTTTGATATTTCTTACTATCGTAAGAGTTATGGCATTTGTTGCAGATATTTATTTTCATCAAGCAGGACTTTAAGCTAATAAAATATCCACCTAAACGGATTTTGTTGATTCTAGAATAAATGAAAAAAATCTAATTCTATTTTACGTTTAAATTTATTATTCCAAATTTATGTTTATTATTTAGTTAATATTTTAATATTGTTCCGTCATGTTTTTTCTGTCATTATGATTATTTTCAATGTTTTTAATCATATATTCAAAGAGCATTATTGGCCTGTAATATAATTAATACATAAATTACAATATCATAACATATAATATTATAATATATATAGTATATGAATCGGTTAATTATTCGTATGTATGGGATGCTTACCTATTAGGATATATTACCTATTGATGATAATAATAATAATAATAATATAGAAGTTATAGAGACGTAGTTTTTGACGATATGATTTACAATGTTTGTTTAAAAACATTGTAATTATTGTAACATGCAAATTATAAACGACAATAAAAAATGATTTTCGTTGAAATCCGCGACGGATGATTGACAGACTATGAAGCCGACTATTGTCTAATCGATATCGCCCTATAACGGTGAATAATATTTAGGTATAAAAAATGAGCCATAAACTCGCACATGTATCGCTGCGGAAATATTGGAATATCCGCGGACGATTTTCGCGAAAACGTGTGTTGGCGCCTACATGGTTCAACGAGTACAGCTGCAGATGTTCATATCCGCAGAGAGGTTAATATTGTTATCGCTACGACAGATATTATTCTTTTATAATCATAATAGCAACGGTAAAGTTATAATTAACGCACGTGAACAATAACATAAAGACTTTTATGATTGTTCTAAAGTCGAGTTCAAAAAATAAAGGCATCTACATAATATATTATTATTATTATTAATGATGCGTTAATTGTCCCAAGTGGCGAGGATTTGAGTTTCGGAGTTGTTCATAAGTGGAAATGTCGGGGGGGGGCTATGTCCCTCTGAGTATTCCATTAGTCGCCCCCTCCTCGCCACACAGACAGATATTTAGTTGTATTGGATCGAAGCCCCAATGTTAAAATTGTTAGCCTCCCTTCTCCTGAAATTTTAATGGATTCCCGCCTATGGCGGAGAGGTTATAATTTTTATTGCTACAACAGACATTCTTTTATAATAACAAAATATAATAGTAACGATAATAGTATACCGTGAACAATATTATAAGATAAAGATTTTTATGATTGGACTAAAGTCGAGTTTGAAAAAAAAAATGCATCTACCTGTCATTGTATCACCTATTATTGATGAGTTAATCCTCCCAGGCGGCGGGGATTTGAAGTTCGGTGGTCTGTGTTTAATAATATTATGATTTTGATCGTCATCCTTGAACTTGGTTAACCCGCGGAGAAGTGTGGTGTATACTGGTGTGCTGGTAGGGAATCACAGTGCCACTATCCGAAAGGTATCTTATTACGATGTTATCAAACACAATATAATATACGGTGTCGGTGTATGTTACCAAACCCGTCGAGTACAGATTACTAACTATCTAATACCTATAGGTGCTAGCTACCGCCAGATGACATATTTTGATAAATAATAATAATTCGTTGAACTTACTATTATGATTTATGATATACAATGTACACCCGACGACGTGACTTGCGGACGTGAGTGATTGAGGAGCGACGGTGGAAATTTGCATCATAATCATTGGCCTAAAACTGTGTAATTTTATCAAAACAACTGATAAGAACATTTCTGTTACGTTTTTCACTAGTTTTTTAGGTAATCCTTATATTATTATGTCATTGTATTATATTATGTATTAACTTGAATGATTACTGTCCAAGTATATATATATTTTAAATCCGTGTCGGTTCGTAAGAAAAATAAATTGCATATTATTTGTTATTAGCACATACCCTAATGTTATTACATTATGATACAATTTATAATGTTTTTATTAATTTAAATATAAGATTACATTTTAAATTGTTATGTTGTGGAAGTTTATCTTGAATGATTTTGACGAGGTCCGTAAGTCGTAACCACTTGCTATTCGTAGTTTATTCCGTTTATCTTCATCCTGGAGTAACATAGAACCAGCAATTTGAAATTACAGTTTAATCTTAATAATATATTCGTATTTGACGTAAGATTTCCAATACAAAACTGGGCCATTTAAAACCAAGCGTCGTTATTATTTCTATATTTTGATCGTTTAGAAAATATGTAAATCAGATTAAATCGGCATGCCTACGTTTATTCATAGTACATGAATATCTTGTTAGGTACTATATATGCACTTTATTGTAGCATATTTTAGCGATTTGACTTGGGGGCAATTAATAATAAATTCGTACATTATTCAGGGGCGTATTTAGCACATGAGCCTGAGGACGGTGAATGGATTTTTTTTTTTAAAAAACTTCCAAATAAAAATAGTCAATCGTAGCCGGTTTGTTAAAATGTCGGAGCATTGGTTTTTTATGTATTAATTGTATAGACCCTTATACCCTATAAAAGGCTTCATGACGATGACAGAATTTTATTGCACGAATCATCGTTATAATACTATAATATTGTATACAGAGTGATTTAACAAGTATTATGTCCACCCCCATTTTCTTTTTTAATAACGCATTTTAAAACTTCTGATTTTTGGAATTGTTTAGTATAAACTTACTAAATCTCTACATAAAGACCAAATTTTAAAATTTTCAAAATATGTTTATACTATTGAAGTAGTGTGGTGTGGTGATACAAATTTTTGTTTTTCAAATGATAATACTTCCGTTTTACTGTAAATTATCAAGTGGATAATTTTTTAGATCAAAATTGAACGAGTAGTTTTTCAGTATTAAACTAGTATTTAAACTTCTATTTTATTTTATACTAAATCAGATTTGTAATAACTGGATTATTGAAGAAAAAAAAAGCGAGTATGGTGGGTGAATAGCACTCTGTTTAGGGTATATGTACATCATATTATTTAAATTAAATATATGTTATCTGTATGTTATTGTAATCATGCCGAATGGTTAATAATTTGTTACCAATATATGATGACTGCAGTTACAGTGGCAGTGGCTTGGCCAGACTTTTGCCTGGCGAGGTGGCCTGAGAATTTGTTATGTGGGGATCGCTCATAAGTTTGGTATGTTGATGCCTTGAGTATAAAATATTTTAGGCTTTTGAAGCAACCTTCATACAAATCACAACTTATTTAATACATGGTTGCGTCTTACACCCTCACTCAATCAATATACGTTCACATTACACTGAAATCATTTTTTATATTTTTCTATAATTTTGTGGGGGCTTGCTAACCCTTTAGCTTCGCCATATATTTGATTTGTCAACTATTACCTACTTAATAAGTTAATATCATGTTGTACGCTATTCAAAGTGCAATATATATATATAGATTTGGTGGTTATAATCGTTGTAAAATTTATAATTTTATACGGTTAAAACTTAAAACACTTAAATGTATTAAATAGAGTAGTGAGATATACTCAATGAAATATGCTGGGGTAGCGATCGGGTCTTTACCATCATTCATCAAGAGTACTTTATACCTCTATCGAATGGCGTGATGGTGCAGATAGCATATAATATAACAGTTTATACATTATACTGTTTGTAGGTTCCTAGTGCGACAAATAGCTGCAATACAATACCCGATCGGCTATAGTAGAAATAGCTAATCCAGTGAAATTATTCCGGACATGACCGTTATTGCACATGTATATATGTATCGTGTGGACTGTTATCCTCGTGTCTGTTACCGTTATCGGTCCGGAATCGAGTGAGGTGGGACACAAATAAAAAATTTAAAAAAATAAAATAAAAATTGAATAGGTACATCCATAATAATAATAATAATAATATAATAATAATAATAATAATAATAATAATATAATAATAATAATAATAATAATAGGCCATAACAATAATAAAAAAACAACGTGAAAAGTAATATCGAAAAAACGACGCTCCATTGGACATTATAATAATAAACAATAGTGTTTGCCCGTGTGTCAAATAATAATATACAGGGTGATTTGTTTAACCAGTTGTACTCATTTATTTAATAAAATTAGTTTTATTTATTTCCGCATAATGGTTTTTGAATAAAAAGAAAAGGTTCATGCACCTACGTGTAGTTAACAGTATTTGGAAACATGATGCTTTTGATAAAAACATAATTTTCTTACAATCGTAAAGTTTTTAAGAAAATGTATACATTTTGAAGCAGTAGTTTAATTTATTACAGAGACTAAAAGTTTAGATAATAAAAGCGAAGTGTCAGGACTGCTGTCGTATAAACTTTGTTTATAAATAAAATAAAACTATTTTAGTCATTCGGTATATTTTGACGGTTATTGGACGTATAATATTATATTATAATGTGTTATGAGTATTTTAAAAAAGTATTTTTGTCCACTGCGTTCGGAATCAAAGTAAATTAAGAGGATGTCAGCATACTATATTTTGTTTTCCCTCTCTGACCCACGTGCAATATAGTACATTTTACGTTCACAATTATGATTATAATCTTAATAATTTCTAAAATTAAAGTAAAATTACCTCTTATAAAATTTAAAGGTGAGATTATTATCTTAAAGCGAGTTATGAGTATTCTGAGTTATAGAAACAATTTGCAATTTTAAAATACTCATAACTTGCTCAAATTCAAATTTAATAAAAAGCCTATGAGACCGTAGATAATAATTTTACCTTTCAATTTTATAAGAGGTTATTTCACTCTAATTTTAGATATTTATTATGATTTTTATTCATTATCGCGAACGTTAAATATTGGCAATGTGGAGTGTGGGCCAGAGTGAAAAATCAAATAGTGTACGGACTATATCTTCTTGAGAAAAGTCAGACTTTTTTTTATCAGAGCGTCGAAATTTGGCTGAGGGAATTCACGTGGCAGTACAGACACCACGGATGCCACCCTGTGCATATTATCCACTACCTGTATAATATTATGGATACCTAAGAATATTATTATAATTTATATTATATTGTCGTTTACAATAGCGGGTCGACGCGCATTCTTTAGAGCGCATAACGTATTCCGTCGGCACCACTCGCGTCGGGGGCCGCTCAGAATTCTATACGAGGTCGTTGAGCCATCGACGACTGGCTGTTGCGGCGGCGATAGAGTTCTCGAGTGTATAGGTAGGTGGTATAGACAGGTACCTTACTATAGGTACAGTCGGGCATTATGCCATTATGTAGTATTGGTACTTTTTACGCGCGTCTTGCACCGGTGTACTGCTGCTACTATACTAGAATACACTGCACAGACGAATCTATCGGACCGGAAACACTAAGACGACGACGACGACGACACTCCGACACCGGAAGCTCTCGACGAACGGTGCTGTATTACAATTTCGTCGTGTTTATTGTTTTAATAATATTATTTATTGGTTTGTTATAGACGTATTATATTGTACTAGAATCGCCTCGTTCGACGGTCTGCGTGCGTATATCGTCATCGTCCATAATAGATGTCGGTACTTAAATCATATACTATAATATATGAATATGATCCAAGTGTAGTCATATGGGTGTCTATTATACTGATCCCTATGCGTTTTTCATTTTTCGCATCACACAACTTTTTTGTGCATCGACTTACCAGTGGGCATTTCCCACGCCTCTCACTCATATATTTTATTATACCCTTTGACTTGAAATGATTTAACCCTTTTAAATGTACTGAACGAACGTTCCACTGAAGTATTAGTTGCAGATCGACTCAAAGACATCTTTTAAGTATTATCGATATAATATTATATATATATGTATACCTGTCAGACAAATTATTATGATCTCTCATGACCTTGCCAAAATCTGATATTGAAATTATTGTGGATACATTCTCGGGCAAGTATTTCAAATAACCTCGGAAATGAACAAATTCATTCATAAAATATGTATCCAGATCCTCGTAATTGGTTTTTGTGACTCTTGTTTTTGTATCCTGGGTTAGCCAGAAACTGCAAAAATAGTTCTACTGGTTCACCGTTATTTACTCCACATACGTTATAATTTTATCAATGCAGGTCGTTCCATAAAATATAAAATATAATTACAATTATTTTTGTTGGCACGTCGCCCGCCAAAATTTTCCGGTCCCAGAAAAATTCTGCTCAGATTTAATCTCCTATGTCACTGACCATAATAATATATTAGTGTTGTATTTCTAACTCAACTGAAGTATGAATACAATTTAGCAAAACTACTTTTATTAAGATAATGATGTATTTACAACGGATAAAGACGAATATTATTGTAAATAAAAAAATTGTATTATTGGTACTTATATAAATTATGAAAACCGTTAAAACGCTACACGCTTGCCGTATTTTCGTATTATAAACTTATCCATCTATTAAATAGGTCTGACAACACGCAGGGCCTTGATTTTCGAACTACGTGACACGGATTGCATCATGTTTGTTTATTTTATATAAGAATGATTGTGCGTTTTTCAGTATCCGGTAATTTGCACCAAATGGCACCAAATTTTGTACACAACATGTTTCTTGCGACTCAGCAGAGTGCTTATAGCTTTATTTTCCAACCCATATGTGTAATTCGCTTATAGGGTGGCCCACTAAGTAATTTCATTTTGGCTCACGAAAATCGAATACTTATCGTTTATACATACGGTTGCTATTTATTACAAAAATAAAAGATAATTTCATATAGGAAATCTATATTTATTTATAAATTGATGTACGTTATATACTCGAAAATTGATCATCTAACATGGACAAAAATTACAGAAAAATAATATCTATCAGAAAAGTGTAAAGAGTAGTTTGAAAACATGTAAGTGCTAAATCCAATCCGTCACAGGTGGATTGCCCGTATGAATTCTCGGTCGAATTAGTTCACGACGATATGTACACCGACGCTAATTTTCCAGTGAAACGAAACTGCAGAGATACACCTAGGTGGCTTTAGGTATATTATAGCGCCATATCTTACATTTTTTTAACTTTTTCCTGGTTGAAGTCGAGTATGTATACAATAATGTATTACGCATAATATATGCACCTATTATAAACAATCGATCGGTTTTAATCAATCCTTCGCTAGGACGATGTGTTTGATAGAGGATATTCGTCATTTGATAATAATTTCAAATAATATATTAAAGAGTTACATTTCACCGTGCACATTCACAGAGTGATTCACCAAGAATGCTCAATGCTCACCTCTTTTTTCTTCTACAATGCAGTTATTTAAAATTGGATTTTTTACATTTTTAAGTACCCTATACTTAAAGACCATATTTTCAAATTTTTGAGATTTTTCATACTACTTAAGGAGTGTCTTGTGGAGATCAAAACTTCTGTTTTTCAAATGAGAACCTCCCTTTTTAAGTGACTTATACAGCGAATAATTTTTTCTGAAAAATTTGACGTATTAGAATTAAAATTAGAACGCGTATTTTTTGAGTTATTTCACTTTATGTTCTAAGCATAAAAAGTCCATGGTAATATATTTATAAAATAGGGGGGCCATGGTGATTTGAAAAGTTATTAATATTAATCTATCATCATTAATAATTTGTAAAAATGGTCCAAGTATAATAAATACTAATCCCAATATTACGTCTATTTTATATTTTTGTAAAACCATTTTTAAAGACTATAATTATCCTTAGTGCAAACAATCAAATAACTAAGAAATTATTCATTCAAATTCTGAACTAGGTAGGTATATATCAACAATTTCAAAAAATTATCTACTTAATAATTTACAATAATAAAGGTGGGTTTCTCATTTTAAAAACAGAAATTTATATCACCTCAGGACACTCCTTAAGTAGTACAAAAAAATTTTCTTTGAGTATATTTATTAATTCCAAAAATCAGAATTTGAATAATGTACTCTGTATAGTTATGTTGTACAGGAGTCTCGTGGGTTCTTTCGTTTCAAATTTCCAATGCGTCATGACGTCATTAGTTTCTGACCTCGAATATAAAGAGTATAAATTAACTATAATAATATTATATTTTTATATTCACCGATTAAATATTTAGCGCCTTACTACAATATTATAGACGAGATAATTTTGCATAGTTTGGTTATTGAACGACCGGAGTACTGACAATTTGAATTGTTCGTAAACCGATATAATATTATGAGTTGACTAAGAATTCGGTAGTATTGTTGGGTGAAAAATATCGATATTTCATGAGACAAGACAGTGTAGTTCGTTGCGTTGAATAAACACACAGTAGAGTTTTTACAGCGGATTGTATTAGTATGTTAAATCTAAAAATAATCGTGAATCACTACCGAGTCACAACGATTTCGTTAAATAATCTAAAATATAGTGAACCAATCTGATATAATATGATGTGTAATAAAATATTTGAAATCGGCGGATTCGAAGTAAATATAGTGTTTAGTTCGCATTTTAAATTTTTTTTTTCATATAAAAAATCAAAGTTCGTAGAAACCATCCGATTAACGTTAAATCGATCCTGTACCAGTGACCGTATTATTTTAAACACTGCATAATATATACTAGAAAACAATAAACAATAATTATACATAGTTCGAAATAATAATACATTTTTCGTCGAAGATTATTACGCAAACAATAGTATGACTTAACGTTTCGTTTCAATACCTACTCGTAGACAGTTTTTTTTTTTTTGTGAGCAACGACGTCGAATTGCATTTACAATAATTTGCACATCGCCGTCGTGGTTTTCACAATACGATTATAATGTATTTAATTAACTCAATTTTATTGCAATTATCTGTCGGTAGAACACACCCAATACACACATATTATTTTAGAAAATTAGTAGACGTATACAAACTGTGGCTTATTCAAGTCAGACACACTCGGTGGTAGGTACCTACCATACTCGAAAGCTCACGAGTAATAAAAGTCCATCTACATCTGCAGGGAAAAGTTTCAGAGGGTGTTTTGATTTTTTCGAAATCATATTATATTGAAAATAACTATTGATTATTCAGTAAACACAATATTATAGGTACCACGTATCTTCGAAAAGATTAATAATACTATTATATTTTTCTGATTGACATAGGTAAAAAATATAAATTAAAGAATTACATCCATATTATGGACTACCTAGTATTTTCTAAACAAATGATAACTATAAAAAAAACTTCGGTCAACAATTTCGATGGATGTTTGTTTACCCAAAATACCCCCCGACGTACGTGCCCAATCCATAAAGTCGAATCAATACATTTCTTTATTTATATCACTGGTCCGTATTGTTATGTGGACCCGTGCAGTCGCATGCATGTCACTTTTAGATTGTTTGCCGATTGGTCTCGACCGCCGCGGGTATAGGGCGATTTGAAGCGCTACTGGAAAATAAAAGATACCGAATATTCGGCGCAGTTTCGAATATATTATTTTATATATATATATATATATATATGGGAGTCGAGGTCGCTGTACCATGGAATTGTAGTCCCCTCTATCGTATTATACAGAATATACGAGTAGGTACGTTTTAAAATCCGCAGAAACCCGTGATATGGTCTGCGAAATAATAATAAAGACGCGAGGCTATTTTGACAGCGACACAAAGCCGAGTGACAATAAATGTAAAAAAGATGGAAAAAAATAAACAAAAAGTGGGTCGATTTCATCGAATAATAATAATTAATTACGTACGAAACCCTTTTTTAGAAAATGAGAAATCGGTAAAGTATAATCAAATGCAAGCGCGCCACCGTACGTCTATATGATATATTATTATGGAGTTAATTGATCGATAAGTATCCTCTCTTTTTGATGTATTCAGGTTGGGCACTATACGCTTATACCTATATAATATTCCGAATTTAAAAACAATAATAATAAAATATCGGTTTAAGCGTCTTTGAATGAGTAGCCATACTTTCTACACTTAATGTTATTAGAATATTTAGAACGTGTAATAAGTACTGCCCGTAAAAGCTTTATGTTATCGTAAATCAGTTTGTGTATTCGAAGGTCGTCCGAAACGTGTACGATAATACGGTTTTATTTTTATTGTTTTTTTAAAAAATACGATGTGATTATAAAATAGGTGTAATGATTATACGTAAATACATCTCACTGCGAATTGCAAATACTTTACTAGGCCGTGCATTTGATCTACTCGCCGATACTATACATGATATATCATTAATTCCAGTGTATATAAAACAAATGCATTGTGCGCGCAATAATTGAACCGTGTAGTTTTGAAATTTATGGTTTGGAGAACAACACTAAAGTAATTTCCAATTAAAATAAAAACCACTAGCACTTTACTCTGACGTGTGTATTATGGTATTTAAAAAATGCTAATTTTGAGATGATGATGATGATGATGATGATGTTACGAACAGACAGAACCCGTCAATTTTAAAACGCATAACCTTAACACAGTATTTTAATTTGTATCTATTATGTGTTTTCAGAATGCCGTTAACCAGCGTAGTCAAACTTCTGTACTCGAACAAATGAACAAATATTTCTATTTTACAAGAACGAAGGGTCTTTTTAGAATATGCTATCCCAAGGACAGGCCACCAGCAGGTAAATATATTATCCCCGACACGATAATAATATTATTTGCAGGTATTATGAAAAAAATTAAGCCATGCGTTTCCCAAGTATATATATTTACACGAGTAATATAATATAACGTCTCTTAAGGGTATTTTGAAAATTCGATGCAGTCGAATCGGTTTATCGGGTTACTAGTCACGTTTATTTTTTTGTTACATATTATATTATTATCACGGTAAATACAGGTTATAGAAAAATCGACTGTTGGTAAAAGAAAAATATATTCATTCACACGAATTCCTATAGAAGATGGAAAAAAAATATTACAAATAATTCATGAAATACAACGTTGAAATGGTTATGTGTCCATTGGAATTAGGTTGGATAGTATAAGAAGGCTAAAGTAAAATAGAATGCTACCTTGTTATTTAGTTTTATTGTTTTGTTACCCGCCATTCATATTACCTATAAACAGTAACGTGCCATACTATAAATATTGATATTGTATTTTATTATTTGCATATTACACTGTATAAACGCTAAGACGCAAACACAAATGTGCATTAAGGAGTGTCAAATAAAAATTTAAAATTCACATTGATGCGTGTACTGATTATTGCAACACAGTGACATACACTATTCATTAGTTGTCTTGAACTAACATAATAACTTGCACCTAGCCCCTAACCTAACCCTTATTTTCGGATTAATAAGGAGCTTATTCAAATTTTGATTTTCAAAATGCTTAAATATGTATACCATTTAAAAACCATATTTTCTAATAGTTGGATTGTTTTGTATAATTTAGGGAGTGCCCTGTGGTGATACCAACTTTTTTTCAAATAAAAACCCGCTTTTTTCCTTTAAATTACTAAGCCGATGTTTTATTTGAAAATATTGTATAACTAAATTGAAATTCAAACGAGTAAGTTTTCAGTTCTTAAACGTAGTTGTATATAAGGATAATAGGTTTTTAAAATATTTGGACTTGTATGATGATTTGAAAATCAGAGTGATTCAAATTTCATATTAATCTATTAACATTTAATGATTACTAGATTAAATATTATTTATATTACATTTTTGTAAAACATTTTTTAGAGACTATTTTGCTTAGTATATACAAAGTTAAATAACTCGGAAACTACCTATTGGTACGATTTTTAATTCAGATGTATCAAAATTTTCAACAAAATCAATTATTGGCTTAATAATTTATAGTAGTTATAAAATATGGTTGGTTTGAAATTTGAAAAATAAAACGAAGTTTGTGTCGCCACGTGCACTCATTAAATTAATCAATATAATGTGGTATTTAAAAAATATTACTAAAAATTCCAAAAATCAGGATTTGATTTAACTCATAATGAAAGCCAAAATTTGGAATGAGCTTGCTTGATGAATCACTTTGTACATTGAATATTCATCGTCATTTGGTTCTTTACACCCAAGCAGGAGCTGACGTAATCACGGACGATTTCATCGATCATCTAAGACGGATAAAAATCGCTCGACGTGTGTTCAATCACATCTAAATATCAGCTATACTATAATATTATTACTATCATACTTTACCGTTAAACGCGTATTATAGCATTACGATTAATATAGGAATAATAAAGACGCGAGTCACAAACCATTACGCAAAAGTTTCGTACGATTCGTGAACCCGTCGGGCGAAACGTCGAATTTTCAATGTCATGTGGTGAACAAACAGACTAGCGAAAAATAAAAATAATAATACATATTTAAACGATCCATTGTAGTAGTATCTGAATCTGCGAACAAGCGAAGTTAATGAATATAATAATCATATATATTTTATATATTATCGTAGCATACGACCGTGGTAGCGTGAGAAATCGAGATGTACCTGAAGTATAATGTATTCCTAGGTGGCTAGGTATATGATTATATTATGTACGTTTATCTCTCGTGTTGATGATAATCCTCGATACAATATTATTAATTAGAATTTTCTCTATGGCCCGATTTTCGACCGGTTGCGAAACTCTCGCGGCTGATAAAGACGTTGCGAAATATTCTGATATTATATACCTAGCTAAACTCTATGTTTATAATGAGTGAGTGTATCTCAAAGCGGTTCTCAAACGATTAAGTTTACGGTGCCCCGAAAACCAGAAAATCAATTACCCGTAAGAAGAAAAAAATTAGAAATCACGATGATAACTTTGCAATTTAACTAATAATATTACATTTGGATGTGTCCGCGGATCCCCTAGATCCAGTGGAAGACGTAAGCGTCAAAACCCCTGCGTGTGCTTCGTATCAGATATTAAATTTAAAAGTATAGCTGGCATTTCATTCAAAAATACAAAATATTAAAGTATAATCTCAACTTTCAAATATATATATATGATGAGCTTCAGAGTTTTTGTATTATAACATTTTCTGTAATGTGCTTATATATTATGAAATGTAGTTAATAGTTATAGTAGGTATTTAGTAAGTTATACCATAATATATAGTCACAGTTAATTTATAAAAAAATAATTGCGTATAAATAAGTTTTGTTCATTTTTTTTTAATGAACAAATATATAGATTTTTACAGCTATGTGTCGTATAATATATTATTGACGGTTTTAATTTTTTTCAAAAAATATATAAATTATTGATATCGGTACAAATTATATTTATTTTTTATATCTCTGGCGTTTATGTTCTATTAAATTTGGCGCAAATCATTTGTATTTTTTATATTATATTCGGTACTTATGTAATATAGTCCCATAGATCACTTCTGCAGGTGAACAGTAGAGCTCCACTTTGCTTAATTTGCGAACCACTGGTGTATTATGTTCGGCGAATACCTTTATATTGGTCCAGAAAGTCTTCCCGTTCGCCGCCTGCAGTGATTCGACGGCAGCCAACCTTCTTAGGTACAAGGGTGTCCTTTGGGGGGGGGGTGGAGGGGGCCATGCCTCCATGCCCAGATCTTTTGTGCTAATGTAGGTATAGGGTATATATTTTTATAACACTTGTTAAAAGCAATTTTTTTTGTCAATAAAGAAAATAATAGTTCAATGTTAAAAAAAAAATTATAAATTAAAAACTCTAAAACAAAATCTTCAGTGCTCTCACAATCTCATAATATACGATGAATATACAGTTCTTACTACTTAAATATATTATTGTCGATTTTTTTTGACAAAATTTATAATAAAATTTACACAATGTAATACGTCATACTTAAAATAGTAGAATGTTATAATATAATATAACATGTTATGGTTAGATTCTCTCTTTGTAGTTAAGATTTTAGATTATTAGGTATCTATAGCATCACAATCAAGACTGACTGTCCCGCAGGGTGGTCTGAGTGGGTCCAAAGTTTGTATTTTTTTTTTGTATCAACCTATCTCCTGTATAACATATAAATAGTATCTAATATTATTATACCACGATTATTATTTAGACCAGTTTTGAATCAAAAAATATATCACTCGATAAGAATACTCGAATACAGCTCAATGGCTGCGTGGGAGGAGGATGGAGATCACCTCCCCGTGGTTGCGCCACCGACACCTATTATACAATTCCCTTATAAATGAATACACATGCGCGCACGACGCTTATTATAATCATTATAGGTACATACAATAATATGTATTATAATATATCTGTCGGTCGCCCATGCTCTATTTACGTTGTCACATATTCACTTTGCATGACCGTCTAGTTAATCTGTACGGCACGCTAGAAGTTTTCGTTTATTAATTACAGACGTAAGTTTTTTTTTTAAATTTCGATTTCTCTCCTCCCCGCGCGGTGGCGGCTTACGCCCATATTACAATGTATTATTATACGCTATACATAGGATTATATACATATATATAAATGAGTGTCTATAACTATAATAATATAATAATACACTCGTGATCCGTGTTTCCTTCTCAGTTCGAAAAACTATGTAGGTACATTATTACTATTATTATTATTATTACAAACCCGACCATTGTTGCAATCGCATTCGCGCTGTCGTTACGTCACCGCGACCGTCCACGAATAATAAAAAACGCGTTGCCGCTACATGCTTTATCTACCTACATACCACGATCATACAGGTGTATTATGGTATACGGCTAAGCAACAAGTCGCTCTCCCACGGAACCGAAACGGACGCAACGACACAACAATAGAGCACATACACCGAGTGTTTTCTACATATATAGTACGCGTGTGTGTCGTCGGCCAAGGATCTAATATTATTATTTAATACTTATTATATTATGTACAGTGCACATAAAATATATAGAACATAATACGTATTATTGTTATTATAATAATGTCCCGCGTAAGAAAGAAATAATATTCTCTTCTTGAGAACGGACCGATTTTTCCTATTCCCTTTCGTCCGGTCCCGTGTGACGCGCACACACATAATACAAATTATAACAATATTATATGTTATGATTACATTCATAAATCATTGGTAGGTACTTGCAATTATTATAATATAATATAATATATTAAACTTACCTAGTAGAAAACGAAAGGCCTTCCATTTAGATTGGTTAAATCAGCAGTCCATATGGTATGCACCTGGGCAGCTCGCTCGATAGTATAAAACTAATACTTTACCAGGTAGTTGCATTGTTATAAGTAGATGACATTTTATCGTATTGTAAAACCGACCGTCAAATATATTCAAATAACCTATCATATTAATATATTTTTGAAAAAATTTAGAATAATGAGAAATCATGTTAAGACATTTTTCATAGATAATATTAAGTTCTAAAATAAATGCACTTATATATTTTTATTAAATTTAACCCAACAAAAAAACTATTCTTTTTGGCAATTGTTTGACCCTTTTACGGCACGTTAATGAGGTAAGTATTAGTACCAAATTTAACCAACATCACATTATTAATGTAATGAATACAATTATGAGGGGAGAGGTTGAATAAAATTGTTTAACCTTCTTTCATTCTCAACGAAAAAAAAACCACCCTGGTAAACTTATAAAAATGTAGTGTTCATTCGACTTCTCAAATAGGTTCTTGCCAGTTGCAATACCATATTTGTACGTGATTGGCCAAAATCATATATATATTTGGTTAATTATTTAAAATTGTAAAGTATGTTGACGAAAACTATTAAATAGCTTTCTCATATTTTGTTTCGTACGATTTACATTGCACTCGTACAAAGTATGCACACTAATCACAGTTTATAACGGAAGAGAACTGTATGAAAAAAAAAATAATAACACTGTGGTGATGTATAACCTCATTCGACCGGTTTTGCTAGACTCTTCGATTAGTCGAGGTACCATTTAGTTTTGGTTCCGACGTTTGCGGTTTTTGAAAAGAGTGGAAATTGCTGTCGGCGCGAGTGTTGATAATATAAAATAAATATCGTTGTTATTTTCTGGCTTAAATTTGATGATGGGTAAATAAAAATTTTTATTTTTTATTTTTAATGAAACCGATTTTGCTCTCAATTATATGTATAGATAATATGTGGAATATGAGTGCAAGTGATTTAAACCGAGACCATTATTGCTTCATTGGGAAAATATAAAATAAAAAACATTGACAAGTATCTATTCAAACACATTATTCAGCATTGTGTTCTGCATGTGTATATAATATTCTAATATAATATAAACGAATGAAATATTTATAAATTCGAATAAATAATTTTTGATTAGTCGTTGATTCATTATCGTTTGAAAGTAATATTCTAGTATAATATACTAACCAGACAATTTATATTTTATAACATAGTTACAAGTGTTATAACATAATATTATATTATATCTTTGAAATTATTAAAAATATATATACCCCTTTTACTTACTTAGGAAACCACTAAATATTAAATAACACATGATACTATCGTGAGTTTACAATTTACCGTTACAACAGGTTACTCATCTATGAATTTTTATAAATATTTCAGCATATTATATACCTGTTTTTAATACCACTAACGTGTTTGTGTCTAAATTTCTTCCTGTTTAACATGAATACATAATATTAATCAACGAGAACAGGCAAATTTAGATAAAACCGTGTCATTTGAGTATTACGATTTATGCTTAAGGATTATGTTGTTTACGATGAATGTTCAGTTTGAATAAAGTTTGATGCACGTCCTATTTTTAATAAAATGTTTTTCATCGATTTAATTAATAATTTCGAACTTGTCAATACATCGTAATAGTTCAATGTTTGCAGCGGATAAAACATTGCGCACATCCAACATTTTTGTCGGTTCACAATTGTAAATTACACAACACGTATTAAAATATGTTTAAGTAACAATTTATTATACAAATTCAACTATACCAGCTACCTATGTAAATTATGTCACTCACTTCTGGTATAGGTACTGCTATTTAGTATATTTATTATTTACGTTAAAAAATCGTCGTATTACATATTACTATAACTATAATATGTTCTTACCAACTGCACGACTACATAATATCCCGATTTATATTTGCTTAGGATTAGGATTACGAAAACAAAATTAAATCTGTAAAAAAATGTGTAAATAATTCGATATTATACGGATTTTTTTTTTAAAAATACCTACCGTTTTGTTACAACTATTATAATAATATTATCTCGCGTCTTGCGTATTCATATCCAATATGATATGTTATTATTATTTTTATTCCAATAAAATAATATATTGTGGGCTATAAAATGTACAGTCAATTTTTTTATCAAACGGAAGTGTGATAATAATATAGTCTCAGAGTTATCTGAGTATATCTGCGTATCATATTATGTTTTCCATCGTAACTTTTTGTATTATCCCCATCATGCAAATACTAACTAGCGTATAAGACATACTATTATCTAATACTAAGATAACGATCTTATTGCGTAATATTTTCTAGGCATAATGAATAATTTATTATAATTATCTTAATGTCCGTAGATATTAATTGTATATTATATATTTTTTGTAGTAGGTTACATCCAACACTCGACGTGTTCTACATTAGATATTTTTAAATCGTTACGTTTTACCCGATTTTAAGTCGTCTGTTTACCGACCAATAAATTTCAGAAAAATTTGTTATTTTTGTTTGGTTACGATTGTTATGACTTGACACTGCTGCGGTTTGTTTAACGTACGACAATAACGACAACAACAACAACAACAACAACTATAACTACAGCGATACACCGGAGTGACGATAAAAAGCCGAGAAAAGGATACCCAGTTGAAGTCTCTACACGATGATGATATTGACGTGAACACCTAATAGCCATCACGATCGTTTTAGCACGAAGCCCGCCGACATCCCGGGGCCGTATAATATTATGATGGTATATATATTATATTCTTAGGAGTGTCCGCATTCAGCATCAGCTGCCTCTGTACCGGTTCTCGGCGGAGACTTGCCCACATTCCATGCGCGTGCGTGAGGGGCTCACCGGCAACCGGTTCCATCTGTGCCCCATAATTGCTTCTGTAGGACGTCAACCAAGGTCACGTTTAGTAGCACATCGTGTGTGTGCGCGTACATAAAAAGGTATACTCTACTCGAGAGAAAAGGACGAGGGAAAAATCCACTAGGGAATATTATTATTATTACTATTACTTCGGAGGTAATTTTTTATTTTTATTTTCCGTCGATTGCCGTCTTCTGCGAATGCAATATTTCTCTTTTTGTTTTAGTGTCCGATAGAAAGTGGTTGTGCATAGCGCCCGCTGTATAGTACGAGATTCGTGATTTCACACTATTTGTCCGGTTAAATGTGCACTAATAACGGTTTTGTTTCTTCTCAAAGTGTCTGGGAAAACGATAATAATGATAACATAATTACATAACAATAATAATAGAAAAAAAAATATAGCATCTTATTAATAGATTTTACTTTGTGTTTGAAATCTAACGAAAGTGTTTATTATAAACTTTGTATCTGCTTTCCACTACTTTGGTTCGGCTGTCCAAAAAATTCAAAAAACAATTGACTAGTTTATCAATTAAATTTTACTAGGTATTTAGACTCTTCGTTTTAAAACAAGTGACCCACGTGGCCATGCATTCAATAAAAAATGAACAATGAACAATTTATTGTTAAAATAATAAACACACAGCTTATAATAATATATTACTTACATAATTATATATATGTTGCATGTATTGTATACCTACTATATATGTATACGATATATTACTTAAGTATATGAGTAAGATTATTTCTTAAAAGTATATTTCCAATATAATTTTCGATTGTGGTAGGTCAAGATTTTTGTTGGAAAAACTTAATTTTTTCATCGAATTTAATTCGACTTGGCCAGAACAAGATTTTGTTTTCACGCACGAATTAATGTATAGAAAAACCTGTGTAATATTTTTTATGTACCGAGTTATACGGGAAATACCTAATTATATTAATCATATATGCTATCCGATATAATATACTTAATATCAATAATATTAGTAAATAGATAGTAATAACAACAATAAAAACCATACGAATTTGACTTTCCACATAATCGTACTCGCGAGTCGGTTGATCGAATAATGAACAATAGAGGATATTCACGATCAACAAACGGAGCAACATGATCGATTTATCGAACCTCTCTAGACATTATAATGTAGATGTGTCTTTGTACAGAACTTGGCGAATTAAAACTAAACTAAAAGTAGGTAGGTATAGTAGGTACCCAACTAATACCGTGGTCGGTAACTGGTCCGACATTCGATGCGCTTCGGACCGCACAGTAAAACAGCGTGAACACACGGCACATTTGCGAAACGGACTATAATACACAATGCCGCAGAGATAGTGGCGAGAATAATACATTGTAATCAACAAGTGTGTCAAAGGAATACTCGGCATTGCGGTTAGTCCTCTTCCTCCGAGAGCGAAAAACGCGTACAATTATCGTCCAACTCGTATGTATAGGTAATATCGTTATGCAATATTAAATAGATTATTAGCCATTTAGTACCGGGCTGCATAAAATATGTATTCATTTAATGGTTCGATAAAATTCAACGGGCCACTAACACACGTTTAAGCGACTTTGGCTCACTCTCGATTCCTCAATTAATGATTATTGATTGTTCATACGACCCGGCATGAGTGTGGACAAAAATATTGTTCGCGGTGTAAACAACAAGTCGACTATATAGTTCGAAATCCCCGGCTCCTACGACTTGTGACGCGAGTCTTGATCATCGCGGTGTTGGCTTAACGATGATGATATTATGATTATTCAATCGCCAGAGTCGGGCTTTCGAATGATTGCATATTAATTATTACTATTATAATATTGTTGGGATGCGCGATGGAAATAAATTCTCAAACCAGTTCCTTGTCTATAACATTATAGAGGTGACCGCGCAAGTTTTAACGTCATTCCGCGGTTTTTATAACTTCGTGCAGAAAACCAACATAATATAATCTAAAAAATAGTAATATGTATTTTACATATTTTACCTGTTTGCAATCGAATCGCCCAAATATTACATTATATTGCTGTTAACCTGCAGGTATTATACCATCATTCCCATTCCCAAACGCGATTACCTGATGATATCATAAGACTACGCTGCGAATGTGGTAAATTCGTTTTCATATTCTAATTATCTTGACGTGACGATTATAATAAGTAGTTATAGATTGGACAGAGATGACGATATTTACCGACCACGAAGTTTTCTAATACTGTCGCCGCTTATTTTTTTAAAAATAATAATCAATTATCGTAGGGCACATAAAATAAAATTTCTCTCCTCGATTTAATGACAAATAAAAAAAAAATCAAAGACGTGATCCTGGACTTCGTTCCATTCCTAACTCTTATCTTATCGTCGTTGAAAAAAATATCGATTCCTATTGTTCTCCATTAAATTCATTACATCGACTTTTCAACGTTGCGCGTCGTTCTTACGTATCAAAGTAACGAAAACGTGTCGTTGAATAGGTACAATATCGTTTTCAATTAGAATGTCTGCAATCGTAGTATATCTATTATAACGTAATGACCATCTTTTATTAAATTGATTAAACATTTTTTATATAGGCCAAATCATCCTCATAATAGGTATTAATTGCAGTTTAACATTTTTCATGTTGGTTATGTAAAAATGTAATACTTTCAAATCTAAATAATTATCTAAAAGTACGTCTATACTCTATACTAAATTCTCATTTTTACTTACTTATAACAACATTGAGATACCTAATAATATGAAATAAGACAAATATAATATACATTTTATCATTAAATAATTTAAATTCTAACACTGTTTTAGTGACCTTGCTCAGTATTTATTTCCAATATTCAATCCAATATTTATATACTATTAATGTTAAACGTTAAGTTGAGAATAATCCCAAATATGTTTGGCAGTATTTTATATTTATAAAAATCGACTTCCCGATTGTTACTTTTTTCAATGTCGTGTATTTACTATAAGGAAGCGAATAATATTATGATAAATACTATTATTAATTTTAATTTATTTTTAAAAAATATATCATGTTGTTCCAATCCGTATAATTTAAAGTGATTGCCAAATATTGATGGTTCTTATAGTTTTTTTTAAACCTTATTAATATTGTAATACGTATAGAGCCTAATGTACTATGTACTAACCTACTATTTAACTATCATTCTTCATGTATCAATTTTGATTCTTTTTTGTTTTGAGAATGTAATTTTCTAGTCACACCAGTGTAGATATTTTAATTAATAATTCTGTATGTGCCAGTATTCGGTAACCGTTTTGTTTTCCGATAAGTGAATAACAAACCTTTGCCTTTTTTCTTATTCATAAACAAATTATACTTAAATATTAAATGATATCAGGGTAGCATATTTTATGAATACGAATTACTAATATTATTGTAATTTGTAGTACAGTAAAATAGGCTAAAACATATATTGAATTACTAGGTGAGTTTATATATAAAAAAAGGGGGTGGGTAGGTGTCACTCTGCTGTACAGTAGGTTACAAGTGGGTGACTATAATGGATGTTGTTAAATTTGAATTCAATGATATTATATCATATAAACAAGTCAAAATATTTCATGTATCTAAGGTCATTTGTTTTAGAGTTACACCAAAAACCAAAATCGATTTTCTCAAAATCGATAATGGGTAAAAATTCCTTTTTTTAAGTTTTTCAAAAGTAGTTTTGAAAACTACTGGGAATTTTAAATTTTGACCTTCTGAATGCACCAACTAAATTCACTTTCCCATCAAACAAGATACTGAAGTTGAAAATCGAAGCATTATTTCGACTACTTATCGACTATCGAGTACACAAACACAAATAAAATTAATAATAAAAAAAAAAGAACCCACAGATCATTGTAAAATCAATACGTTCATTTTATATATAACAGTTCGTTTTTATTCTTATAATATCGATATTATAATTTAATTGTATATTATAGCCCTTTCAATATCTATCGAGAACAATGAAAAACCCGTACTTGTTTAATGAATATTGTTGAATTATAATTAACTTACTTTCGACTTTAACCCATATTGGAAAGGAAGGTTAGATTCTAAACATAAATATCACAATAAAACTAAAGAAACAACAATTGTTTTACTCAATGTATGAATGTTATGGATAATTAATGGAATGAAAAACTACTTTATTTATCAATTTATTTTTTTTCTTGAATAAACAAATGCATTGGAGATTAAAAAAATTGTTGAAGATGAATAATGCTTCAATATGAAAACGAAATCGTCATCATTTGTAGATAAAATAACGGTCTATTCACTATAACAATAGTTACGATTTACTTTGTCGATTACAATATTATTTATTTATTTTCAGTTGAAACCTATTTGAGTCCTGTCGAAACACATTGTATGAATGTCGACTATTTCTTCTTGGACCCGGAAAATCAGACACATGAGTTTTCTGAAGACGCCATGACCAGATTGCGTATGTTTGCACAAATTACAGTAATTGCCAATCGGTTATAGTTTAAAAAATTAATCCGCTTACTCCCGTTTAGACATGGGCAGATCAACAATCGCCTTATTCATAGTGAGCTTTTTCGTGATGTTCATTGCTTTTTGGACCGGAGTCGCTGGTTGCTGGAGAAGATCGCCCGGAAATATCACGGCCACTGCAATTTTAGTGCTATTGGCATGTGAGTCATATTGATAATAATTAGTTTTTGTATAAAAAATAAAATAAAAAATTGCCAAAATGACTAACATGATTTCGTTTTCAGGTTTACTTAGTGCTGGCGCAATGGGATTCTGGCACGGTGTGGAATACTACGAAAAGGAACGTGTAGTAGGAGACGAATTTTACCAGCAATGGAATAGCGTAAGTTAACTGTTTAACTATATTATACAGAGTGATTCACCACCATGCACACTCCCTTTTTTAATCTTTAAAAACTAAATGTATTCCAATTCTGATCCTTGAAACTTTTAAATATACATCGGTATTTATAAATACTGCTTGATTTTCTGTGGTGATCCAAAAATTCCTATTTTTCAATTGAGAATATCCATTTTTTCCTGTAAATTGTTAATAATACGACTCTTTTGAAAATGTTATAATATAGTGATATATGTTATTTATATATTATATAGGATATATGTTATATGTTATAATATATCTTATCGACATTTTGAACGAGTAGTATAATATGGGTTATTTAACTTTGTGTACTAAG
This sequence comes from Sitobion miscanthi, assembly GCA_008086715.1. NCBI lineage: Eukaryota > Metazoa > Arthropoda > Insecta > Hemiptera > Aphididae > Sitobion > Sitobion miscanthi. Next base: position 21,313,080 of record CM017798.1, on the reverse strand, counting down.
GGCAATGATTACGTGTCAGAATGATATGGGGGCTATGATGATTTATAATTTTAGTAATTCATATTAATCTATCAACATTCATAATTTGTAAAAATGCTGCAGGATCGTGTATAACAAATACTATATCCAATATGAAATCTATTTCATACTTCTGTAAAATTATTTTTAAGGACTATATTATTATCCTTAGTAGGTATATATATATTAATAACTCGGATACTATTCGTTCTAATTCCGATTTAAAAACATCAACATTTTCATAAAAGTCATCGGCTTAATAGTTTACGGTAAAGCAGTTTGTTTGATGAATCATCCCATTTATCGTACCGATGCGTTTCTACAATAATTATCCACGCTTAAGAATTTGTTGTTGATCTATTATTATTATAGGCGGGTATTTTAATTACGCGTAATGCTTAATAATTTAATTTTTCCAATTCAGTTTTGATTACATAATTGTATTACTCTTATATTTTATCGATTGTTGTTATTGTGTTTGTGTGCAGATTCTTAAGGACAACACTCGTATATCTTACGATTGGTCATTCTTCATGGCGTGGACTGGCGTTGCATTTTCTTTGGTGTCTGCTATACTATTTTCCGGCGCCGCAATCTGTCTACGAGGCGAACGCGAAAGAGAAGAGGCTCTCAACATGCAATACTTAATGCCTGGTTAGTATAATATATGGTATTTAACAAGTGCCAATGATGCAGCTAATTTATTGCTGTTGAGCATTTATTCTTTGAAGGACATTAAATCGTCAAATGTTTTTTTTTTTGTGAACGTGGACGGGGGGGGGGGGCAGTACAATATTAATATAAGTGCACCATTTTATGTTTTGCATGCAGGGGGAAATCACATTTAACTACCATTAAAATTGTTTAATATGACAGTGTGATTTCCAGTGTTCTATTGCTGCGTATATATATATTATATATTCATATTATGATCACGCATTGATGTTGCATTCAATTTAAAAACTGATTGTTAAAATTAGGGGTGCAAAATATTTTAATCATAATTTTATAATATTGTTGTTTTTCAAATATTGTATTAATCAAGCGATCAGCGAGATCAGTATATTTTACTAGAGAATAAATGCTCAGTAACACAATATGTTTGAAGGAAGTGTAAATGTTTGATAGTGTACAAACTTATGGGCATAAACATCAAGGGTACTGTGAGTTCTCAATTATTTAAAGTGGGTATTCAATAATAGGAAAATAGTGTAGCATGAAAATAATAATGAAATTAGAAGGATCGTGTGCACATTAACCTTGGACCGAAAATTAACCCAAACTTTTTCAAACACGTTGCGTCACGAAACTTGACCGACCTCTATAGTATTTTCAGCTAGTATAGCACTCGTGAACATTAAATCATTAATTTAGGTTTTTTATGATACGCCTATTAAAAAAACCATATGGCACTATCACTATGTATACGAATTATATGCCAATGGTTGATAATTATTTTTCATATTTTACAGTATATCCACAAAAACAACAATATGCTTACGCTGGATACCCTACACCAAATTCGTATCCATCGGGACCCTACTACCATGGACAACAACAACAACAACAACAACAACCACAATACGCCGGCCACTACAATTACTAGGCAAAACGTTGTACAAGCTGTACCAGTCAGTTTAAATTATACATTTTTTTGTCCAGCCAATATATTATATAAATTTGACAAAAACCGAAGACGTTTATAGTTATATATATGCTTCCTTTGTAAAATTGGCTGGACATTAAAAATACTTTTGTTTTACGACCGCACATTTCAATGAGATTTTTTATGAATAGGTACTCAACATTTGTGTGATCCTAAAACAATAACTCGTAACTAATTTATATTATATACGTTTCTATAAGCTCATATTTTATTATACTTGACAGAATATTCCACCTAAGTTGCTCAAAAAAAAAAAAAAAAATAATAATAATAATAATACATACATACATACATTTTTAACTAATATTATGTTATATCTGTTTGAACTTAGTACTAAGGATTTTTTTTTTATTTTACAATTATTACTTTATTTTGTACAATTTTTATTTATGCATAATCGTTGTATATTTATTGAAATCCCATGTACCTACGCATTTTTAGGTCTAATAAAATAATTTTGAATGTTTAGTTTTTAATAAGTAAGTACTAATAATCTCAACATGATTGAAATACAATTTTTAGGCAAATTGTAGAAAATTTACATGAATATAAATGAGTTGATTCGTCCGAGTTAGAACCATTTTAAGGATCTCCAGTCATTTTTATTATTATTTTTTTTAAAAATTGTTTATTTGTGTTTTTAAACATTATGAGTTTGCCATACACAGATATTTCGTTAAATTCGTCGGAATCCGGCAATTTATTCACAATAATATGTAATTAATAATATTTTCCAATAATAGTAATTGTATGCAATTTTTTTTCCATGTCATGAGTATTATAATACTATAATTTGATATTTATTCTAATATTTTAAGAAATATTGGTGAGATGTACATTTTCATTTATTTTAAATAAATCATTCTTCAGACCACCATACACGTACATTTGATTATTAATTATTATGTTTATGGGGGTTTGAGCATAATTAAAAAAGGACAAATTTCAAATACATTTTGCAGTGAAACTATGTTCATGTAAAAATGTATTGATTTTTGAATACATATTTTGGCATTACCAAAGGACACTAGAATATGAAATAGCATCACTGCTGTCGGTAAAGTAATTGGTGTGATTTATTAATTATTATTATTATTTGAACGAACATAATAATATATTGTGTGAACAATTAATGATCGTTTACCTTTTTGCATTTTTATAAAACAAATACGGATTAATGAAGAAATTTGATCGCATCAAGACGTATACAAGTGTACAAAAAGACAAAAACCGACCTACCTAGATATGACTATAATAACATTATGAATTATTATTATTTTTAATTTTTTTTTATTCATGGAACAGCATTAACTACTAGGTTATTAGCTTGTAAAGAAAAAGTAGTAGTTACATATATAAATAATACAATAGTTTCCTTAGATTAAATTGCACATATGAATAAGTTTTAGAAATGTGATGATTTTGTTGATGTTGGATTGGGCTGAGAGCTTCGAAGAGGTTGTAAGGCATTTCTAGGCTTTTTCTGGTATCTATATGATGGCTTTGACAGTAGACAAGGAGGTGCTTAACTGTGAGAATTATTATTATTGTGTTTCAAAGTGGGAAATTGTAAAAAAAAATTAATTTAGTATTTCTTCTTCAATATCTGAAATTGTAATTTATTCTATATCATATTATATTTGTTCGTCGTCTACCATTTATTACATTTTTTATTCTTTTTACATTGTAGATGGTCGAGTTAATACTGATTTGATTTTTTGATGTAATATTTCCATAGTAGTTCATCGATCCAAAAAATCTTTGATATTATATTTTATAATTGAACAGTAACCTATGTATTCAATATTTTTTTAATTGTGTTAATTGATTACCTACGTTTTTGTTATTTCTCATATATAATATTAATATATTTTTCTTCATAGAATAATAATATAAATTATATTGATAAACGGTGCTCGGCAGTTACTTTACAGTTGACTGTACAATATAATGTATATGCTGGGGTTAAAGTGGTGCCGGATAGTGTCAGGGTTAGGGATACTTTTAAGCTCCCAAAAATCGTATTCTTTAAAATTATTGGTAGTAGACACTAGCTGATAAGGTTATACCTGAAGTTGAATTAAAATGATTTCCTTCTTTAAAATGCTCATTTCACTAGTTCATAATATGTTTGATTACATACTTTTATTAGATTTAATATAGTAATATGTATTTTATTTTGTTAAGTTACGTGTAGGAGTTATTGCGTTTTAAAGAAAATACAATTAATGTTTCTGTTATAATCATATTGTATTCTAAAACGATAAAATATTTTGTAGTATAATCATTAATCAATTTAAATTCTGGAGGAGTGTTTACTAGAGTCTGGATTAGAAATATTGGTAACAATAGTGAAAAATCTGTAGTTAACTTAAATTAATAATACTATGGGGTACCTACTACCTACTAGTTTAGAAATTTGAGATACTATTGAACACAAAGACACTCCACCATCGGCTACGACAACGACACGTCATATATCTAATGTTAAATATATATTTAACTAATGCATATAACCTATATATGATTTAAGTCCAGATGGAACGTTATATATATAGTATATAATATTATACAATAGTAATAATACCAGTAGTCTAAAAAGTATATCCTTTGTTGTGTTGAACTACTTTAAAATGTTATCTTTGTTCGACTAAATAATTGAAAAATAATTCTCGCTATAAAGATATATTGTTACACAAAAGTCATAATTATTAAATTAGAAAAATTGTATGTACAGCAATTATTATCGTTTAAAAAAAATAAATCGTGCTAATAATGTTGTTTGGATTTAACTAAAAATAAGTAAAGGTTTCACGCTTTTACAGTTATCAAAAATAAAATTCGAGGAAAATCAAATAATAATATGTACGTTTGCATTACACTCAAACACGGGCGGTAACGATTGACGAATCATACTGTGACTTTCGGCTCGTTGATCATCAAGTAAGTTTCAAGATCTTTGGCACTGCACAGTGGCGTGTCGACATTGAACACGTCGTGGAACTGCGAGTAGTCGACTTCGTACATCAATTTCGTCTTGCAATATTTGACCAACGGGCGAAACCTGTGGCCCCACAGGACTTCTGACGCCATGTACGACGTCCGCGCCTGCGTAGTCTGCCCCGTAGACTCGGTGGTGCCCTCCAGGATCACGACCACTTCGAATCTCTCGTTCAACAGGTCCGCCGCGCTCAGCCCGTATAGTGGACTGTCCTGGTCGATCTTGTGTACGGCTACGGTCGGCCACATTAGGAATACGCGTTCGTCGTGGTCGTCAATGTTTATCTGAAACCGCAATGTTCTGTTAATGATAAGATACGACGAAAACTGTCCGGCGATGAAGCCTCCAGTGGCGAGGAGGGCCTCTCGGTCGGTCTGTCACTTTTTATATACCGACAGAGTGTGACGAATTTAAATTTCTTATATTAAAAAGAGATTCACGAATGTATCAAAGATATCAAAATATTTTTCAGTACCTTATTTAAAATTCATATTTCCTGTATTTTTATAAAAAAATTGTTGTGTTTGATAAATTTATTTTACTTTTAGAATCGTCTGTATTGTTTTATCAATAACTGAAGTCAGCCACACCATATTCTATTCTGTCGCCTGCAGTGATTCGTAACCGCAAAGGTATAAATAATACATCTGTGGCCTTATCTAAGCAATTTTAGTCATTAATTTATGTCCTATTATTGTTTATATGGTGTTTTTATTTCAACAACTCCAGATACATAAACATTTTGAATACCTACTGTTACTCTTGACAAATCTAATATTATCGATATCGGTGATATTGAAATTGGACCAAAACTGCTAATAAATATAACTTGCATTTTGTAAATGTTAATTTGAATGAGTACTACTTCAAAAATTTATCCATTAATCATAATAGATATTATGGAAATTTCAAGGATATTATCTGGATAAGGCATATCTTAAAATGCTTATTGTTTCTAAAAAAAAAAAGAATTTTATAGATATTCTACATACTTGAGAAATGTAAAAAATACATGAAGATATAATAATTATTATATATATTTTTTTCAATACTACTAGAAAAATATTATACGGTATACCTTCCTAAGTGAACCATCATTTTTTTAAAATGTAACTTAGCACAGATCAAAATTGATGATTTCCCATCAAAATGTTAAAAAGAAAGTCTGCATATTACATTATTTCTAGTTGATTATTTTTTAAATGTTATGGCCAGCCTGCTACATGCGGTATTATATCTATACCTACTGCTATAACCTATATCTATATGTCTGGTAATAGTTTAAAAATAATCTGCAGACAAGCGATAACTATAATATATTGTTAATATGAGAAAAGTCTACTATAAAAAGTATCGCACATTATATATGTTATAAGTACCTGTTAGGTACTACCTAAGTAACGTGAACTCTTCAAGGTGTGAGGTTGTTCATTTTTTAGATATCTTTTATGAGTTTTCACTGTTATACTAAAAACTAAATAGTGTTATGGGGTCATATACACGTGCTCAAAGATACGTGTTCAAAATAAAACAATTCAATATTTGATTTTTTTTTTTTTTTGGTGACAATATTCACTCGTAAACGGTTTCTTTCTAGTTGTTCACCTTCAAATACGTAACATGTGGCGATAACATCTCTCCTTCCGGCGTCACTCGGGATCTTATAAGTCTGGTCTGGATCGTGGTGCCGATCAGATGCGATTTTTCCCTCATGTCACCAACGCGGAACATAAGACACAGCTGCCCGTCCCTTCGAGATATCACCGCGTTCTTGCTGAACATGATCGTTTGACTACGTTGTTTTGGACGTGCCATTTTCGTGAACACGATGCCCACCATGAACGCCTGCAAATAAAATATATCATTAAGATACCGATCGGTTTTTTTTCGTCAGCGTAAGATAATTTATGGATACGGTAACCCCTCTCCACTTCTCCATTTTACCTCAAAGTTACTTATAAATTGCACAAAAAAAAACAATTTGTAAAAAAATGCATAACTTTTAACTAATAGAAAAGTACAGCTTTCTTAAGACGTTTACATTATAGATATAACGAATTAAATTTTGAATTTTTATTTGCATTCTACTTATGACATTTTTGAATTTATAAGTCTTTTACAGCCTATATAGGTAAATTTTTAATTTCTTAGTACGTATTTTTTAAGGTTTTTACTACATTAAATTGACAGCCCCATGCGGTTATACCTATATTAATAATATTAACTAGGTATTAGTTAATTCTCTATAATTAACTTAATACATTAACCGTAGTACGGAAGCGAAACTATAGAACCTAGATCGTCGCTAGCACGGTGATAAATTTTCTACGACTGCTTTCCCGCGTAAAATTATTTCAAACGCGCGTTATTTATTATAAAAAGTAAAAACAAAACAAGTATAGATGTACATTTAGTTTGGATAATCAAAATTCTTCATATAACAGCTGAAACACAGCAGTTATATCGTCTATTAGTTTTATGAAAAATAAGCGTGACACGGCTCACTTAAACATTTGGGATATTGAGAAACCCACGGAATACACGAAAACGACCACCATGCGAGCGACGGTCATAAGCTTCTAGTTTCGCTGGCCGTACTATAGTCTAATAGTCCATTGTAGTAATACTTAGGTTTTTCCAGTTAATTGGAGAAATAACATGTTAAGTGACATCATTTTATACATATGTACCTTATATAACCATGCGTAGGTAAAATGAAATAGCATTTAATTTGTTTTTTGTTTAAACACGTATGCGCATAGATACATACAGGGGTACAAAATTCAGCTTATAATCACCTATTACTTAATATATAAGACTAAAAGATATCTTTTGATCCAATAATTTAGTATATAATCACATGCAATTGCCTAAGTCCTACAGCATAAACAGTACGCTATAGTATAAGTTATTATATTTAAAAACAAATGCAAAATGCACAAACACTATACATGACCCAAGTGGTAATGCAATAATCTAAATAACTTTATTTTAACTGAGCTGAATTATTAAAAATTATGATTATTCTATATTATTATTAAACGTCAAGAGTCATTCAATTTCAAAACAATTTACATATGTATCTATTATTTAATAATGATCTAAATAGAATCTTTTGGTTCTTAATTATAAAACTAAAACATCTATAGGCACATTAAAGTAAAAAAAATTAATGATAACCAAAAAATGCTATCTCATAATAATTAATAATTATGTAAATTACGCAATAATAATAAAATGTTAGTACAATAATATTAATTATTAATTATTGCAAATTTAGTAATTTTGTTTCTGGAGCAATATACATTTAATTCAGAATAAATTATTACTAACTAAAAGAAAAATTAATATATTGATTAAATTCACAATCCAAAGGTTTCTCTCTGTAAAAATTCAACTGATTCTTAACTGAAATTGTTTACATTATCGTTTTGCTTGGAAAATATCTAAATTACAAGAACTAACGCAGAACAACTTATTTAATATTTGAGTTTGACAATCATTAAAAATCATAACGTATGAGTGTTTAACAGTTTGATGTTTAAAATATTGTTCTTTTGGAAAAATTGTTATTTTGAGATAGTGCCTTTTGGGTTAGGCTAGGGTTAGGTTAGGTTCACGGATTTGGGTCATCGTACTGGTTGTTTTCATCTAAACGAAATTTGTATTTCGGGCCAAATACAAAGTTTAACCGACATCGAATTTTATTTTTATCAAAAACTCAAAATCACTTGACATCAATGACAATAATATTATCATAACGTACCTAGGCATATGTACAAAATCAGATTTCAAAACCGTGACGGTTATCGATACGCCAAAATGCCAAACGGATCGTTTATATAAGCGATTACGTACTTGGATCATCAAACCGGCGATGCTCTGGAAACAGAAAAACACTATGGCCTCGTGACATTCTTCAGTGACCATGCGGTAACCGAACCCCGTGGTGTGCTGCGTCTCCACGCTGAACAAGAAACTTGCCATGAACGTTTTCATGTTGATCACGCACGGCGACCACGCCGGGTTGTCGATGTTCTCGGGCGTGAGGTCGCCATGAGTGAAGGCGATCAGGTACCAGATGATGCCGAAAGCGAGCCAACTGAGCAGGAAACTCATGACGAACACGCACAGGGTCCATCGCCATCGCGCGTCCACCAGCGTGGTGAACAGGTCCTGCATGTACCGCCGCCGAAGTTTCGACACGTTTTCCAGGACGATGTTGCACTCGCCATTCTTGTACAGCGCCCTCCGTTTGGCCTTCCTGTACACCGACGGCGACGACAGATGCGACTTTCTCGAACTGAAACAGTAATATGTCGCGATTTCGGACGATTAATGTAATGATTTAGCAACAATAATTTACGCGGGCAAAAATGTCATCGTTATTTTATATTCGGATCATTAATATTAAACTGCAGCATATTATATTATAGTTCCGGCATTCCTATATTCGCTTAACGTAGGGGTACGCTTTTATGCCACGATAACAACGGAGAGAGGAACGATGATAATATGGTTCTCAATCGCACTGCTGAAGATTCTGACGAGCGAAAAGAAACTGACATGCAAACAAGTCGAGTGAAAAGAAATGCAACGGTGTTGCGGTCAACAATGGTATCGGTGGTTGTGTTGGCTTACAGATTTATATGGAATGCCACATCTATATATTATTATGTTCAATATCAATAAGCGCGTTATAATATTATACAGTAAAACTTTCATAGAACGAATTTTCATTTAACTAAATGTTCTGATTAATGAAATATTTTTGAGGACCAAACCAAATTAGAATCAAATTAATTTAATCATATATTTAAAGAATTTATTTCTCTAAAATAAGAATTTTTTTCGTTGCCCACGAGACTTCGAATAACGGAAGTTTCACTGTATTATAATATTAAATATTATCGTGGAATATCAATCACACCTATCATTGGGGATAAAACAGTTGTATTTCCCGAAAATATTATCACACATAACTCGCGCGCACAATTTATTACGTTGAGAATATTAATATGAACACTACACAATATTCACCATATGTGTCTATCTGCAAACTAACAGTGTTTTGAATATGATATGATAGATTAATGTATTTGTTCGTTACGAAATAATATAAGATATATCGCCATAATTGCATTGGTTAACAAATTAATATATAATAACATACGATTGCTCGCATTATAATATTAATATTTCTAAATATCACAGTTTAATTGTTTAGTAATTATATTAAAGTATTAAACCGAATAAAACCTATTAGTCTATTTTGATTTTAAATTTAAATATGTAGTAAAATTAATTTATCTTTTTGAAATTTAAAAAAATTAATATTTTAATAGCTATAATATATTTAAATGACTTCAGATAAACATCTACAACCCGTCGAATTGGGATTATGTTTTAGTAATATTACAATGTATATGAATATTAGAGGTATATAGTAAAAAAGAAAAAATGAAAAAAATTGCTGGAAGAAAATGATAATGAGCGTAAAAATGTTATTATAGCAGAATAGCAGATAATTTCATCACATACCTATACCTACACCGCACACGAGTATACAAATAATATGTATAAAGCGCATAGCCTAAGTTCAATATAAGATAATATTATACATGAGATGTAAAATAGATTATATTATATTTTGATTTTACATTTAAAACTAACGATCGTTCACTGTGCACAATCTAAAAAATGTTTATTATGACTTAATATTTATCAGTTCTTTCCTCATCAGCAAAAATCCTCCACCCACTTGCGACGAATAACACGCCGACCTTTCAGTTCAACACATCATCCTAGATTGCACGAAGAGTACCGGGACATAAGAAACATTCTAGCAATACTTCCGAATATGGAAGAAGCACTCTACGCATACAATATCACTAAAATAATTACTTTTTTAACGAAAACTAATCTCATAAACAAATTCTAACAATATACAAATCTATTTTCGTAATCTTTAAGTCTTCGTACAGTTTGTAATTTTTTTTTCTATATTTACTTAAAATTTACCGGTTTGAGACGGTTTTATAACAAGTGATCCTTAAATCCAACAAATTAGTAATAACAAAATTGAAAATTGTATACTTTTCTTTATACTTTATTCGTCGTTATTTAATGATCGTATCAAATTACAACCATACACTTTATACTTTATGTGGACTTACAACATACAAAATATTACATAGTCGAGGGATCTAACGCTAAACGCATTGAATTAGGTTTTATGATTTAAACTTATAACATAATAATGAAAATATTAGTCATACAGATAAAATATTAATATACCGTTATACCTAATCGATCTGGTTTATTTAACCGGTTAAAACGATGAGCGACTTATCGGTGTCACAGTGATTTATTTGCTCAAAATCTGCGTTCATACGTCTTTCCGATATTATCACGTTTTACAATTTTTTTTAATTTTCACCAGTTTAATTTACGTACGTTATAATATTTTATCAAACTAAACCGATTGCCATATTGTAGTAATAATCATTTTAATTGTTGGAGTTATTATATTTAATATAATAACGTTAAAATTGTGCCAACGGATGATTATAGTATTTATTTTCTTGTGATTATCGCCATGATTAACACCAGATGATACCAACAATATTGTTACAACCATGTTATATGTGTGCCTATAATGGTAGACGATAACAATTAGATTAGACATTGATAAGAAAAATTATCTATTTTTATGTTTTTGAAAAACACTAAGTATTAAATGAAAAAACCTGTATAGAAAAATATAAGTTTTTTTTATAAAAATGTAGTACCTTAATTACGCAGGCATTTAAATTTCATATTAGCTTTTAAAACTGATATTTTTCACTGAGTTATTCTTAACTGTCTGTTACGATTTTCAAAAACAGTAAGTTTGTGTGATACTATAATGTATCTAATGAATAGAAAAGACATTTTCGCAGAATGTAGTATCAGGGAAGACAGAGGTCCAGAAGAACTTTGATTACTTAATGAAATTATAACGAATATAATTCTTAGAACTCATAAAATATTTCAATTAATATTCATTATATAAAAAAATCCAGAATTACTGTTAGCAGATTTCAATGATTTGTTATTTGTTTTAACTCATATTTCGTAAGTTAACTACTACATATTATAGGATACTTATGAGACAAATATTTTTTTTAAAAAAACCAATATGTAAAATACATTTCTCTAACCTAACCTAACTATTGTGGAAATTATCTTTGATGCATCGTCAATTAAAACCATTTGTTGCGTAATTATTGAACATCTAAAATTCTAAACATAGATATAATAATTATGTGCTTGTAATGTTTGTTATATTTAAAGGAATAATTAATATAGTTGTACTATAAAAACATTTTAAATGGATTGAATACAACTGTTAACTCTACATATGTATTAGAGATAACATTTACGACTAAATAATAACTATCATTATAAGCGTCATAGAAGAGTATTATAAATAATTAGTATACCTACTTTGGACGAACAGCTTGTAACAAATTAATAATAATAATAGTGGTTGATGTGCTCAAGTACAAGTGCCTACAAATACGTTTAAATCTACGTATATATGAGGACACAGTTGGTTTTTATCATATCTATTTAAATGGTCGTAGCACTTCTAGATTTTAATTCACCGTGTTTGGCGATTACGAATGATCGAGATGGTTTTAAAGTTTTAAAAGTGATACCCTTGTGATGATTGCCAACCCAAAATATCAGTAAACTTAGGTAAGTACTGGATATTTAAAAGTTAATATTCAATATTCATACAATTATAGAGAATAAAAACCTATAGGTAGTGTACTAGTGTTAAAATTTAAAATTATTGAATCACTCGTGTTATATATTAATATAAATTTCTGATTTGCTGTTCTTTAAAATTTTTAATCCTATACCTAATCCACCTATACTACTTTATTCAATTGGAATATAATAATATTATGAAGTGTGACGAAAAATAGTGTTTGGGTCAATAAAAAAAATATGAACGAAATTCAAAATAAGACGTTTACACACTTTAACATCTGAACTTTAAAGATAAGTCTCACGTGTAGTGCCGCAATAACCGGGTATATTGCGTGTGTCAAACATACGGGCCCAGTGCCTCAACCCATAATGATAAAATTTAAAAATATATAGGTAGAAAGAAAAAAATAAAACCATTTTGTTATAATAACAATTATTAATAAAGATTGAACAAGATTGAACAATAGATCGGTTTAGTTTTGTACTCAACATTATTACACATCAACGTTTCTTTTGCGGCCTGTATAACCGATATTAAAAATAGTTTGGTTGCAATTGGTTTAAGTGCGTCATGCGAAGGAACGCGCATTTTGACTGGTTTAGTGTGAGTGTTAGATTTGAAGGAATGAAAACTGCGTGTGATAATTTTGATAATTAATGCCTAAAAATATTAACATCAATGGTTGATGATATGACTTTATTACCAAGTATAAAGAAGATAGCATGTCTGACTTCACTCGTCAACTTATTATAATCAAGGGCTATTTATCTTCCAAATATCAAACCAACTATTCAAAAAATATGTCAATTCATGATTTAGCTGATACAATTGTTAAGGAAAAGTTGACATCAATATTTCCCGATGTATTTATCGGTATAATAATTTTTTTTACTATGCCAGTGACATCTGCTTCAGCTCAGAGATCTTTTTCAAAGCTTAAACTTATCAAAAATTACTTATGCACTCAATCGACCAAGAAAAACTTTCAAATATAGCTTTGCTCAATATTGAAAGACAACAAACAATGATATTAACATAGAAAATATAATTGACAATTTTCAAAATAAAAAGGCTAGAACAATGAATTTATAAAAGTGAGACAGTATTTATTTTTGATTTTCTAATTGACTGTTAATGTATAGTATGTTAAATTTATTTGTTATTTGATAATTATTTATATTTAAAATGAATAAAAAGGCTACAAATTATTACATTTATTTATTTATAAATAAATAGGTTCCTATGTGGCTACGTGTTTTAATTATGTTATCCTTATTTTGTATGAGTAAAAACTCAAAATTCCAAAGTATGTTTTCAAGTTTGGACATAATTTTATAATAGTCAATAGGTTAATTTTTCAATTTTCAAGAGTGAGGAGGGGGGTATCCATTCTATTTACGGTTAGGTTAGTATGGTTTAATACAGTTCAGCTGCATTACATATTAGGTATATCAGCTATCAAATTTAAGAATAAACATATTATCAGTGTCCTCTCAACCGATTTGGTCTATCGACGTACATACTTTTTTTCGCAGCGTTTCTCTAACAATATATTAACGTAGGTAATAGGTATAGATATTGTGTACTTTAATATGATGTGTTCGACTGGCTTCAAATCAAGCTCCATTTCATCTGCACGTACATTTGTCAATTTATGACCTTTCTCATTTACATTATTTCACAGATAATTTTGCGTAATTTTTCAAACTAGTTTTAATTTTTGTGGACAATATATTTTCTTCATGGATCAAAAAGTATTTGTAAAAATTGAAAAAAAAACTTACTTCATTTTCTAGTATATTATAATTTTTCGGATGAATATTATATAATCTTATTTTAAAGATAAGTTTTGATTTTTGTGGACAATTAGTTTCTTGGAAATTCGAAAAAAATTATTTACATGCTGGTAAAATAATGCGCAAATAAAAAAACTAGCTTGATCAACTTTTCAATATACTTACCACAATTTAGAGGATAACATTTCTGATTTTATAGACTAGTTTTTAAATTTTGCGAATGATTATTCTTTTCGTAAATAAAAAAAAATTTGAAAAAATCAAAATCTAACTGTCCACGATTGTCAAAATGTATCCACAAAATAAAGTATATGAGTAAATTCGGAAATTCAGGAAATGTATATTTTGGTGAAACGGACCTTTTAAATTTAAAGTTAAAAAATTAAAAATTAAAAAATACGAAAAAAACGTATTAAAATAATAATTATTAAATTGTGGCCTCGTACTTGTGTTTAGTTACTGAAATCGTGACTGGTTGTCCGTTGGACAGGATTGCAGGGCAGTCGACATTGGCCGCAGCTGCGTCAGGGTTGGGAGACAGCAGTGCGTCATCGGACAGAGGAGACAGCAGAAGGGTGTCGCTTTGATCGGCGTTGTGACGGTCATCGACCCTGCCGTTATATCCGATATTGGACAGATGCAACAAGTTTGGTCGCTTGACCCTGTTGGTCACCTGCACCGAAGGCGTTTTAGTGGCAGGCGGAAGTCTCGACGACGACGGTGGAGATGTGTTGTCCAAGTCCATATTCTGTGCGGGTGCAATCTCAGTCAGTCTAACTGCACTATTTGGAAAAAACACGAAAACCTCTCCGACATAAATGTGTATTGAAGTAGGCAGTTATAATAACACGGCGTGAGGTGGCTCGGTTCGTCTTGGATTTCATCTAAGACACAAACAATATCCGTGATAAAAAGAGAGATCAATAACATTTTTTATTAAATTTTACAAAAAGCGCAAACCGCTTAAAACTGTTAGTTAAAAAAATTCAGTATACTTATTTTTTAAACAAGAAACCTACACCAATAAGCATCGTTATCAGCGGCGCGGCGCCTACTCGAGACCAGATACGATTTGACTCGCGAGGTATGCGGAGGTTAACTCTGTCCCCTCTTCCCCTGACCGATGTAGATTACCGTGGCTGAAACTGCAACAGTGTTGGGCAAATAAACTCAATGCATAACCGGCGATTACAAAGATTTCGCATAGTACAATATATTTATATAACTTAAAATTAATTTAACTTTGCCATTACAATGATTAAGATGATGTAGGTAATGTGGATATTCAAAAAACTGAACATTGTGAAAATAATATCAATATAAAATACCCAGACTGATAAACCATCTCCGCTCAGAATCGTTTTTATTTATTGAATTTAAGTTTGATACAATCCATTATACATTGACCCACTTGTAACCTACTGTAGAGCAGAGCGACATCCACTAACCCTCTGCTGCCATAACTGTCACAAAACTATGACGCAGGTGGCTGCAGATAATCTCGCGTGCCAATAAGTGGGATCATATCGGTTATGTTTATAAATTATAATAAGCCCCTAGATCGAGTTATCAAATACGGTCTCTCATCTAAAACACTTTACCCGACTGGATAAAAGACGATTATTCGACGTTTATCCGTATTAAACGCGTACCGACCTCGATACAAATTATTGAAATTATAATACCCACGCAGACTTACTACGTTTCATAATTATTTATTTATTTTTGCATACTCATTATTCAGAGAATGGGAATCAACTATTTGAGAAAGAATGACTCTTGTAGCCTGTAGCTACAACCCAATTACAATGTCACACTATAATAGTACCTATGTAATTTTATGTGTTGATTATTGAAATCTAACCTTTTTGGCGCATTTTGTTATTATATCGATTGATGTGTACCTACGTATATTATAGTATTCTATTATTTCTATTATACGGGTTGATTCATTTAACGCAAGATCTGTAAACAACTTTACAAGTAGCTTATTAGTTATAGGTAAGTATTTAAAGTTTAAATGAGCGAAGTAGCGGACCAACTTTTTTCTGGGTACTCTTGTAACCACTCCATAGATCTACTAAATTTTAAATACTTATAAATCATAGCCTACTCTAAATATATGCTTTCATTAAAAAAAGTAAAATAAAAAAAAAATTATAACGACAAAAATAGTAAAATGTATATATTTTTTTAGAAAAATTTTGTTTTTTTAACACCTTATATTATGTAAATATATATGACGTTCAACGTTTATAGTTTTTGAAATAATGAGAGTCTACCTTAAATGGATCACTAATTGGTATAATATATACCTAACCTTATTCATCTGCAGATCACGTTAGACATTTTTGTGTTTAATTAAATTTCAATTTCAAATTAATCACCGACCGTGTTTGAAAGTATAACTCGTGAAATCTGAGTACACATCCGCCTTTAAATTGTATGTACAGCCGTAAAATAGAATGATTTAAAAACAATTCAATGAAATTATTAATCTAATGAATTGGAAGCCCAGTGCATCAAATTGCATTATGTAGCCCATTATTATACTGTATATGTATATATAATAATACAAATACAATATAATTATGAGGTACGTGCCGCCTAAATGGCCTCGATCGTTGGGTCCGGAAATTAATCGCTGAATACCGGTCTGTAATTATAATTACGGTTTCCTGTACCAGTAAAAACGGTACATATATTGCCTCCAATGTTTCGTGTCATTGTATTGCTGCTACATACCTACGTATTTCGATATTTATTATTGTTCATTTTTTTCTACTTTCAAAAGTTAACGGTTTATGAAAAACTATACAGTGTGAGCTAATTGTATGTTTGAAACATTAAAATATAAAATATTTTTAAACATATTTTGAATATAGTTCAAACGACATAGTTATGCCCATAATAATAAATTGTCTCATGCATTTATCGTAAATTTTAACGCAACGTAAATATTTGTAAAACGCAAAAGTGTTTGGTTAAAAATAATACATCGTGTTTATTTGATATAAGAATAGAATATCATCAAATTTTAAACTAATTAAAAATATAACTGTCGGACCGTCCGACTTATGTGTAAGAATTTACATAAGTGACGTATTTTTGTTGTGCAAAAACTTAAATGTGGGATTTTTTTCGTAGAAGAACTTACATAATATAACCGTTAACTTACCACTTTTTAAGTAGGAAGTCACCAGACCTCAACAAGTATGCGAGATAGAAATAGAATATAGAAATGTTTTGTTTATTTATTCGGTGAGATGTTCAATAATTTATAGTAAACAGTATTCGTATTAAGATTAAGAAATTCGAAATAAGCAATCACAAAAACATTAAATAGAATACAATAAATCATTAAAAAGCAAGTAGTATAAGGACGTAAGATAGCCGAAAAATTAAAATAAATTATTAAGCTGGTGGTTTTGTTAGACTTTAAATAAAACTTACCTGTGTTTGATGTTGATTTATACCTTTAACGTAAAATTGTTTTATTTTTGCTTCTAGTATGTTATTGAAATGAAAATGACAAAACCACTATTGTAGGAACATTTAGGTATCTTAACAGAGCTAAAGAAGGTAATGAAAATGTTTTAAATTAAATAAAAAAATTCTTAATTTTTTGAAGATGTTTATCTAGTGCTCATAGCAGTTGATACACAAAATTAATATTTATTTTATCCTACATTACAATGCATATTATGATATTATAGCATAAACAGGCACACCTTCGTTGTGTTTAAACCATATTGTTTATATACCACTTTTATTATAACAAAATAATCTTGGTACCTACGCATACTTAATACCTAGTTAATAAATTATCTAAAAGATAGTTGCCGCCTTGCCGGTCTAGAAGTAATTTACTGAGGAAATAAAAAAATGACAAGATAATGATTAATGTAATAAACATGACGAACAAGTAACTTTGGATTTTGTAATTTTGTCAGAACTGAGAATGTGTTTAATTTATCGTTGATATACTTAATTACTATTTAGTCATTTATTTTAATATTATGTTAATTTAAAACTGTCTACGTAAATCTTATTACTTATAATATTATACACCCAATAGACAACAATTATAGTCTATAGTTTTTTTTATTATTTTCTGTTTTTACAATATAATTAACATACGTCGATCAATATCATCACAAGAGTCTAGAACCCATTAGTATCCACATTCCACATTCGAATAGAATGTCTAATAATATTTTAATATTTATATTCGATGTCTAAGAACGTGGGTGCCGCTTTTTACAATGGTCAAACAATAACTTCGTTTTTTTCGATTAGTAAACAGAAATTATGAACATGACGTTAGTGAGCCATGTTAATTTGTATACTTTGACAAACGTCTGCAGTTGTTTCGCGTGGTTTGTCTTTACTTGTATTCAAATCGTATTTTAGAGGACGAATATCGAAAGTAATGACATTCAAACGATCTGCAACTCTGTAGGTAGCAATACGAATAAAAAATAATATGTAAGTACTGCGTTTGATAATATTGACTGTAAGTTTAGTATAATATTGCACAAAATACAATTTTAATTTAACATAAATTTTAACAGTTGTATTAAAATATGTGTTTGAATTAACTACGGGTACATATTATTATAGTCTCTTGCAAAATTTGGAATCGTAGATCAAATATAAGCGTATATTATCGGAAAGAATAAATTCTATACATTTGAATATTATTTTATTGCCTTGTTGGTACCCCACCTTACCTTTTTTTTTAGCTTTTATACAATATTATAGTATCGTGTTTATGGTTTAAAATAGATCGAGCTGTAAAATACAATTCGTACTAAAACTAGATCGCTCACAACACACGCATTCTATGCAAAATAAATAATTGTTTGTATTCGCTTATGAGAAAAATATCCATAGTATAATAGCAGGCGAGTACTTACATTTCTATTCACGTCATTGGTTTTACACAGAAAACGACGTTTAAACGAAAGTCCTTTTGCACATATAGGCATTCAATTACAGGGACTATTTTTTTTTTTTTAAATCATAATATATTTATAGTTTGAACGCGAGCAACAATTTTCTTTTACGAATATAATACATATTATTTTATGTTCACCTACGATACAAGTAACAGTTAGTCGACCGACAGGTACGCGGACGGTATTCGGAGTCGACGCGCGTGCCGACGATGAATGAATCTGAATGACTGAAACTAGTTAGGCTTATTGCGCACATTGGGACCTTGTATTTGTATATTATGTGAATAATCACACTGTCATAACGACGCCGATGCGTACAATCATAATACTATGTTATCACGACCTAAGATTGGAGTTATCTCCGTGTAGACATGTTTGAATAAAACGTGTACCGATAATATTATATTCTCATTCGTCCGTTAATCGATTACTTTTAAATTTTATTGGTGGCAATTCGTTCTGAGATACAACAATAATTATTATTACTACTATTTTTTTTTTTTTATCGAATATGTACCTACATCACAAGTGTACGGATTCAAAACGGTTGTTATGTAGTTTGTAGGTAATGTGAAACTGGTACAAAATTGGACCACGACCAAATAAAATAGCCTGAAAATGTATGTAGCCACACCGAATTATGATAGATATTAAAAGAGTTAATCAATCAAAAAAAAACCATTAGTTATTTATCACTTTTAGTATTACAAATTGGGACATACTATATTTTGTTCGAACAAACATTTGAAGTGTATAATAAGAACAGTGAATACAATATATTATATCATTTTATCTAAATTATGTTTGAGGTTTTTTTCTTTTTAACATATTTATATACTTCCATGACTTTTGTTAACAAAGTAAAATGGTGTTATTAATGTATTATACATTTATACTAATCTGTACTCAGTTAAAATAATAGTCGTAAAATTCCTGGTTATCATGCAATAAATTATAAATTCATTTTGACATTATTATATTCTTTATAACAATAAATAAATAATAATAATAATATTATTATGAGATAAAAAGAAAAAAAGCAGATAAGTGAATTTCACTCTGTTGTACAGTAGGTTCAATCCTTAACTATGAAAATTGAACATTTTATAATTTATTGTAATTACAATAATTTATAATTTTCGAGATTTTGATCAATTATATCAAAATTTGAACTTCAAATTCTTATAAGATAAAATGGTGATGATATATTTTTAATATTTTTCAACTGCTATTGTAACAATATATCAGGAGCCTTTTATTGCATTTACAAACTTTTTTTGCCCAACAAATAAACTTATATTGACATTTGTGTAATTAATTTTTTAACATTTTTACAGATTATTTTATGTGTAAAAACCTTAGTGTACACTGTACACAGAATATCCTTACAACCCTTTAATTAAGTATAAGGATAGCTCCGGAAGTAATAAAGTATTAACGTCGATAAAATGATACAGAATATCAGTAACAAACTACTAAATAATGGTTCCTTTGGACTTCCAATATTTTGATATGGGTTTTTTATGGCTCCATGCCCCCCCTCCCCCACAATAATGATCTCTTGTAGTTAATTAGAGATTGCAGCACAAACGATGAAACTCGAGCACAACCCAGCACAAACGAAAGCCCTTGGCTTGAATCTAAAATTCAGATGTGTGGGTGCCAGAGAAATGCACCAATTTAAAGCCAATCGAAATGAATTGTCTAAAACTAAACCATTGACGCATTTAAATATTTTTACGCTGTAAGGTATTACGATTAAGTATCGATGTTCATATTATATAAATACAATTATTAATTTATCGCAGTCGATAAAGTGTTGATTTAGCAGTGCAAAACAAATAAAAAAACCACGGAATTAAATAAACTAAATTGTAAAGCTTTTAATTAAAACCTAGTTGTTATTCTTTGATCGTAAACGTAAATTATTGTGTCTTTAATATACTATTTTATTACGCCAATACGAAATTACTTCGAAATCGACAACTTTACTCAGGGACTTAATTGAAGGGTGTAAGATACGATGCCACTTACATTCTATTATATAAAGGCTTCATTATATATCATTGAAGTTTTAAGCCACGACCAAATAAACCATTGTTTAGAACCATTGGTTTTATAATAATGTGTTTTTATCCTTTTAGTCCTCAAAAACTTTTTTCGAGATTAAGAAATTTTGTGTGGGTTCTATGTTCATGATATTACAATCCTCTCAATAGATCGGGATTTAGACACTAATGTTAGTATATCGTGAAGAAATAGTATTTCGAATTTCAAATAGTTTACCACCTAATTGTGTTAACCTTATGACAATTTAAAAAAAAAAACAACAGCAAAATATTAAACCTAGGTTTAGGTTAGCCGTTTGAAACATTATGTATTTAAATTTGTATTCGAATTATGATGCGTCGTGTATTTTATTAATTACTCGCCTAGAGATATAGGTTATTAATAATAATAAATAATTAACAACTCCGGAGAGTTTTCAATCTTAAAAAGTGGACTGTATTAAATAATATACACCACACAACATAAAAATAAAGATAAATAATAATTAGCATCCGTATAATACATATGCGAGGGATGTAGGCGCCCATCTACTATATAATATAATATTGAACCGATTGCTCGATATTCGAGACAATATATGATAATGATACAAAACGCCGCGAAGGCAATATAAAAAATAAAAACAATGATATGGTATCATAAACAATGATTTGTTGATATACAATCAATGATCATAAAAGCGCGTATCACTGTCGTGATACCGGGTTACCGGTTGTTGCCGCCGACCGCTAGACTGTCTTCATGACCAAACCTCCATGACACCTGCTTGACGCGATTCACGTTGCTGGCTGTTGGCGCTAGACTGTCCTCATGACCAAACCTCCATGACACCTGCTTGACGCGATTCACGTTGCTGGCTGTTGGCGCTAGACTGTCCTTATCACCAAACCTCCATGACACCTGCTCGACGCGATTCACGTTGCTGGCTGTTGGCGCTAGACGACGAAGTATCTTGGTCGCACCCACACGCGATCACTACTGGATACAATATGGCTTACTACCGCCTTGTCCGTTACTGCTTTAAGTCCCCGCGTACTTCAAACAGCTATACTGAAATTTATTATAATAATAATCGAGTCACCCGCTCGCACTCACGACGTGACACAAAATTCTATGCCACCGATGGCAAATGCATTATATCGTATCGATTCCGAAATCAAATATGTCGAACGGCGAATACGTAAATACGTTACAGACCGCGCTACGACAACGGTGATGGGCACGGAACGACGGCACCACTTTTTTCGTCCCTGCAGAGTTTGTAAATACTCATGGCTCCAACGACGCCAAAATGACTGAAGCGCCTGACCAATCAGTTCCCATCATCGTCTTAGCCGGTTGGTGGCGACATCTATGACATTGTCCTCGGGAATGGCTAAGAGTGGTCGACCGATTAGAAAATGTCCCGGAGTGAGGGCTTCTAAATCATTTGGGTCACTCGACAGAGGTTGTAGTGGCCGGGAATTTAGGACATCCTCAATCCGCTCAATGTATATTGTTAATATTTTTTAAAACGGTTTATTTAGGCGGTTCGTGGGTTGATAACATAACTATTATTATTACAAAATCAAAAATTTAATATGCTTTAATTTGGTCGATTTCACTCAATTTTAAAATTAATTTTTCAAACAGTTTTAAAGTTTAAAACATATGATCAAGATAATGGCTATCTTAAAAAATCAAAAAATTAAATAGCATAACGATTTTTTATTGTTATCATTTTTTTATTTATAACTGTCAAAAACCGCAATTGAATATAATAATTTTTGAAGATGACACTAAGAGTACATTTACACAGAACTTTTTGATTGTAGTACCCCAAAACCTGGGTGTGCAGATCGAGAATTCTATGCTAGCCTACGATAGACAGTAGACACGATATAATAACTACATAAATCTCAGACTATATTCTTGATTAAAATATCGTAAATAGACAATAGTACTAAATACTAAATAGTAAAATATACTAAATAGACTATTTTTGTAATTTCATCAACCATTTCGTAATAGGAATCAGTTTTGCCATACATTGTTATGATATTAACTATTATTTTTTTGTACAAATTATTTAAATATTAAGTATCATTTATTAATCAGAAGGAATATTTTCTAATACGGCGCTTTGTATAAGCAATCTTGGTGCATGCTGTATAAGCATAAATGCATTGCATATTATAATGTATTTTAATTATATACTAAACATGCTGAAATTAACGTTCTTACGTATTTTTTTATCTTTTACGGTTGATCATTTATTTATGCTACGAAAAAAAATTGTACTGATAAGTATTTTATTTTATTAAAAAAATATCATTTGTAATTATTTACCGTACACGCGATTCAATTAGTTATGTATTATTGTATAAACTACAATTCACCTATCTGTTTTTATATGTTTGATCGTATTTATAATATAACAATAATCTGACAGTGTGATTTTATGATAATACGTCCAGTCAATTGTCAGTTAGCTTATACACTTACTAAAAATCGTTGTTTCATCAAAGGGTTTTGAATGACTTAAGTCCCCTGCAGGAGCGAGGTTAACAGTGAAAGACCAATGTCCAATGCAGGTCTTATACTTTGTGATGGTCGTCGATCGATTTTTCGAGTCGAGTTTGTTTATGAGATAGATAAATAATTTAAGGTAACCGTTTAGCTGATTATATTATGATTCATTTTATTCAGCTAAGTTTTTCACCGAGTTGGATCCCTTGAATCAGAACATTTCCAAATATTTACTAATACTGCGTTATTATTATGAATCTGATGCTAACCAGTAAGCCTGATAAATATTATACATATTTTGAGCTCTAGTGGATTTTTCATTGAATAGCAGAGCTTAGTCATCGTACCACTAGATGTCGTACAACATTCAAATCAGTTGTTGGTTAAATTAATAGTATAAACTATAAGAGAGTGTATAACACGTCATTCACCAGTGCTTTGGGCTTAAATAATGAATTCAGGTATTGCCGTATTGGCGTATTGCTACGAGGTTTTCAAAATGAAATCGGGTATTGATACCATTCTGTATTTATAATTTAGGTATATACCGACCACATAAATTTGATTTCGGGTTTTAAGTGCTTGTGTGTTTTGAAAGCACGTGGAGTATTATTTTGTGTTACAATTGTTGTTTAAATTTGATAGTTATACTATTTTGTGATTTGAAAAATATATTTTACATTTTTTTCATTCTAATACCAGTGCGCTAAATTTTGTACTATATGACCAAGTTTCAATACATATCATGAAGAATATTTGATTATGTAATTAATGAAGGTTATTATAAACATTGTTGTCCATGGTTTTATTAAAATAATACAATTTTTTCAATTGTTTATAGCCTCTTAATATGATGAGCATTTCTTTTAGAATTTAAGAAATGATCCTAAGCTTAAGAATTTCGACATGAAAAAGAGTTGACATTGAAAACCATAATTCATATTTTTGGTATTGGGGTTTTAGGCAATATTTTTGTTTACAGTTTTATTGGGTATCGGGTACTTTTACGATGTCACGATATTGCCCGTGCTTAAATTGAAAAAAAGGGAGTTGCAAAAATATAAAAAAAAATGTGTGTAGATTTAAATATCTTATTGATTAGGATATAACTAGAAGGGGTATTTAAAACATTTTTTTTAACATGTACTCCGTCTCCTCAAATCAAGCACTGATAACTTATTACGGATGCAAAGTCTTGATAGTTACTAATAAGTACTAATAATATATTATAGTAAGTAGTTACCTACTATGTTATCATGTTAAGTTATCATTTTTAATTAAATGATTTAATTAGGAGATACAATTTTATTGTTATTTAATTATTCGTGTGTATAAGCATAATATTTTATTTAATCAATTGTGTTGTTAAAGCATTGTGTTTTTGTTCAATTTTGAATATTTTATAAATGGTATTATTTTACTTTTCAGCTATTACTTAATGCTTTCTGTTTCAGAATAAACTTCTCCGTTGAAGTTAAAACGTGCGGTACATTTATGTTTGAAATTAATTTTAAAAGGTCCATATTGCCGGGTAAAATGTTCACAAACGTTTGTCAACGAAACTACTTTGATCTTCGGACTATATATTATTAAACAGAAATGCCAACACATTTACGAATAATTTCATGGCAAGGAGTGTAATAAGGAATTTATGTAATATATAAATTATCCACATAAATCAAAATTAATAGCTATTTGACCAAAACATGCTCTTATTTTATTTATTGATTAGGTTGGGGTTGTTATTTATTCATCTAAAATTATCCTTATTATGCTTAGTGCAAGTTTTATAAAAATTGTGAAGGTCATCACGAAACTTTTTGTATATAATATACTCAGGTAGTATTTGTTTCACTCATAAAAGTTAGGTTTAGTTGTAGCTATATAAATTCAAGAATAGAAATACCCGAAGTAATTGTGTCAAGAAATCACGGAAAAAAACTACAGAAAAAAAACCCAGAGATAAAAAAACCACAAAAACAAATTTAAATATAATTAATAATTATATTTATTATTATATTAATAATATTATATATTTATAATTATTAATTATAAATAAATTATGTATTAGTTAATATTTTAATATTTCTTTTAATTTATTGTTGACTTATTTTTGGTATAAATGTAATAAATATAAGTTTGAAAAATATATTCACAAGTAAAAAATGCACCTATTATGACATTTAACCTGTTCATATTTCTAATCATACCAAGTATAACATAATATTATAATACAGTTATTAAAAATATTATAATTATTTTTCGAGTTACTTAACAGAATAGCTTAAGGAATATTTTAAGGATATAGAACAGTAAAATTGTACGGTCCACGCGAGGACTTTTTTTCTGTGGGCTTTTTTTCCATTAGAATTTTTTCTGCGTTTTTTTGTGGCCTTTTTTCTGAGAACCCGTGCTAGGACATATTTTAGTTAATTATTCTAAGATTGCTATGTATAAACTGTTGAATAGTTTGTATACTATTCCTAAATTTTATTCTATTTTATAATCATAGAAAGTCTGTGATTGGTTACGAATTGTATCATTGAGTTATATGACACACGGTTTTCTCATTTTCGTTTCGATCAGTAAGTATTTCTGATACGACATACGTGTAGGATACGTACAGCGAGAATATTCGAGATAAATGTCCCACACAAAAAATTGGTGATTTGATACCGCCCTACCCGGGTAGTGGACAATGGTCAGTTGTCCCTGAATAATTTTTGGGTGTAACTACATTTCAGAATCAGTATTTCAGGGGTAAGTCGGTTGAAAAAATTGTTTTATGATTAAAAATTGTTTACACCGCCACTGATGTATGATACATTTTTATCTCTTTATAGTCAATCAATAAAACGTGTACATTTTAGATCATTATTGTATCAACCATTGACGTACCTACTTAAAGCAATTGTAACTCAAGATTTTACAATTCAGACAAGACAAACCACTGATAATTTTCTCAACCCTCGTATATTATTTTTATCCGATTTTTATTTCTGTACGCAAAACTCATTATTTTTATTGTTCTCCAGTTGTGCATCATTTTGTATTGCTGCAAACATTTTGATTTATTGTGATACGAATTACTGCCTTTAACCGACTAGAAATCTTGAAAAATAGAGCCATAAACATTATATTATATACCTAATGTTGCACTGTGCAATTTTAAAATGTTTCTCTAAAAAGTATATTATGTTTTCAGAATTTTAATAGTTATATTCTAAATTTTAAAAATTTTATGTTATCATTGATTTCGGAGAAATTATACATTTAAATTCTCTAAAAGTCATTAAAAATAATATTTTATGTACACTGAAAGCATTTAAGATGATTCACGATACACGGATAGAAACTCTAAACAATTTAGAGTTTAGACTAGTAAAATAAGTAAATTATTATTTTAAAATAACAATTTATTTTATTTTAAACGAAATTTCGGATCAACTTAATTTTTAGTTTGCACTCATTTAAGTGCAGTACATTACGTTTTTATTTGTCCAATAATAAAGCTTATTTTAAAATCTACCATACACGATGCGTTAAAAATTTTAGTGACTTCAGAAACCACCAAAATATATTATCATAATAAACATTTGGTCTTTTGTGTTTTTACGTTCTAAAAGATAACGAATGAAATTAATATCTGATTTAATGTATAAAACAAGTTAAATGAATAATGTAACTTATTAGTCTCTGACTGTATGTTGTACAGATACAAAATGTTTATGTACATATATACAGAGGATTTTTTTTGTCACCCATTACATCACTTGGTAACACAAACAAAGTTTTGGCTGACAGAAATGAATTAATATGGGCCCGCAAATCCTGGTGCCAATCTATCAAATTGAGTGGTAACCGTAATCATAAAATTTATTCTCGTAGAACTAAACGAATTTTCTAACATACATGATTTGCATGTTAATTATTACAACTTAATGTAAACCCTTATTATTAATATGCATTTCCGTCTGAAACTAACTTGTCATATCAATCTGCTTAAAACGTAAAGAACACTAAACAGCCATAATTCGATAAACATTAATCACCACGAATGTGTGAGAGCACTCTTTGCTTGAATAATTATGTGCACAATAATATGTGGAGACGCACTTTGACCTATTTTATCAATGTTAGGTACTTAGTAAATAATTTGTCAACCAGTTTTGTAGTGTTCAATACTACAATGTACATATTACCTATATGTTATTTAGAATGCGGTTACAGTTGTAGCGTACGCATGATTTTAGTTCGGTTAGGATTTTACCTAAGACTGATCAATAGACTCACGGGAGAGATTCATCTTCATTTAAATTATTTATTGATAGACAGTTTTTGTGCAATTGGTTAAAACAATTTATAGAGTTAGTTTCAAGTCGTAGTCTATACATTAAGAGTATTTAACCTGGTCAACTATAGAGCCTCTTCAGGCCATAATAAACGTGGTTATAATCGATGATTCACGATGATACATCGTACGACAATTATGGCAGACGTTTGACGATGTTCTTAATCATCAAAAAAAAAAAAAACCGAAACAATGATTCTAGATATTATTATCTTTTATAATTGATTTCATGTCTGTTAAAAATTACTTACAATTAATCTACCTGTGTATTGATTATAGAAGTAAATTTTTTTTTTGTATAAGGAATACATTTCGGGGGGGGGTATGACCCTTGAACCCTACCCTTGTGTAGATATACACTGTCACAAATGCCACAGTGCAGGTATACAATAGTTGTGAACATTTAAAATGTCGCGATTGATACTTATATTATAATATGAACCATATTGAAATATATTGTAAAAATTATGATGGATATAGACACAACGGAAATTCACATTCATCGCACTCATTACTGTGAGTACCTGCAAACTGATAAGCACAAAATCACGTAAGTTTCTCTAATGCATCGACCAATATGGAATCTATAAAAAAATGATCATACTATTTTGTATTAAACGCCGTATAGCTAATGGATTTACTTGGATTTTCTGCAAATGTCTTATTGAAACATATTGGAAACGAAATTTTAAATTTCATGAGTTTAATCTTTTTTGTTGATTTTACTTTTTTGCCATACACGGGTATAGTACAGTTATCTTTACGGTTAACTCTCGTTATGTCAAAACTCGAGGAGAAAAGAAAAAAGTTTGGGATATCAAAAAGTTCTAGATACCAAGTTTTATTGTCATGGTAATTATTTCAAGATAATTCCAATTGTGTTCAAGATTAGGAAAAATTCGAAATATCAACGTTCGATATAATAAGAATCTACCGAATATATTTGTTCATCCACAGAAAATGTCTTACCACAGCTATCTAACAGCATTATAGTGGCAAAACTCCGCTCAAAAAATCAATATTTACTATGATTCCAAGGAAATCAATTTGTCACTCCCACAAAAATAATATTATTTACTGTATATACATTGTGATATAAAATACGTTTGATCACACAATTGTTTCAAAACCAATACATTATGTTCTGAATGTGTTTGCAGGTTTGTTTGGTTATTCAAAGTACTCAGTTTGTCACACTTCTATTGACTTCTTTGGATCACAGTATTTTTTTTTAAATTTAAAAAGTTTACTCTGTATAAATATTTTTATGTAAACTGAAATATATATTTTATTTAAGTATTTTTATAAAATATAAAAATACGATTTTTTTTATTTTCAACAATAATTCCACCAAATTGTGTTCTAATATAGGTAACTTGCAAAACGATATCAGTGGGTATCAAAAAGATTTAAAACAGTAATTTATTTACCTTGAAATGTTTACTCTGAAAATTATATAATAGGTCTTGAACTTCTTGCGTTGTGTAACTACACGTAGGTTACGTACCTAAATGTTAAATTAAATATCGATATCAATTAAATTTTTTTAACTAGCTATTTTTTGTCGCACAGTGGATAATGGATATTAATAAAAAAAAACAAATGTCATCGACGGATAGTTTTTCAATTTAATTTTCACGGGATCATGTTGGCTTTGGATTAGTGGATTATACGGTGGTATTAAGGTCTCGCGCAGGTTAGCCTCGCTGAAATTCCGATAGCAGTTCCAAAGTTGGTTTAGTGAAAACCCGTGAAAGTTTGTTGTCAGGTACCCACCTCGAAAAACCGCTCACCAACTTAAAATGGTAGTTCGCATGTCAAAACAAATTAAACATTTCACCGCCTTAAAATGCATTAAGTCAGACGTTCAATTAATACTTTGAAGAAATGCGCTAAGCGTGGGCCAACGGAATATCATTAATAATATTATGATATTTTGATTTGAACGTCGAAAAAAAGTTTTTACGGTTTTCAATACTTTATATTATTATTTGGTAATGCATAGAATAAACTATACGTATCTATACATGTTGCTTATGCCATTGCGTCTATAATATATTATTATATAGGTGATAATGTGGTATAATTATTTTTCACGCGAGCAGCGGTGACATGTCACATACACAAATGTATCAAAATTCAATTGGATTTAATTAAGAACAGGTACACTTTATTATATACTCCGGCCCACGAGAGAACATTACCGTGTCCCAACCAAAATGCTTCCAATTCCGCGCATCCCCCACTCAGCTACAAAGATTCGTTAATGTTCGGTACGTTCGGCAACACTCTACGGTATAATGTATAATTTATATATATGTTAGGGTCAAAGTGTATAATTCGGGCGTTGTACTACAATGCCCCAGGCATTGTACACAATGCTCGTCATATTTGGGCAAAACTGAATCTGCTTTTAATTGGGCACATTGCTTGGTCATTGTAATACATTAGCCGGCCATTGTGTACAGTGCTTAATTGTTTGTGGGCAATATAAGTTTATCCCGATTCCGCGTCTGGATGTATAAAGTATAATTTTTTTTTAACGTTACAACGATATCGTCGATAACGATTATCGATTACATTTTCTCCACGATGGATAAACTAATAAATGGAGCGAGGGGCTTAAATTCATTCAATTTATTAAAAACAGAAGTTTACATCACGGAATTAAGTGTTCTCCTTACGAGGCTGTTTGGTACCCGGGCAAAAATAGGCTTGAAATCTACTTCTCTACCAGAAAATATTATACATAAGCTGAAGACTGATGAAGATTTAGAAACCACATTGAACTCTATTAATACCACTCATGAAAAAAAAACTGAGAAACAACCTAAGAAAAAATCTGTTAATACATCTTCTGAAGAAAATATTGGTGTTAACGAAGAACAACCTGATATTATACAATCAAGACAGGAAACTATAATTGAAAAAAGAAGAGAATCGTCGCATAATTTAAAAGTTCAAGCTTCAAAAATGAAGACTAACTCCGAACATCGACTTCGCGAAGGCAAAATTGGTAAAAGTGTTAAAATTAGAATACCTGATGTTGATAAAGCACGGAGTGATCTGCGACCCATTTTAGGAGTCATAATGTCTGGTAATTTTGATTATGATTTTTATTTTTTTATTATGTTATAACTAAAACTTGATTTTTTCAGTAAAAAACAATAGTTATGAAATTGGTACCACTGAAGGTAAACTTCAACAACTTTACGCTAGAAATCAATTTGAAATATGCAAAGAGTCGTTTGTCCAGATTGAAGCAGTACCAGTAACATCTCCGATATCACTAAGAGAAGCAGCTAGAAAATTTTCAAATCTTGGCGGTCAAGGATATGACCGGTGTAACTGTAAACAGCAATGCAAGACAAATAAATGTAAGTGTAGGGCTGCAGGTAAACTACGTACTTCTAAATGCCATGATAGCTAAAGTTCTAAAAATAAATAAAAAAATTTGTTAATATACTCATAAAATAAAGTATTGAGATAACAAAAATTGTTTTATACACTTTTAATTAATTAATTGTGATTGCCCACTGTGCTCTGATCATTCTGCACAATGCCCGGGCAAAGTGTATAATTGTCCACATTGTCCATTGAAATTGGGTATTGTATACATTGCTCGGGCATTGTACTACAACGCCCGATTATACACTTTGACCGTAACATATACATCTCATACCGTCGCGGTACAAAGTGGTTGAAAATGTGCCTAGGACGGTATAGAACCGGTCACTGCGGTCAGTCATGTAGACATGTAGCATGTAGCACGAAACAGTAATGTTCTCTCGTGAGCCGGAGTATATAGTCTCTACCCGGTACTTGAATTACTGTAGGAAGTGTCGGGGAGGAGGTGGCGGAGTAAATCTTCTTGTTTAAACATTTTTTTTACTGTACGCCTTCTAATTATAATATATTCTAATCAAAAAGAAATTTAAATCTTTGGGGGGTAAACAATTTTTTTAATATTTTTTTCCAATTCAAGCACTGCTTAACGCTTATACCCATACCACATATTTCGTTTCCACATTTATCAATATAAATAACATACATATCGTGCAAAGGACCTTAATAGGTTTTTTGCTGTGAATGTTGTATAGGTACCTGTATCGAACACGGCGTCGTGCTTTAAAATAAAAAAAACAGTACCCAAAGTTAAAAATTGCAAGCGTTATTTTCGTCATATTTTCTCTTGATGTTCAACGTTTGTGCATTGTTTTTCCAATCAATCGCATTTGCATCGTCGTATTATATTTGAGTTTAAAAATAGGAAATTTACATACCAGTATTCGAAATTAGGTGCCACGTAGTTAATAAGTCTTATAACAATATGATGCGACGTCGTCATCGGCTATTTTGTAATAAGGCCGCACGCCTGCACAAGATATTTTATAATGACCACGATTGCAAAAATAACTACGAAATCGCTCAATTCAGTAATAATAATAACCGCACTGAGCACCAATCGCTATGAGCGTAAGCAATGCACATAAATTATAATTTACAAATATAATATAATATACTGTGGCATTATCACAGGCCGTGTGGTCTTCGCAATTCTAAAGCTTTTCCATTTAATGATTTCAAATACTGACAATGACGGCGGCACGTGTGAAACATAATATACGCAATGTCGCAATGATGTAGGTCCCCACATTATATCCTACCGTAAGAGAATATCGGTCAACCGATAGTGTTTACCAAACTAAACTGGATTTTGACATGACTTATCGGATTTGTTGCGTCGACGTATTCAATTTTTGTAATCGAACACATAATGACAAACGCCTCGTAGTGCCCTACTATAATTTTACTGTCAGAAATGTGCGGCTCCCGCATGTAGGAAAATATTATAGGTCCCAATAAATTTCTCGGTACCACGGGTTTATTTATTTTAAACTCAAATTTTTTTATACTTTTATCAAGTGCAGAATTATTGTCAATCTGTAACCGAGAATTCAAAATTTGTAACCCAAGTCTTATCTCCAAAATTAATTTTTTATATTTAAAAATGCTAGGCTGTCGTAGTGACGTTAGTAGTACTCCAAATTCAAAACTGTATGTCTGGTTTCCCAAAAATAGAAATTGTTTTTTGGTAGGATAGTTCTTGGGTTATAAATTTTAACTTTTATTCACATTTGATTTTAATTGAGTAGACTCTTACTAATTTTCTAAAAAAAGTTTCTATGTTGTGTTTTCGCAGCCAAAAACGCATTATATATTTTATTAATATAAAACTTAACTACCCATGTGTTTTTCATAGAGAACTTAATATTTATAAATTTGAAATTTCGTCTAAAAAATGGTTAAAGAAATTGATAGCTCAGAAAAGCTCAAAAAGAGTCAAAATATTTTGAAAAGTATATACAATGCATAGAAAGTGCTAATATAAAGATCTGCGAAAAATTTCAAGTATCTATACGTTTTTACGTTTTTAAATAAAATTACAACAAAATTAGAAAATCGATTTTGTCTAAAAACTCGTGTTGCATAGAAACCATGGTAAAATCAATACATCCATCGCTCCGCTCAGAATCTAAAACAAAATAAGGACTGGAAGATAGGAACGAAAACAAATTCTTGTTCACACCAAAATAGAACATTTTTTGAGCTCCCGGCGTGTGTACTTTTTGTAAAATAGCAATTTCGTTCCTGGAGTATGCCCGCAAATAAAAGAAGAAAATCATCTGAACACGTTATTATATTATTATTATGTTTCTTTGAACTCATTTTCCGATTTCAGATATGATTTTCGTCGTATACTTAGTAATAGTACAACGATGTCACGACTTTCGGAAATTTAATTTCAGTGTTTTTTACATGTAGGTATATTATGTACAAGGACACCTAGTGTTCATTTTTTTTTTTTTTTTTTGTCGCGAAGTTGTATTTTACAGACTGTTTATTTTATGAAAGAAAAATCATTATTTCACCGGCAAAAACATTTTTTCAATGTTTTTTTTTGTTTTTATGTGTTTGTTGTTTTCTTTTCAGTACGCAATGAACAATGCCTGTTGTACTGCACGCCGTCGAACTCATCAACGTCAAATACAGCGGGTCGGCTTAACGATTGTGATGTTTACACTGTAAATAACAACAAGCGTTGAACGGTGTGAACAATAATATTATAGGTAATGATAATAATAACACGATATCCCATTTATACACATTATACCGTTTGACTACGTATTACACAAACACACACACACATATTATATATTAAAATGTTAATCATATACCACCTAGGTATATACACTATTATTACCGCACGCGGTATATACATAATATATTAATCATATTATATTATTCGTGTTGGGAAAGTGATGGGTACCTACACGGCGGCGGAAGGCGATGGTGTGTAGACACATAATAATATTATAATATTACGTCATAATGTTGACGAATTATGAGTCCAACCGTCGGCGGCGCGGATCTCAATAATAAACGACGTTGGGGGTGTGCGTATAATAAAGACGCGGGTCGACGTGTAACGATGAGTAATGAGAAATTCGCCGATTTCCCGACCGATCTTCCGCCACAAAACCGCGCCGCCGTTGTCGTCGTCATTGTGCCCGCCGCCGCCGGAGACGTATTATGATTAACACGCAACAACATATTATTATAATTGTTATAAAATTATCATTACCGTTATGGGGTGCTGTTCTTTAAGAGGACGTGTTGTCTTGCATATGCGCATAAATCTACGTACCGGATTCTCACCGCTGCACGTCATCGTCTCCGAGGAAGGGAGGGGATCTTAGGGACGAGACCCCGATCTTAGACCGCCCAAAACTGTGCCGAGTCCTTCCGAATCGGGTCTTCATCGAGTGAGTACCGAGGAAATACATTTTTTTTCTCAATATTTTTGAAATTAAATGAAAATTGATTTTAAAAACAATGATACAAACGATAAGGATTGTTGTTTTACCTCAGAAAATGTGGTAAGAGATCAAATAATGTAATGTAATATGCTATGTAATACCTACCTATGTTACCACAGATCCGTGCGTGTTCGTCGGGTACCTCAGGTACCCACTCCATTAATATATTAAATGTAAATAATAATTTGTATTTGTATGCTGATAACTTTAATTAGGGGAGGGATGCTATACTTCCCACGTTTCTTAACATCTAGATTGTATGGCACTTAGTCCCTTCCCCCCCACCACCAATACATGTGAGCTATTTGTACCTTTGCTACAGTTAATTCAAAGTTAATATAAGAGTAAATTTACATACTATCGAGAAGTGAATATTATAAACTGAGGCCGAGCATAGAGATTTGTTTTTCATGTATTTCTTTTAAAACGAGTAGTATATAAATTAGAGAAAACGAATTATTTAAGTAACTTTAAATCATTTCAAACTACAAATATGAAAAAAAACCTCATTGGTCGGGACCAGCTTATAATATAATATTATAATATGTTCTACAGACTACATAACATGTACATTTTCTCTAATATTAACTATAAATAAACTGTAGTAAGCATTCGGCACGTAGATTTACAATGTTACGCTTGTATAAGACAAACAATACACACGTGGATGTAGTGTTCTTTTAAGATCGATATAATGTTCAAATTTATTATATTATACAAATACTATTTGACAGTTCATCTCGGGAGAAGTGTTTAATAAGCAGGGGATGTAAGTTGATGCACTAAAAAACGCTTAAATATACTGAAAAATAATTAACTATAGGTATATGCAATAACAACTAATAAATATGAAAACAAATGAAATCAAACTCAATCTAATTCTAATATTTTTGAGTTCTAATTGAATAAATTAATACATTATTGTGCTCATGAATTCGTTTATATAGTTATTTTTATCCGATTTTCCAGTTAACAATTATTTTTAACATTTTGTTATAAATTATTTGACCATCTATACGTATTGATTACTTTTTTAAATGTTGTAGATCATATATTTTAAAGTTTTCAAACAATTGTATATCTATCTGATAGATACAAGGTACCTATAAAAAAAAATTAGTACCTAATTTAAAATTATTAAAAATTTGTTTACAATAACTTTT
Source organism: Sitobion miscanthi (assembly GCA_008086715.1). NCBI lineage: Eukaryota > Metazoa > Arthropoda > Insecta > Hemiptera > Aphididae > Sitobion > Sitobion miscanthi. The sequence goes on along the minus strand of CM017798.1, from coordinate 21,276,903 downwards.
AAATTTAAATTTAAAATTTAAACTGCTCTTTACATTACATAACTTTCTCCATAATATATTATATTATATTATGTATATGCAAATCGCTGCAATTTTATACACTTAATTTATACCGCGTCACACCTTAAACCGAATTTCTATGCGACCTAGCTAACATTTAATACGACTTGGCAAGATTAATAATATGCAAATTAAGAACTTACGAAAAAACCTCACGTGAGGGTGGTTTATTGCCAATATCACCCCCATCGACACTCGAATACACCACTGCTGTATTCGACGCAAAGCACTTATCCGTGGTCGTGCCTTACACGCGTTCCGCAAAATCGTTGTTCGATATTTTTGCCGACCGGAAAACGTCGAATGACGGACTGACGCTAATCTCGACGCGATACAATTTAATGGCTGGAAACACGGACAAGCACTCTATCCGCAAAACCGCAACACAACGTACCTATCTAATGACGATACGTGGAAAGTGGCAATCTACGGAGGTGATATTATCACCGATTTTCCGGTTTGCACTCGACGAGGACTTCGAGACTATACGCCATACCATAATAACGCCCATATCATTATCGAAATATCGTTTTGGGAGCTCGCGAATTGAAACCATGTCGTTTTTAAAATCGAACGGGACGGATGTTTGTTACACCTACCGCCGCCGCCTACGCCTGTTAAATATTTGTATAATAATATTATACTGCAGTGCCGTAGACAGAAATTTAATACGGGAGAAAGGGGGTTATCATATAGTAGCAAATAAAAATACTTAAAAATATGTTAGAAGTTTCAAACGTTTGTAAAAACATTTATAACAATATACTTTCCGTGATGTAACGGGGGAGGGGGGGGGGGTTTGAACCCCTACCCCCCACCGTGTCTACGGCAATGGTATAATATTATATGAAATTCCGTCTGGACAGTGTGTACAGGATGACGATGCAAGACGATCGGCCAACTCCTGTTTTGGTTCGACGAAATGTTCGCTTCGGTTGAAAATAATATTATACAAATAGCTTTCATTTAAATAAATGTTCGCTTATACCAATGTCGTGTGGTTTGTGTTTGTATTTTTTAGTTTATAATATATTTCAAAGAAAAAAAAAATATTACTTATACCCTTCAACTTTCCATTTCATTCTTTCGCCACGACCCATTATTGTGTTTTCGAGTGAAAATGATTTTCCTCCTTTTTTTACATAGGGCGTTTGATGTGACTGACGTGACGAAGTCTAAAGTGATATATATATATACACTACCTCGAAAATGCGATGCACTACGAAAAGTGTTTACATTTTTTTTATTATTATTTATTCGTCCGAAATGAAAACACATTTAATATGTATACATTTTTTGAGAATAAAATACAAAATTAAATAAATACTCAACACGATGATCACAGTATCACACTTATTATCAAACTTCGTATTCTTTACTAGTGTCGATTAATTGATACTTTGTGTGGTCAATTCGATTCAAATTAAAAAAATAAATTGTAATACTATGAAGATTTTTGTTTTTCAATGTTTAAAAATTGTCGTCAACAAAATCTTTGTGCTAAAGTTTGTGCTCAGAAAGGTCATAATTACAAAGCAGTCTTATAATGTCGATACTTATATTTTATAGCCATTTAAAATATTCATGAGTTCGTGTACTTAATATAATTTTATTCCGAATTAATGTAGAATATACAATCTAGGTACAAATCATTCATAATAAGATGTAATTAAAATTAGTATTCGTTGTGATATTGTATTGAACATTTTAACATTTTAACTTAAATTTATATAAAATATATTAATGTATAATAAAATATATTTATTTATTTTTTAGAACTCAAAGGCCAACACAGTTTTGTTAACTTAAAATATGTGCATTATAATTAATAATAATTTATTATACCTATAGGTAGTGTCATATTATCTTTGGTTGGCTGAGCACATTTTCCAGAAATTTTCAATATAAAAATTGGAATATTCTAAAGATGTGTTTAAGACACTGCCATACTGGACAGGTCGGTTGAGTGTCGTGTTTGTAAGCTCTATCTCTGAATATTTATTTACAACCAGAAATAAATTTTCCAAGGTCATTGACATTTTAATTAAAAAATAACTTATTCCATAATATGTAAGGTGCCAAAATGAACTATTAAAAAATATTTTAACAGAGCTGAATCTGCAGTATAGTTTTTAGAGAACAGTAGCAAGTTGATACTTTCCAAGAAATTATATTATGGCAGCATATCTTGTATTTAACAAAACTCCATTTTACTTCTTCCAAGGAAAGCGTATTACTGTTAGTGGTATATGAGAAATATACCATTTAAAAGTAATGTTCATACAAAGCAAGACTGCATTTTAACGGCAGATTGTTTACAATTTTTTTTTTTTACTTTTAGAGTTATTAAAACAATTCATATTAAAAAGTGTAATAAAACGGCTCATTTAAAAGATACTGAGTTTAAATTTTAAAATAATACTAACTATTCAATGGACCAACACTTAAAACTGTTCTTCATTTTTACTTTCATAACAATTATTTTTGTCAAAAACCAAATTATGAATTCGGTTTAAGTATGGACGGGACTTATGTTATGCTCTACACTTATACGAGTGTGTAAGAAGATTATATAATATATTAGTGATGCTTCACTTTTTATCTACCGTGGTTGAAGTGTATGCTATCTACGTGTGTAACATGACTTCAGTTTTTGATATAGGTACATTAAACGTATTAAATCTGAATTACGGCAAAATGTTATTTTATTTTTTTAAATTTAATAATTACACAGCTTGTTTCAATTCTTTAGATATTTATATAAAACAAAATATTTATTTTTTCTGATACATATTATATAAATTTTAAATTCATATTAATACCATTTACATTAGTTACATGTACAGCATAACTTTTGTATGGATTAGTAAGATTTAACCAAAAAATATTAATGTGATCACTGACGATGAAAAAAATATAAAGTTTCACGTTCAAACTAAATTCCAAGAACAACTTCAAAAAACAAAGAGTACCGCTGTCGTTTTAAAAGATGTAATAGCCATTACAACTCAAGCGATTTAAAGCCATGTAATTATTAGATCACAAAGCTTATTTTTAAACATTAAAAGTTATAAGTCTGAAATTATATTATAATTAAAGATAGTATGTCCATAGTATAACTTCGAACATAATTTGTGTTGAAATTTAAATGAATATTACTGTTTATACAAACTAATAGTTCTTTAGAATGATTATAAATTACTTATTATACTTTATATAATATAAGTATCCTTAGAATCGGAATAATATGCGATAACATTTCTGACGATTATGAAAACATTTTCTAGTTAGACAGCAAAAAAAAGAAAAAAAAAGCACTGAATTATAATGAATACAGTAAGAAGTAATGAAAGTTAGTATACATTTCTCTATAAAAATGACCAAGTTGGTCTTAATAAAAATAACTGACATTGTACACTACAAGGGAACTAGAAAGAGTAAGTATATACAAATACAATACATAAATTGCATGCATATATGTGTGAAGTTGAATTATCATTAAAATTAATGCTGTCCTTAATCTAATTTCGGCTTAGATAATCATATTTCCTCACACGCCATAGGCGCAACTAGGGTTAAAATTCTGGGGGGGCTAACAAAACTATTTATTAAAACTAACCTATAGGAGGCGTATATCTAAATCAATAAGGGATATTATTTTTTTTTTGGGGGGGGGGGGGCCCTAGTTGCGCCAATGCCACATGCATAATAGTCGTCTGATGTCTTTTGAGTTGTCAAGTAGATAAATTGCTGCTGGATTGATGCATCAGTCTAGCCTTGTTTCTTGTGTAGACGAGCGAACTGATTTATATCTTCTTAAACAGTTGTAGGCAGCATCATATCACGGCTATAACATATGGAATTGTTCCTTTCAAATGGGTAATTTATGGTGATGGTCTGAAGTGCGATGTATTGGCATCGTTGTACCTTGGATGATTCCAATAATGGACTTACTGGCACAGTACCACAGTAATATAAATTTCTGACCACTCTGGCAATTACCATACCTGCAAATTTAAATTAACTCAAAACTGATTTTTTTATGTAGTGGTGGTACTGATTTCATATGGGAACTTCCCAGTAAACACTTCGCCATGGGCAGCGATCTGTGATAAAATTTTAAACATGACTATATTATAATATTCGTTGAAAACCATAAGTGCATGTTGGTTCGATGATGGCTACGTACATGAGACGTTTGTTTTTTTTAAGAATTGTTCGATTGATGTCCGACGACCAAATTTGAGTTTTTTCTCTATTTTTCTTTATTAATTTATTATAAAGTTCTAAGCTAGAATATATGTTGTAGAATCAATATGTATGTATGGAAACATACATATTCCTCTCTTTGTTTACTCGTCAAATACTCAAATGTCAATAAATGATAATAATGTTTTACATAATATTGGGTCGGTTTGTTTCAAAAATAATTTGAACAAAATTGTTTGTATTATGTACTATGTAAATTCTGATATTATAGACAAAATATTTTATAGTTCAAGAGATATGCATCTACGCATAATATGATGCTACGGTTCCAAAATATCATATTATAATTACACGTTTTTTTGGTTTTTCCGACTCAGATTCAACTCAGACACACCACATTACTATCTCGTTAAAATCACCTAAAACTAAACCATTCACAATCCTGCTCACGTCACAACTATATGTTAATATTGTTGTTATTTTATACTATAATGTCCTCATTGATTGATTTTAACTTGATGTTAGGTTTTTTTTATCTATGCTTACGACATAAAGTTAATATGACACATCACACCTATTGTCCAACCTAATAATATGCGGAATTAGTAGTCTACTTCAATAATGTATTACTCTGTTACTTTATTACATGCATTACTTTTTAGTTTTCATAACCTCTGCAGATATCTCAAATCAGAACTTCCAAATTGTTTTTATATACTTAAGTAAATTCTATGTATTTTATTGTAATTTGCAATATACTGCCGCTGCATGGGCGTAAAACCTTAGGAATTTAATAAATAATTCAAAATATAATATCAATAAAAACCATTGAGGTTCTCGTGACTTGGTGATGGATCATCGAATATACTAGTACGTGTTCGAAAATAAATTGAAAAAATTATTTGGTGAGCAAATCTTGTTTAATCGAATTAATTAATTGATCGTCATTGGAATGATAACAAATTTAAATGCATCGTATAGGCACATTTGGCCAGATCAGGTTTTTTTTCGATAGGTAAAATTACAGATTACAGGTACAGATTAAAAACCATATTCATACAGGTATATAATATATTCAAGGCAAATGAAAATACTCAACGGGTCAATAAATGACAACATAATATATTATTATGATATTATACGTACAGTCATTCGAGTGATGGATTTTTAGGCGATCGAACATTCAGACTGTGTTGTATTATGCACGCGGCCGTTGGTGCATTCCACTGCAATCAGAACCGCGGGTGCGTTAACACGGTCGTATTATGATAATAGGTATATGTCGGTTACCTTTGTGGTTTAGTATACCCAAATAATATATATATCTAAATATAATGTACACCATGCGGTGGGTATAAAAGTTAGCCTCGGAGTTTATTACGCTCACTGCAAATGAAACGGCGGCGTACAAACTAAAACTACTCTGACAGACGTCGAGGCAAACGTAGAAAATAGTATTAAAATATACATATACCAATAATAGTATGCGTACATAATACAATACACACACACACACAACACGCACATATATATATATATGCGTACTATAAATATAATATAAATCGTACATTCGTTTGCCGCGGTAGATAGGGGAGGGGGTAGGTCGTCGTATAACACACTGCTGCGGAGAGGGCGTGCCGCCTGGAGGTTCTCGCCGTCTATCCTCCCTCTCTCTCTCTTACCCGCGATCACCTCTCACAACGACGCTCGGGTAGTCTTGGACGAGATGTGGAAACTGCACCCTATGCCCACCACCCCGGTGTAGTGTTCGCGGGCACACTGCACACACACACACACCACGAATATATATAAAGTACGGCGGCGGCGGCGGCGGCATCAGTGCAACTATATATACATATATAATGTGTAACCACTAACCGTTCTGAGGACGAACTGGCGCCTCTGCGTTTGTATCTGTGCCAAACGTCCGACGAAAGCCCATTGCAGCGACCCTCTCCGCCACCACCACCGCCGCCGCCAGCCCACCACCACCCCCTCGCCGACGCCGCCGCCGCCGGCCGACGACGCGTCTGACCGGGCCCGCGCGCAGACCGCAAAGTCGTCCCCGCGCGGGACCATATCTTTCGCGGCTCGCCTTTTTATGTGCTGCGTCGCGCGAGCGGTGGTGATGAGTATTATTTTCGTTTCGGACTCGCGTCTCACTTCCGCCTTCCGGTACGCCATTGTCGTCGACGTCTTCGCGTACGAGACTTGGTCTACATAAAATATATTATATACGACCGCCGCACGTGTATACCACAACCATACTACGACATACGTATGGTATCCTGCGACGAAGTGCAGACCGCGGTTAAAACCCGACAGCTCCGCGTCACCGCGGTCTCCGATCGGTGACGGTTTGCGGTGGGTAGGTGGGCGGATGGGCGGGCGACGCGAGCCACGTGGATAATACTACGATAATAAAACAACGGCCAATGAAGTTTACTACGGTTTTACGATTTTCTCGATTATTTTCACGCGACGGACGATTTAGCGTTTTACTGCAGCACAGACCGTACCGTGCGTGTGATCTCTGGCTGCAGGTATAAACCGAATTTCAGGGGGAGGGGCCGTATTAAAAACTTGTACCTAATTATATTATTGGAAATAACTGAAATATGTGTTATGGCTATGGTACCTATACCTATATTTTTTTCTACATACCAGTATATCAACAAATACGGTTTCCTTCGTATACGACTAAGCTGCAATAATACAAATAAATTGAACAGAGCTGTGTTTTCCTTAAACTCAAAAATCTGTAAGACATAATCGGTTCGGTTTGGGTGGTGGGGTAATGCCCCCCGTTTCCACGAGTGCAGACCATTATAGCTTTGAATTATAAGCATTTCGGAACAATTCGTGTTCGTTAAACGTCGTATTACATTTCAGCGCGTCTCATTATGTTTATTTATCACAAAATAGTTTACACGGTATATAGGTGTATAATATATGGTAATATATGAATCCGTATTGTACCTACCTGTAGTGTATCGTGTATGCACCCTAAGAACATTGAGGGATATTTGTTTTTCTCCTTTACAAAACCAATTAATTATTTTGTGTAGATACACGTATAGTAAAATGTACGATAAATTACCTATACATATATATCATTTAACCTGAATGCAATAGGTAGCTAAAAAAAAAAATTGTCAAGCAACTGATTAGCCTTAAATAGGTACTTATATTTGCATAGTAATTTATAGCAAACTAATATGTGTATAATAATAGAAATACATATTAATGAAAAATCCTGTTCAGAGGTAGGGACATGTGCGGTTGACAACTTTACTGTTATATTACTAGTAGTTATAGTTACTAGTAGGTATAGTTTAACATTATTTCGGTGGCTTTATCAAAGCGTATAGGATAATAGGATGATTTTTTAAAATATTCAAACAAAGAGTCAAAATATTAGGTTTTTTACAATAAATTATTACTTAAATACAATATTGAAATCATCAATAATAATTGTCTATTTTGTAATAGTTAAATATATTATTATATTGTAGGTATTATAATTATTTTATGTCATTATCTATTATATTAGTGCTTGTTATTTGTAACAATTGTATTATACTAAAGCATAATAAAACTGAAATATTAAAGTGTTTAGAATAAATAATAAAATATTATTTTTGATTTATGCTTTTAAGACAACTCTATGATATTCAATGGATATTACACAATGCAGAATATTATGTGCACTTTATTAAACTATAAAATAGTCTACAACACTTACAGATTTATTTATTACTGCAGTAGTTATTTTGTTTTAATTATGAAACGGTCATATCTTGTAGTTCTAGATAAATAAAAAAAACTAATCATAAATGGAGATAGGTATACAGAAATGCATTTATTTTACAATATTGAATACATTATCTACATTTATAAAGAAAGGTTTTAACAAACAAAGTTACGTATTATAAATCAAGATGGATAATCCTTGGAAAAAACTATACCATTTTTGTATGGAAATTTATCATTGCTACCTTTCGATTACAGAACCGAAAAGTTAAAGTCAAACTGTTGTATTATGTTCTTTCGCAATAAATGATTTTTAACGATTGTCAAAACTATATAAAAATCAACAACACTGCTGTTATGCGTTAATACATTTTTATAATTTAGGTTTGTTGATAGTTCTGAGGAAGTATTTCGGTTAAGGACCAATGAGTTCTATACCAGAACCCTTTGGTTAGGTTAGGTTTGGTTGTCGATACATATTTTTTACTCAATTAGAACTTTTTTGTTCAGAACTAAATATAAGTTTTTCAAGAAGCGAAATTCGGTTAACAAGAGAATGTGGCATGATGTTAAAACCAAATTAATAATATTATGACTGTACCTGTACTAGAATTTATAGTTCTTTTGACAAATGTACAGTTATTAAAAATATTGTTCTATTATATGAGTATGATTATTGATTATGGTTGACACAATGAATATGAGATGAAACATTCTGATTAACTTATATTTGTTTCAATATATATATATAGTTAAGAACCAAAACAGTTGTTGTTTGCGAGCTGAATTATAAAGAATTTATAAATAAACTTATTTATGTAGAATAAAGTTAGAACATTTTGGCTCTGAACCCGCGATTTGATCAAACATTTTTACTTTATCATCGATATTTTTAAAAATTTTAAAAATTTTGTAATAATATTTAATGCATTATTTTCCACATCACTTGTTTATACATTATATGATTTATTTAATATATTTTTGTGCTCAGACGAACAGCATGTGCATTATTGTACACACAAAGCATTTGAAAAGTAGTAAGATGTGACATCGCTTTATTTTTTATCGGATAGAAGTGATTCGTAAGAATATTTTGCCTGAGAGTATTGTCAAATCTCTGTTTTATAAAATATGCATAACTTGACTCTTGAACGAATTCACAATGATAAAATAATATACATATATATATTTATTCTATATACATTATATATATATATAGAATACAGGTTTATATTTTTACACAAGAATACATCTGCTTTGTGAAAATCGGAAGCGATACTTTACCTTGTCATTGAAAATGTTGACAGAAATATTAACGACTGAATGAAGAAGCAGATGGTGTTGTATAAATTCCATTAAAACAATAATACCTAAATAATAAACTAATAAACAGTGATTAATCATTGTTTGTTTTCAAATTATTTTTATCGTGTTCTGACTTTGATTTTTGATCTTTTAAGCTAAATATTATCTATAAACTAAATAGAAGATACCTATATTAAAATATAAGGTTGTAATAGCATGATTCCACGCAATGTATATAATGTTATTATTTATATGTTTATAATTTTATTGTTTTGAAAAATACAACCACAATCGACTGCAGTTACTAACACATACTTCAAACGTACCGAAATGTTTTAATAGTCAATTAACTAACGACTTAAGTACCACCGTATAACTAACTACTAAGTACTACTTAACCTAATAACCAAACGTGGGTATTACCAAGTTAAAAAGTTTAAAAATTTAAGCTAAGAAGTTAATTATTTTAACTTTATTACTAATTTAACTAGTTAGTTAGTTTTCTAAACAACTCATGAACTTAACTAGTTTAATTGACAGTTTAAATAATTTAGTTTTTCTCAATTGGTTTAAAAGCAGTCAATCAAGTTGAACATTTTTTGACATTTTTCGTTTTTATACTATTGTATACGTAAATATTAAAATAAAAATAATCGAATACTAAAATAATACAAACATTTTAGATTCTGAGTGGAGTGATGAGTGTATTGATTTCACAATGGTGTGTGTTTTTTTTATTTTTTTATTTTTACGTCTGTCATCACCTTTTGGGGCAGTAAAAATGCTTCGTTTTTCAACTTCAGTAACTTGTTTGATAGGAAAGTGAATCTAGTTGAATCAAAATATTTTGACTTGTTTTGAATCAAAACATTTTTGAGCTGTTACGGACATTTTCAGTTTCAATTTTTTTATCATAAATGTTAATAAAATATTATTTGTTAGTTCAATAAGCGGGAAAATTTAATACAAGGTTTCTGATTTATTTTTACAATAGCAATTAAAAATATATAGGCACAATTTTTTTTATAAGCATTTAAATTTCGATTTTTGACAACATTTATCAAATTTAAAATTTAAAAATTATTTTGTAGTTAAAAATGTATAAAATGCTCAACTTTATAGCTAAGCATTGAAAATTTAAAACTATAGGTTCCACTTAAGTAGGTTATTATGTAACCAAAAAAATAAAAACCAAACATTTTCTACTACCAACCACGCATTTATGGTAAAATCATTATACCTACTAGTTTTAGTATTATGACCTACGTCATATCCCAACTGAAGCTATTATCATTAAATTATGTAAGAACAAGTAACTGAATATTTTTGAATACTTAGCCTGAACAGGTTCGTTTCATTTTAGCTATATAGCAGAGTAATAAAACAGTTACTATTTTTTGTAAATTGTTTCAATGTACTGTACGCTGCACTCAATCGCTGTCATTAATCGCAGGCTACCAGTAAATTGAATTAACGAGGTATTTTTAAATAAGTAATTATTATTTTTGATATAGCGTATAATGTCCAACCTGGAAACGCCTGTGCCACAGATTATGATAATAGTAAACTATATGTATTATGAGCCCCACGCATAGATATTATATATTATATAGGTACAGTATAGGTACAGCCTAGGTATAGTAAAACGTGTACGTATTTAATGGATTCCCACGATAACAAACAAACTGTGTTTAAATACCCATGGAAATAGCTTAAATACTCGTACGTCCTAATGGTGTCGTCGATGTAAAGAGATGTTTCAGCCAAATAAGCTCTCCGACAGCTAAATTCTTCTAAAGCTTCTGTTAGTAATAATGATAACTGATAAGTACCGACAGAGAGTTAGATTAGAATCCTCTTATTTAAATGTTATCTCTGTACGTTTTAGAAAAATAATGGCTATTTAATCCGTTCTATGTGCAATTAGTGGACTTTGGTCAACAAGTAAATAATCACCCTGGTTCGATCCAAGGCAACATTTTTGCACTATTTTTTTATTATTTGTGTGTAAATTGACATAAAATATTAAAACATGCTCATTATTGAGTAATTTTATTTATTAAATTATTGTTTTTATCCATATAATAATTGATGAGTCAAAATAAGCGAAACAATGAAAAATAAAAGTATCAAAATTAAATTCATTGTTTTGAATTCAAATTTTGTGTTGAGTAAGTATATTGAGTATTTTGTCTTACATTAGCTAGATTAGATACCTATATATATATATTTTATGCTAGAACTCAAACGTATAATACAAACTCACTGTTTGTTTATTATATCATAGATCATGGATAGTAGTACACTATAATCTACACTTTTATAGATTGTACCACGGTAAGTTAAATTCACCTAATACATTGATTATCGATTATTATTTATAACTTATGAGTTTATTACTTCAAACTGGCAATGTCTAATTTGTATGATTATACAAATTATTACACATCCAAACACCCACAAACCGATTTTGGTTGAGGCTTGGGACTCAAATATCAGCCAATGATATACACCGTACATCACGTTAAAAGGTAAATACATTTTTTTATTATCATTTAGGAAATTAGAAAGAACGCAGTCACTCCGTATGTGATCCAAAAACTAATTCAAAAAGTAGATTAACTTTTTTTAAATTGAGGTAAGTTAATATTTTTTTCAATATTAACTTTTAACTTATCGAGAGTTAAATTTATGATTTGTTAATTGTCAACTTCTAACTTATGAATCTTGTGTTCTCTTAATTTAACTTGAGTTTATTATTTTCATTAACTTTCCCATTAAAATGTTCTCACTTCCTAATAAATAATAATTAACAGAAATAAATTTCAATTATTAGTTCCCACTTATATAAAATACCGTTTATATTCTAGAAGCTATGTGGGGTAGTATAATAGGTAGTTTGATTACAATAAATTATAGTATCTAAGTTTTTGTATGGATTTTATAAAATTATTGTAATTATTAATGAATTATTCATCATAAAACCAACTATAGTTTTGAATAAAAATAAAATAATAAAATAATTTCAACAGTCACTGTAAAAAATTCTCCGGCACGTTTCAATATTGCCTACACTTGTCGCCGTATGATCAGAATTCTTTTTGGATCTATTCATTTTATTTTTCTGAGACTTTTGGTTTTACTAAACAAATAACATTTTTTTTTTTTTTGTTAAAATAATAAATATATGAGTACGCTATGCGTTTGAAAATATACCTTTGTTCTAAGTGTTCTAACTCAAGTTTTAATTAAAAAAATTATAAATAAGATACGGTAAAATTGTTTTAAATGTATTGTTTTGGTTATTTACCATTTTTAACTCTCGTATTTTAAAATTTAAAAACATAGAAATATCTTAGAAATATCTCTTAGAAATATTATTTAGCATTTCATTGTTTGAAAATAGAATTATTTGCACATATTCTCATGATTTTTATGTAAAAAATAGTTTCACTTGAACCCGGTTTCAAGATTAAATAAAATACCTACCTACTTTTTATATTTTCGTATCATATCATATCCGTTCAGATTATGGTATATGGTCTACTCAAAACTATCCAATTTATTATTTTATTGTATTATCAGTTCAATATAAGTGAATAATATATACAAACTTTTTTTTGTAATTCCACAATCCAGATCAGAACTAGCTATAACTATTACTTCCCTCTGAATTGGCATAATCTATACAGAATACATACCTAGACGTTATTAGTTATTAGTTATTTCAAAAAGGTTGATTATACTTAAAACCGTATCATACAATCATATCACGCTAGCTAATCTATCATTGATGAATAAAAAAAAATCGTTATTTCAACTCGAGACGTGTTATAACCCAATGATTTTATGTATGCAACGAGTAAAATAAAATAACAAGGTTTTCAGAGAAATATAGTATGTATAATAATAATAGTAAATGTAATAGTAGAAATAATAAAGATGGTATAATAATAATAATAATAATAATATAGACAATAGGACGTGTGTAAATAATAATATAATAGTTACAATAGAAAAACCTAACTCCTCGCCACCCCCACCCAGCCCTGCACTGGTTACTCGGACACGACACGGAGGGTTGTAATAATTGTGGTCGGTGCCTTCTTGTCGCAGTTTTATGCCGTCGAGATCGATCCCCGTGTAATCTGTACCGTCGCCGTGCAAGCTCTTCATCGCAGCCGCCGCTGGCGAACTGTTTCGTTACGGCAGTGGCGGCGGGAAGGCGGCGCATATAAACATAGAGTCCGCCACATAATTAAACCTCCCGAGACGACAGCGAAAAAAAATTATTACAATGGCCACCAGCTCGTAAACAATTTATTAAGGGTGTTCGACGGTGTTCGGAGGTTCGGACTATAGGATGGCGAGCGAGCGGCGGGAGGAGAGATAAGCCCGGCATTGCAGCGCGTACAATACAGTGGAGTTATTTATTTATTGTTATTTTTTTCCCTCAGACACTTCTAAAACACTTAACGGTTTTAATTTTTGCGAAAAGGCAAAACCGAACGACTTTTTAGAAAACACGGCTTATGACGTATTGGAAAAATCATAATATCGCGGCACATGAAGTTCTTCCAGCCTGAAATCGGAAAATGCACCTGACGCATTTTACGATTATTGTATTTTCTAATTTCAGTCAGTCACAGGTTATAACAAATCGTGGATGATATTATTATAGTGTTACGTTTAAACAAATAACAAGCATAGGTATTATAATATTTTAAATGTAACATATAAATCGAAATAGTATAAATCAGCAATGAGGATACATTCATAATATATTATTTAAGAACATCGTCCTTTTTAGTCAAAGCGAGTCGCATTAACGAACATTTAAATTTTATATTTTTTGGTAGGCAATTTATTTTGCCTCGAGTGTGATAAAAAATAAACTGAAAAATGTATATTAATATACTTGATTATTGACTTGTTAACTCCCGTTTTTTTCTTTGGCCAATTATTATTTTTGTACCCAAAATGAAATAATTATAAAATTAATCGTTTGAATTTCGATTTAGATACCCGATACATTAACATTTTCAAAAAATTCATCTGACTAACGTTTTATAGTAAATAAGTTTTATTGCCACAGAAAGTTCTCTAATTTTTATAAAAATGATTTGAATTTTGAAAATATGATGCTACTTAAGTAGGTATACTTAAAAGTTGGTTCCGAAAATCAGAATTTTAATAAAGAAATTGTTTAATGGAAAAATAGGGGTGAGCATGGTCGACGAATCGCAAAGTAATTTATTAAACAATAATAACTTGATGTATTATAAAACGTAATCCATATTGTGATTTAAATAAACATAATAAACATAATATCCACTTATTCCACTTATCGTTTGTGTCTACAACTGGGAACGTATTTAATTTTGAAATAATGTTTTATTAAATATAGGCATATAAAGGTATGTAGGAATATTATATATTTCCTCAGAACAAATATGAATTGTAATCAACTTAAAGTAATGAAAACATACTTACATAGTTATGAGGCAATCATTAAGTATTTAAGTGGTAAAATTATAAAACTATATACATTCTGATGAAAAATGCATTGAATTATATGTTTTATAAAGTTATTTAATTATACATTATTTTAATTGTACATTAAGTTTAATAAAAAAAGGAAGACATACCTACTGATTTAATCAACAGTATTTAAAGTGACTTAAAATATATTTTTATAATCCTGCTAAACAACTTTTTAAATGGAATATGTTTTTACTTTTAATATAAAGCAAATATGCTATTAAAATAAAAAGTAGTTTGGAATCCATTTTTTAATTAGACATCATTATAATTTTTCGTACCTTAAAAAATGTATTTGTTTCGTTGACTTATTTTCGTTAAGTGCTAATGCATAAAAACATAATGCACAATAACATTTTTGTACTGTAGTTGTCATTAAAAGAAGGCTGTTTAAATAGATCATTTTTAGAACCCAAGTAAAAATATTGACATACATAAAACAAATTAAAGCTCAGTTTCTTACCTTTTATTTTTTTCAATTGAAATAAAAATAATATAAATGTATAAAATAAGTTTTAGGCCATTTCTTATGATTTAAATTCAAAAACGATGAAAGATTAGGTACTTGATTGAAATCAATTAAATTACATTTACAATAACAGGATAAGGTATTTTATTTTTTATTATTAATAAATAAAATAAAATCTATAAATACAATCTTTTAATTTTAGATACTGATCAATCCGATCACAAATTTCCTTTTTGTGTTAATATTAATTTAACGTAAATGCCTAAAAAATGTTTCAACAAATATTTTCGGGTAAAACAAGTATTGTAAAAGTTTGATATAATAAAGTCATTTATATTGATAATTTAGATAATTTTAATATAGGTTGAACATTTTACTTGGATTGTAGATATTTAAAAATTTTTATTTTTCGAGACACGTGGCATTATCAACATGAATATTGATAACACAATTTACTCTTGATAATTCACTGTAGCGTGCAAATAACTTGATATTATTTTTGTTATGTGATTGGTTTTCTTTCATAATAATTTCTTTTCCGTTTATTATCAAAAGTTATGCTTCCTATTATTCAAAATGAGAATATAAGTTATAAGATTATAGTTTATATTAGTGATTGAAATTATGAAAAAAGTTATGATCAAATTAGAATAATTGAATAAAATGTAATATTTTTCAACAATCTCAATGTCATTAATAATCTTTCTCTCGTGAATTTACTTATATTTTACAAGGAATATTTAAAGTTCAAACATAAAGAAAATATGAAGTAAACTTATTGTATTTTATACACCTAATTAAATAGCAACATAGTTTAAATATATATTAGCATGATATATGATTTATTTTTGATTTACTCTTTTTATTATATTATAACATTGAATTATTATTGATTATTAAGGTTTTCGGATAGTGAATAAATTCATAAAAACTGGTTGAATAATTTATATTTTTATGAACTACCTAAATCTAATATTATGGCGTGTAAAGTAAAAATATTATTTAAATTAATAGATATCTAATAATGTAGAAGTTATGCAAAATTGATGCATTAATTGGCTTAAGATACTAATAAAATGAAAATAGTTTGAATTTTTTTTTCTTTTATTAATTGGTAAAAGCTTTGACAACATTAGTTTTTAGTCTATATTATCTTAATATTTAAATACAAAGATATGGATGTACATTAGAACAGTTTAAATTTATTAACCAAAATAAAAAATTATAAAAAAAAATGTTGGTCCTACATCAGAAATAATTAATAATTGACGAATTAAAGTATTCTATTAATATACTTAGCTAAATATTTTAACGAAAATCTTGTGTTAAATTAACGATCACTTGAATCATAATAATTGAATTACATATTAACATGTAACCGAATTTACAATGGAGTGCCATAAATTAATTATTTTCTAAGGAATATACCTAAATAAAATAAATAATGACTACGGTATAACTTAAAGAATTAAGAATTAAAACAGCAAACTGATATTGCAATATTTTTAAACTTTTTGTAATTCATAATATAATATAGGCAGCATGTTTGAAGAAACCATATTTTAAACTTAAATTTTTTCGTTCTTGGTATTAATGCAAGAATTAATATAATTTAAAAATCAAAATTGATTCCATGGTTACATTCAAAGATGTCTCTCTGTGTTTTAAGTGAAATATGAATATTTTTTAATTTTTTTTTTTTATAAAAACACTACTTTGTTTTCAGAAATGGAATAAAATGTTAGAAATCGTAAGAATTTGTAAAACAAACTTAGCATCAATATCATCGTACGTATCAAATCCTTACCACTTACGCATACTTTAGGGCTAAGATCCATACAGTAACTATTTAAATTACCTAAATAATTTAATTTTCTAATGTGTTTTTTGTGAAAATAATTAAGTATTTGAATTTTATTTGATAAAATAAGAGCATATACAATTATTGTAAAATAATTATTTATATCACTTAATGTGATCTAATGTAGTTTTTAAATATTTGGATCATTTTAAATTAAACTGAAGAGAAAAATGTTAACCATAGTTATTTGACCAAGTTTCAGGGTGGTACTTCTAATAATTAGATTATTAATTATTGCAAAAATCCTTGAAAGCGGTGAGTCAACTGTTTTAAATAAGACTTAAAAGTTTTAGAATAAATTTTAATTTATACGTTTGTATATATACGAAACGTGTCATTCATTAAAGTTTTCCGAAAAAAAGTTTCAGTTGCTATTAGCATGCCAATAATATAATCACACTTTAATCACCTAGGAATTTATTGGAATATGATATTATTAACGAGTTTAGTCACTTAAATGATCGTATAAAAATATAATATAACTAGCTAAATAATTGTAGTATTAATATGATTACCATATAATTTGTAAAATATAGTGAAAAGTAAAAAAAAAAAACACAACGACCATTATTCATTATGTACAGTATTAAATGTGTTTAATTTTCTGACTTAAATCCGTCGCTTTATTAGATTAATATAGTTTTATTATAGTCTTATCATTATAGTAATGACGTGTAAAATGAGAAAAACATTATTTGTTGCCAACATTAATAACGTTATGTAGGTGAGGCTGGGGGGGGGGGAGTGTTATAGGACCTAGTTGCCTAAATCCCAAATACGTCCCCGTGGAATTATCCACATCAATAATTACCGGTGAGAATCATAGCGTAATATCATATTATAATGTACATAATTGTTATGCAGTTTACAAATAATACGTATGTACATTTTTTATTCATCAAAAAATCAAATATTTATAATCTGTATGCAACCAATATAATAATATGTAACACTTATCTAAATAAAATAGGACACAAGAAATGGTCAGCTTAAGGGAAAGGGGTGTCCATTTAACACTTGGTACTTCTTCAAGTGTAACATTATATAGGTAATTTATAAATTAATAATCATTCAACATTATAATATAATATACCAATATAATTCCTATCTAACAATTTAAATGAATCTGTTTCTAAAACTCTATTAACACACTTGATAATTTCATTAGGCATTCAAATAATATGGATGTTGCCTTGTATATTATTATCGATGTGCCAAATAGTTCTATTGAATTATGTACTGTTATTATTTTTATTAGTGTTCATATAATTTAACCAATGAAATATCGCGAGTGAAATGTGTTTGGAATTATCTAAAACAATATTTCAATTGAAAGAAAACGATGACACTCCACGAAAAGGTTGCTCATTGCGCACGGGAAATAAGGAGATACTTATCGTCGCAGTCGGTGTAAAACTTAAATTATCGCCTAAGACTTGAAGGAGTTGAGTTCTATTGTGTGACTTCGGGCTGAAAGTAACCTATCTATTATGCATAATTCCGACCGAATACACGATGTTAATATATATTTATTTATAAATATCGTACGATATAATAATAATAATATACGGCGTGCGCGGACATCACGATATTCATACAACAGCGATGATAATATATTATTGTCGCGGGAAAAGGGTAATCCGTCGTGGTGGCCGCCGCCGCCGCTGTCTCTGTCTACTTTCCGGGAAAGCCGGCGGCGGATCGGTTGTGAAAACCGGTGTCGCGGGGGGGGGGGTGGAGGATCGAGAGGGGTGTATATATGTTCCGGGAAAACCACACTGCCCTCGGGCAAGCCGGTGGTGGTGGGGGCGGGCAGGGGTGGGCCGTCGGGAGGGTGCGTTTTTCAAACTCTCCGCGGACGGCCGAGAGACGTCGTCGACGTGTGGTGTACGACATCCACCCCGCCGCGACCCACCGACGCTCACGGTCGGGGGTGCGCACCCCCGTCGGCTCGGAGCGCGTGCGAGTTTCCCCTTCGTGCGGGAGGACGCGCGCGCACCTCCACCGCCGTCACCCGTTACACTACCACGACACACTGCGCCCCCCGCGACGGAGAGCGGACACGACCGACCGGCCGGCCGGCAGAGCGACACACATATCCGACACCGGCGCCACCGACGACGCACACCGCGCGCAGTACCGCGCGTTTTCCCGGCGTGCACGTACGCGATAAAAATAATTATTATTGTTTTATAATAATATTATATTATATTATATTTATAATTATAATAATAATGCGATAATGCGATAAACGATAATATTGTTACAAATATTAATTGATACCGCCGATTACACACCGCTCGCTACACCGTTTTTTTTGCCGTCATCGAAATCGTCATCGTCTATTCGCGGTTTTCCGTACGCGTTTATTCGGGTGTACACCACCACCTTTCCACCCCCTCCCCCGGACCGTCCGCCACCGGGAGAAGTTTGCGCGCCCACCACGTGGACGCCGCGACGCGCCCGCCAAATCATCGAAAGCCCTCCGCCGAGTCATCGTCACGTCTAAACTTTTTCGCTGACATGTAAGTATTACTATATTATATATACATAGGTACAAGCTATTTATAACGATACATAATTATGATGTCCGAAGCTTCATTGTCATAGTACATTTTTTTATAAGGTGGACAGATATATAAATCTTCATCGAGACGCAAACGTTCGAGAAACCATCAGCAGCTTTTAAAGTTTTAACAATACATAAATAATATTATGATTTATGACGGTCTTTTTCGTCATCGTTTAGGGAGTGAAATATCAACAATTTTTAGTCAAAGCTTTTATGACCGACTGGTACCGCCGTATATGGGTACCACGTGCGACATAGTTTCAAGAATAAAATAATACGTAGGTATACTATATTACCGTAGGTACCTATGTGATCCCGATCGGAAAATCGGAAGGTTTGACATGATTATTTACGAGTATGTCTGGTAAAACAATCAACACACGTCGTCGTAACAATCGTTCACGCGTACGATTCACAACTACCGTACACCCCTTTACACGGAAATCATGCACACATAATAATATATCATTGTTATATTAAAATCTACAAAACGCGTAGGTATACGTTTCGGTCTGCTGTTTTGTTTCCGTGAAGATGGCCTATTATCTAGAAACAATGCCATCCTGGTCGTTCCGACCGTATTACCTATAATCAAAAGTTACCTACGCGACCGCGATTATTTGTTGACTTTTTTCCGGACAACGACGTAACGGAGTCCTATTATTATAATACCCATGTATGTGTATACATTTTGTACACACCGACGTAAACAAAACCGATAAATATCGAATTCATTCAAATCGGATTTGTTGTTTAAGACGATTCAAGTTAGCCCATAAACTTTCTAGCTGTTTCAATTGATGGTTTTTCTATTCTAAAACACTAATGTATATTTTTATCTGAAAAACTTTTTTTTTCCTTTCGACGTGAAAAATGTTTTCCAGTTTGTCTATAATACCTAAAAAATACTTGTATTGTTGTATATATTGTACATTTGTACTACGTCCGAGATCAAATGGTCGGACTGAAATACACCCACGACCTTTTAAAATAAAAATATATTATATACCTAGTAGGTATTACCTATATACTATGATTGCAGTAATAAATGACTAGATATTTCATTTCAAAATCACAAAAAAAGATTTTAAATCACAGTGGTACCAGTTGTAAACATTTAGACATTGGTTAATTTAAACATTGATAGTTTATAACTAGGTATTTAACTTTTCCAACAATTACAAAAACTAAATTGAATTGTGATGCTTAGACATAGTGTATATTTTGAATACAAGGGTTGGTACAGAAAAAAACTGTTAAACAATGAACTAAAGTTGGTTATTTTCAATTTATTAATTAAAAAATGTTATTATATAAACAAAAATAATTAATAGATAATAATAATATTTTATAATTTATTTATTTATTATTATCATTATTTTATCCGTAGAACCTTTTTTTAGACTATACGTTACGTAAACATTTTCACAAATATTATAACAGCAGAAATTCATGTTCCTTTGAAAAGTTTTTGAATTTATTTAAAAATTCTCAATACCTACCTACAATAATAAAGTGAATTAGTTAAAGTGATACTCGAGATTTCCTACATAATACATTGAAATAACTATAGACCTTATAAAAGAAGATAAAGTCACGTCCTTAAATAAAATATTTTTTCACAAACTCCTCATTTATTGTATTATTATTTTGTTGTGTTTTCATTTAATTTAACAATAATATAATACTACGAAAATGCGTAGGAATAAAAAAAAAACGAGTCGAATAGCACTGTGATATTTAATTTTATCTATATTTGTATAACGTACACTGCAGTACAGATATATTAATTTAACGGCGATATCAAGAAAACACGATAACCTCTAATAATTATTACTGTATGCATTGTTTTAATTTCTTAACGCGACTGTAATCGAAACGGAAGCCCACGTGAACCCAGCATAGATGGTAGACACCTAATTTTATGTGGTTGGAAATATTGTGCGTTTTATTTTCAACCTCTTCGAAGCTATGGTAATACGAAGATAATTAAGTAAATTGTTACTAACTATTATACTACCTCTGCAGTTATACAGATGGTAGAACATTTTAATATAGTTATATTATTGTCATCGCCACGAAGCATTCTTTGTCACAATTTTTCATTTATCCTTATGTACTTACTTTTTTTTTTAATACAACCATACAAGCTTCATGAATATTTATTCTTATTATAGTTTAAATATTTTAATGTACGATTCGCCATCGTTGTATAGAGATTTATGAAAACTTTAAATGCCCGTGGCTTTTTTAACTTTAATGATTCTACCAAGAGAGTTGGGTATCTTATTAATTAAATTAGGACATTAATATTAGTATATATATATATTATAATATTATTTTTTTTATATATATTTATTATTTTTTAGACATACCCTTTAATGATTACATAACGAATAATTATTAAATAATTTAAACGTTATGTTTTTTAATTTATGTATTTTAATTATTTTAAATGAATGTAAATTATTATTTAAAATACTCCAACATTGAAGTCCAAAATGTGAATAAAACACACCTGAAATATGATTTGAGCCTTTCAAAACTATGCTCTATTAATGAAAAAAATATTCGAGACTATCAATTTGTATTTACTAAATAGTTAATAAATAGTTGAAATACGCTTTTTCGTCATAAAGAATATCCCAGCGAAATCATATTCTGGGAGACTCTCCGATAATGTTTTCATTCGTCGGCCAGTGCCTCCAGGATCCGTTTGGATTATTAGCATTTGTTAGTCGGACGACTGTATGGAATATAAACCATTGCGATGAATATCTCATAACTGTATAAAACTGTATGTTGCCACTTGTCTCGTGGTAGAAAATCGTTGAACACAGCTGCAGGTCCTACACTAACAATAATGGAAGACAGATCTAGTTTCAGAACTATCGACTGATGACCTGCAGCACAACGCAGTAATGTACACGAAAAAGGACTGCAATGGTTTTATTTTCGGAAAAAGCACCTGCGTCGAGTGCAAAAATAAATTAGGGTGGAGTCGTTGCTGATTGGACTAGTGGCGGATTTCAGTGATCTCTCATCGATGTTTAGAGGTGATTACATACATGGTTAGGTATATACATTGTCTTCTCGCCGTGACCTGAGTATAATTTATTGCTGTATAACTACGTGAGGGGTCCTAGGAAATAAGTAACGTCGAGGCAGACTGCAATCCCGCGCCCCACATTTTTCAACAAAATACATTTCTTTTTGATGCACACATTCCAAAAATATATTAAAGAAGGTTCATAAAATTACGTTATGATAAATTCATATATGATAAAGTTTGTAAATCAGTGAAAATGGGAGTTGTGAACGATTTAGTTAAAAGTACTTGTTCATGGTATTATCATGTAATTATTTAAATATAATATTCACACATTAAATTATAAATTGATATTAAGTGTTTTAGGTATATTCACGTGAGGTAACAATATTATATGTAAGTGAGTAACGCTATTAGCTTATTCGGTGTCAATAAAATTAGTTACTGCAGTGGTTGTGTTGACTACAGTATCTTTGTTCGAATAATTTATAATTGTGTATAACTCGTGCATTATAATTAATACCTATTACAATAATTATTTTGATAGTCATATTAGTTTTTACTTTTTTATTATTATTATTATTGTGAATGGTACTTACAAAATTAAAAAAAATAATATACATATACATGTTTAAGTCATGAAAGGCCAATTTGTGGCTATGTGTCAGGTGTTTTGGGACCCAATGGATTTAAATTAACCCTAGCTTGGAGTTATAGGTTAGGTACCTGCAGTGTAACGAGGTACAAAAATCTGGATTTAACCTATGTCTTGACCGTATTGAAAACGTGGTTTTTAAATATACAGCGTATCTGTACCTAGTGTGCTGAAACTAAAATATTTTAATCGCAGTAGCCTATAACATTATATTAATATGATATCGACAAGGAAAAATAGAAACATTGGTTATATTTTAGTACGCAAAAAAGTCATCACTCATCAATATACCTAACCACTAAGCAAAGCTTAATTAAGCTTTGAATAAAGTTAAAGTATATGAAGTACGTATATTTAATTAATTTATCGGTGAAAAAAATCGAATACCTACACGGTTTTTTACTCGGGTAAATGGTTATCATCAAATCATGATCTGAATTTTTACTTTAACACACGGTAATAAGTATAATAACTAATAAGTGGTAGATTGGTAAAACCATTTATCACATAAAAGTTTTGCCAGTTGGAAAATAATTTATGAACTAAACTATTGGTTTATATTTCCGACCGGAAATAAACAATGACCAAGAGTGTTATTTGCGGACGTATAAATGTTTATGGGCTAGTTTTAGCATTATTTAATAATGTCTGATATCACTAAATCAGTATTGGTAAATTTTTAATAAAAGTCTTGGTTTAAATATCGTGTTATTAGATATTATAAAATAATATAGAATACACACAAAATCTATCCATTTGTAGATATATATATATAAACATAATTAAAAATAATAAAAATATCCATAAATAATTCAAATTATACAGGTAAAAAGGGTAAAAATATGTTTCTTTTAAAATTTATTGTATTTCTGTGTCACGAGTAAAACGTAGTTTATAACTATAGATATATACAAATATATTGTATTATTTTCTGAAAAGTTTTTTTTATACATCACATTTGCAGTTTAATCTTGATGACTTGACAATTGATAAGTTAATTTTAGGATTATCTCATATCATAAACATTTTTTTTTCAAGTTCAGTAAAAATAGAGATGCGACCTTTTTCACTGCGACGGGCGATATTTTATTATGTTACTGTAGTTTTATATAACAAAGAAACTTCAAAATTGTTGTTTAAATATTTGTATAAACGTTTTAAATACAATTTGGTTAATATATTAAATTAACAAATTATGACGACGTATTCATAATAAATATTATGTTGTACCTAACTACCAACCTGTATTAATTTTGATAAAATATCTAATTATGAATTTTATAATTTGGTATTTAAATACAATGTTAGTTAAACCCTATTCAATTTTCCATAACTCGCTTATATAAGAAATATATTAAATATTGTATGAATAAATGTTTATAAGCACTTAAAAGTTGAAGAAACTTCATTCAAAATTGTCTGCACAGATAAAGATACCTTTGCTTCAAAGTTTAAAATATATAATAATAATAATAATACATACATACATACTTACTTGGTACTTGTTTAAAATATTTAATATTCATACGTACTTGCTGGACGTTTGTATTGAAGTTGGAAAAGTGATTGCAAAACGAATAGCATCCATCGTATTATGCAGCATATAGGTACATTATTAATTTATTAGAATTTTGTAATTTATGATATATTTGTTTCAATTTGTAATAATATTATGAATAGTTTATTAAGGAATGATTGGCATACTGTACAACTTAGCATTATCAACGTTTAAAATAATGTTTGAAATAATTGATGGCAACACTTTTGTTAGTTGTGAAATTTAAATGATAATCTTAACTATTAATATAAAAATGAAGTATTATATTTTAGACTCCGAGTGGAGCGAGGAAGCTAGTGGTTTTACAATGGTGTTTTTTTTTTTATATCCTATATGCAAAATTTCTATCAGAAGGAGTGCTACAATTTCAACATATAGTACCTTATCTTTTGGAAAATCGGATCGAGATTGTACTTTAAATAGGTATCTTTTCGATTTTCTCAATAGTTATTTAATGCTACGGGAAAAACTACTGACAAATTACGAAAAACCGCTTAAAATAGCATTTTAATTTCTAACGCTTTGTTTATCACCGTAGAAACGAATAATAAAAAATAAAATATTTCAATATTAATTCAACTTACAGGCTATAATAAATAATAAACATTTAAAAAATCCAGACTGATAAACCGTCTCCGCTTAGAATCGTTTTTCTTATACAATTATATTATATCATTGAATTCAAGCTTAAAACAATCCATTATACATTGACTCACTTGTAACCTACTGTACAACAGAGCGACATACACTAACCCGCTTTTATATTTTTAAATTGTTGTTATTACTATTATTATTGTAATAGGTATTTGCATTATTATACAATAGAAATAAAAAATTAAAATATGTCAAGTAGGTAGCCTCTCTGCTGTATAGCAGATGTTGAATGTATCTCGTCATTGACTAGGTCACTGTAATGGATGTGGGAAATTTGAATTCAATGATATATCATTGTATTTAATTAAAAAAGATTCTGAGTGAAGACGGCTAACTTTTTGATAGGTAACCAAGGTTACGTGCCAACAAATTATTTTAGTAATAATATTAATATTTTGACAATTAATGTTCTAATTTTTTTTCCCCAATTATTTTAAAAAGTACTAAGTAATTTAAACATTTTATCCACCAAAGTATAACTAGATCCAATTTACTACTAGAAATCTATTTCAAAGTTAATAATCTAAGCATTTTTACTACTAGATTTTTTTTTTTTTTTTTTTAAGGCGTTTACAGGCCATTCAGGCCCATTGCCGCAACAACCACTTGCCTCCACCTGTCTCGGTCTCTTGCCAGCTCTTCCCCATCCTCTATTCCAAGTTCCCTCAAGTCCTTGACCACTCTATCCTTCCATCTTTGTCTAGGACGTCCTCTATGCCTTTTTGTATTTGGCTTCCATTTCGTAACCTGTCCAATTGGCCCCTCCGATCTCCACACGTGTCCGGCCAGCTCAGCCTACTACTTTTTAAAATTCCGTTAATATTCGGTTCTCCGTATAGGTATTGGATCTCCTGATTTGTTCTTATTTTGTATTCTCCTTCGTTGTTTGTTTTTGGACCATAGATTCTCCTTAATATCTTCCGCTCGAAGGTGGCCAATTTAGTTCATCCGATTTTGTAGTGGCCCACGTCCCACATGCATACAAAGCTATAGGTCTTACTAGTACTTTATAAAGGGTTATTTTTGTCTTCCATGATAATATCTTTGATTTAAATAGCGGGACCAATCCAAAATAACATCTGTTTGCCGCTGCTAATCTTATCTTTATTTCCTCATGGCTATTTGCATCCTTGTTGATGTCCACTCCTAAGTATTTAAAATCATCTACTTTTTCGAACTTATATTCCCCAATATCCAGGTGTCCTCCTCTATGGTTATTCCTAGTTACGACTATATATTTTGTCTTATCCTCATTTATAATTAATCCTACTAGATTACTAAACTATTAATAAAAATTTCTTCAGATACAAAAAATTAAAAAAAAAAAAGCATATATCATTGTAAATTCAATATATATTCATTGCTCTGCTCAGAATCTAAAATAAACGAATTATTAAATTAAAAATATCTTAAGTCTAAATCAAATTATAAAAATTTAACTCAATTTAATTTTGCCGAAATTATAATTATAATAAATAATGGTTCTAACTGGACAGTATTTTGCACGCACGTCTTTATTTTTATAATCTGTAACTTCATAAATGTATTAGCATACTATTTTATTAATATTACTTTACCATATTATACTGCTCTAGTGACCTAAGGATTGAATAAGAAGTGCATTATGCATTATATCCATTCAACAGTATGTATGTTAATTGAGACTCAATTAACATATGATTATTATACTTAAGTCTTAAATAATAATGATTTAATTATTGAAATATTTTTAATTATTATTAATACACCTACCCATTACTATTTATAATATTTTTTGTTTTAATTAATATTAAAGTGTTAAATAATTTTAAGCATTAAATAAACATTGCTTTAAATTTATAATAAAAAATTACTGTTATATGTTATTAAAACAAATTTAAGGTACTACCCTAATGATTATTAATTTGACATTAATCGGTTATAACGTATACGTTGTAATTTGCAAATGCATTTATTGAGATACCATTATTTTTTTAATTCTTTAAATTAATTATATATTTTTTAAAATAACACATCTATTGTGTTTATCCAGTTGGAGTTGTATGCCAAAAATGCAAGATAGTTTATATTTACGCTTCCACACAAACTACTAGACTACTCCAGACAGGAAATATGACCCGTTCATTATGCGTATTTTGCATTATTATAATATATGAGAAAAAGTTCGAAGAAGACGTTTTTATTATATTGTTTATCGCCATTAAACCGTCTCAATGTTTAAGAGCGGAAAATGTATATAAATCAACAAGCCTCCAGAACTAATAGCAATGACAGATTTAACATTGATATTTATAATAGTTAAGAGTGTACAATAATACTATATAAACTACAATATAATATACTATTAAATTACACAAGCTTAAATAAATATGAAAAAAAATTGTTCAAAGACAATTCTAATAATAGTATAAAATATGTATTTATTATAGTTATTAAATATAATTTTAATTATAATTGGATGACAATAATATTATTAAGATTGTATCATTTAGTTGTATTCCAGACAAATATGACGGAGAAAAAGACAGTATCAGTCACTGAGTATGAAATCATGATAGACAGACCACCTATGACCTTTAATTAATAGCCATAAATACTGCAATATAATATTATGTAATATTGTAGTATAATTAAATATAATTTTTTATTTAAAAAAAATATAATTACATGCATTATTAAATAGGTAGCTCAATAAAATATATATTTGAAAATATTATATATTATTTGTTTAATATAAAATAGTTTTACTATAGCAGATACATCACTAAAGTCACTACATTCTTATTTCTTACTAATTATAGACCTAATAGATTTTTAATTGATTTTACTATATATATAGCATATGGAGTTTCACAGTGGTAATGATAACGTAAAAATTCGTGGCATAAAATTATCTCTGGTTTTTTCGTAGGTGAACTTGGAGTAGAAAATGACGGTGAACTTGAAATTATTTTTGTAGTTTCTGGTAAAGATGTGCTTGGATATATTGTAGTATCAGGTGATGAAGGTGCATGTGTGCTTGGAGCTTTAGTAGTTTGTGGCAAAGATGTGCTTGGAACAATTGTAGTATCAGGTGACGAAGGTGGATATGTACTTGGAGCTTTAGTAGTTTGTGGCAAAGATGTGCTTGGAACAATTGTAGTATCAGGTGACGAAGGTGGATGTGAGCTCGGAGCTTCCGTAGTTCCTGGCAAAGCTGTGCTTGGAACAATTGTAGTATCAGGTGACGAAGGTGGATATGAGCTCGGAGCTTCCGTAGTTCCTGGCAAAGCTGTGCTTGGAACAATTGTAGTATCAGGTGACGAAGGTGAATGTGTACTTGGAGCTTCAGTAGTTTCTGGCAAAGCTGTGCTTGGAACAATTGTAGTATCAGGTGACGAAGGTGGATATGAGCTCGGAGCTTCCGTACTTCCTGGCAAAGCTGTGCTTGGAACAATTGTAGTATCAGGTGACGAAGGTGGATATGTGCTTGGAGCTTCAGTAGTTTCTGGCAAAGCTGTGCTTGGAACAATTGTAGTATCAGGTGACGAAGGTGGATATGAGCTCGGAGCTTCCGTACTTCCTGGCAAAGCTGTGCTTGGAACAATTGTAGTATCAGGTGACGAAGGTGGATATGTGCTTGGAGCTTCAGTAGTTTCTGGCAAAGATGTGCTTGGAACAATTGTAGTATCAGGTGACGAAGGTGGATATGAGCTCGGAGCTTCCGTACTTCCTGGCAAAGCTGTGCTTGGAACAATTGTAGTATCAGGTGATGAAGGTGGATATGTACTTGGAGCTTCAGTAGTTTCTGGCAAAGCTGTGCTTGGAACAATTGTAGTATCAGGTGATGAAGGTGGATATGTACTTGGAGCTTCAGTAGTTTCTGGCAAAGATGTACTTGGAACAATTGTAGTATCAGGTGACGACACAGTCGACATTGTATTCTCTATAGTGGTCATATTTTCTATTGTTGAATCTTCCATAGTTGTCGACCCATTGTAATTTTCGTCTACATTTTTAAACATGATATAAATGTATTAAATCAATATTAATGTTTCATTCTATATCTAATAGTGTTAATTATAGTTTTATTTTTAATTTTTATTAACGTATTAATAAATTATTTGTTTGTTAAACTAATTATTAATAAAACTTATTTGTACCAGGGACCGTCTCGAAAAAACTTCCGGGAACCCTTTGAATAATGGAAACAGGAACCTTACCGAATTCTTTGTTTATATTTATTTTAAAACACGAATTTCACCACAACCCTTATTCAAATTTATTTTAAAACCAGAACTCCACTGGAACTTCCCAGAGACTGTTACTCTTAGGTAAAGGTTTAAAATAAAATCAATTTTTTGACGATTGGCGTGTTATATTTTAAGATCCATCATCGAAACCGGAACCGATTTCATTTAGGCTCTAAACTCTAATTTAAAGAGTAAAGTTTACATAATTTTGACTGATAGGATTATTATTTATTTTATATTATTTAAAAGTTATTCAATAATGCATTTAATAAAAATTATGAGTTGTTCTAATACTTGTTCATATTGCCACAATCAAATTCTATTATAAATAATTAAAAAATTATCAAAATATATTTTTAGGAGATTTTGATTTACTCAACATGTTTCTAGATTGATTTTGATAGATCTATATTAAACTTAATAGCAGATAATTGATAAATTAAAAATTAATAAATTTATCATAATATGTATAAATATGAATAGTTTTGGTGAATTTACCATAGTAAAAATTAATAATATAAGGGAATCATTCGTGTTAGATCTAAAATTATTTATAGAGCACACAAATTATAATAAATAAAAAAATTTGTTACTTATTGACACGATTATCAAGGGTTGTGCCCGTTTCGATTTATATTTATTTTTAAGGTTCCTACCTATACCTATTTAAGTAAATTATGCATTTATTTTTTCATTGGACTAAAGCAGTATTTAATTATTAGTAGGTACCTATTAACGACATTACATTTAATTCAACCAATTTTCCATAACGGAACATAGTATAATAAAAAATACCAGACTGTCTTTGAATATGCCATCCCCATTCATTATATTAAACTATTATCCAAGTAGATATTATTTATTACCTAGTTATTTTAATACTTTTAATGAACATTATTTTTTTTTACATTAACTTAATATTTTATTGATTGAAGTTAATGGTATTTCTTATGTAAATTTAAATTTTTTCCATACCTATTTATTTTATTTAAAAACTGTAGTATACTTAACTTAATCGGGTTAAGAAATATTATTAACTTTCACAGCATTGACAAATATTAGTCGATGTTCTAAAATTCAGGAGATTTTGTGTTGATCTTTTGTATCATAGTTAATTTCACTTAGATAAAAACCTCAGTCAGGAATAATATTGGGAAAATTGTGTTTCGAGTGAAGATAAATTGAGTAGGTAGGTTTAAATCTTTTTTTAAAATATTTATTCTAAAATCAGATGGGTAGTTTTTAAAAAACGATTTTAGTTATAGTTCAAAGATTAATGATAGCTCATCTATTAAACGTATACAATAAATGTAATTATGTAGGTACTACTAATAATTCTAAAGTTTAATATTAAGTAAGTATATATTATAAGTTATATTTTAATTTAGAAGGTATAATTTGAAATAAAATAACACGTATGAAACTATGAACACAATAGCGTAGTAAAATATGAGTGAAAAAATGAAATCACCAAAGTCAAAAAGTTATTGATAAGTGAAAGTATTTAATAATTTAAATAATTCTAGGAGTTAACAATATTAAATGTCTGCAGTTCACAAAAAATGTTATAAAAAAATATAATTTAAATTTAACTCTTTAACTTAACTAGTTATGTCTGGGTTTCGCTGATTTAATTACTAACTTAACTTACCTAATTGTTTTTTTTATTGAACATGAGATCAACGAATTTCATTTTCATTTCAAGAAGTTAAGGTAAATTATTTTGTTTTCAATTTTATATTAATTTGTTACATTTCAATCGAATGTTTGGTGTAAATTGTTTAGTTAAAATTAACTTATTGAAAATATAATTAATCTCTATTAACAATCGGTTTTAAAAATGGACTAGAATTATTATTTTTGAAGAGTGACATAAGTCGAAAATTGTATACATACATCTAAGAGTGGTATACCTAATGGCCAATACTAGTCGATTTTGATAGTGTATACTTTATTAGAAATCGAAATTTATATAATAATATAATAACAGTTTATAAATATTAAATTACTATACTTACTGATTGCTAAAGGTGAAATTATATTTGTACCTACTGAATTCGCTAACATACGTTTGAATATGTTCATTTTCAGGAAATCAAAATGTTTAAAATGACCTATTGAAATTTATAGATGGTCAAAATTGTATAAGACACATAATAATATTATTCTTAATATTTTATTATATAATACTATAATAGTACCTATTTTCAATTGTAATGTCTTTAATATCTAGTATTCAATAATATTATGTTTAAAAATTGGATATTAGAAAATATTATAATTGTCAAATTGCAAACAAAAGGTAATACAATTCAACGTTCATTATTTTTAGGTATTAATGTATTATTACTTATTACCTAGTTATTAGCTATTAGATACAAACAATATTGTTATTTTTTTTTGTGATGAAAAATATCAACGAAATACTAAAAAGAAGGTACAAACCCTACATACATCTATAGTTTTATGTTGGTAAAAATAAAGTAGGATAGTGTCGTTTTGTACAAAAAAAATTAACTCAATAAAAAGATTAAAAAATATAAGAGTTAAACAATTAAATTAACTTTTAACTTTTTCTTATCAACGCTCATAATTAATTAACACCAATTAACTTAACCGAGTTAAGAAAAAAACATTAACTTGCCCAACATTGAGTGTTCGTGATCATTTTATCGTAATGTATTCGAAACATTTTTTTTTCGATTAAATTGTCTATATGACTGAACTTTTGTCATCTATGTTGACACTTAGTTGTGTTAAAAAACTTTGATTTTTTTTATGATTAATAGCTTCATTTTTGAGCGTTTAATCTTCAACAACTTTACAATATATTCTGGACATAAAATAAGTAGCTATAATCAGTCATGTACATAGACAGTCTGATGGCATTACATATTTTCTAAAGTCACTGTATCATCAATTGTGCCTATATATAATTGATACTTTTTTTATATTAAATACTGAACTCTTGGAAATATTTTTAGCAAAATCGATGTTTATAGTTTCTAAATAATACTAATATCAAAATGATTCCCAAATAATTGAATTATTTTCTTGACCTTTCTAAAACGAATATAAAAGTATAAAACATAGGTAATATTATATACAAAATACTCGTTAAAGAAATAAGTCATATTTTTGTTATTTGACAATTTACTTGAATCAAAACTTAATTTTAACATGTTGAATTTTGCAATGAATGAAGTTATTTTATACAATAAATTAAAAATGTCATAATGAAAAACTGAGTATATTATTTGTATAAACATAAATGTAATGAATTATGACTTATTAAAATATATTTTCAATTCGCATAGATACCTATATGAATGAGTACATATTTTATTTTCATTCAACTCATTACAATTAATACAATAATTATATAAATTAAATATTTATAAATATACCATATTATCAAGAAGTGATGATCTTCAATTCAATAATATTAATTCTTTTATTTTTTTTTAACTATATAGGTATGTTACACAAGATATTTAGAACAATATTTCTTCTCTTTCGAGGCATTAATTAAATTTTTTAAATTAGTAGATAAGTAGGTATATTTAAGTACTTAAATATATATTTTAGGTACACATTACACATAGATAGATAGATGGATAGGTATTTTACGTCTCAAACGAGAAAAAGGTACAACATAGTTTTGTGATATTAGATTTAATTTAATTTGACGTTCGTGATTCATGAACTACTGTTTAATAGTATAATCTTTAAAAAATTAACGGTGGAAACAATTTCAATGAACTTTTTATATCGTATATTAGTTGATGTAAAATGGTTAGTCATTATATTATTGTATCGTATGTGGGTTACTTACCTTTTACTGGATTCGCAAAACTTAAAGTCAACACGGTTAAAATTAAAATGCATAGTACAAATAAAAAGTTAAAACGGAACATATTTGTCGACGACATAACCGCCGTGATCGACAACAGTGATCAAAAACTGGAGCGTAAAAATATTAATTTTTTTTTTTAAACGAACAAATTAGGCGGACAAAATATTTTTACAAGAGTCCTGTGCGGTATGTACGTGCATGAAACGATTGACAGACTGCAGACACAACACATTTATCATATAGCAGGTACGTTGGGCGTGTGGGCACCTGCGTGCAATAATTTTCTCCGAAGTTCGCTCATTCAGATATGAGCATTACATCAAGAAGGAAATATGACAAGTCGTGGTATAGACGTGTGTTTTTTACCGAAATGTAATCTATAAAAATATAAAATAACCAATATCCAACGTAAGAAAAATAATTGCTATAAGTCACGTAAAGTAAAAATTTTCGGTCTTCGTATCTCAGATGACGTATTTTTAACTGTTTGATATTAAAAGACAATATGTCAATGGTTATAACTTATAAATCTATTAATATTTTTAATTTTAAGACGACAGCGATGCTATCGCTATAGGACAAATTATACATTTTTATTAATTGACAATTTTCAATACTAATAGTTTCAATATTAAACGTGCTCATTTTTTAGATATACAATTCAATCATTTGTGGGTATTTATGTTATTTTATCGCAAATCTAAAATATTTTATTATCATTAAGTCATCAACTAATCGTGTAACATTTTTTCGGTTTATACATTTCATATGGAAATATTCATTTCACACGGACTAAAGCGTATTGTTTTCTGTCTTATGTCATCCATTCAAATAAATAAAATAAAAAATAAAATTTGATTTCGATTAGATATTTCTGTTTGCAGTACTCTGCACTGTCTCGAATAATGCAATTTATAGCAAAACAATTCAATGTTTTAGCATATAAATTATATATAATTTCATCGAACGTGATGCTGGTTTGTGTAAACATTATATTTTATGTTTTTTATG
Source organism: Sitobion miscanthi (assembly GCA_008086715.1). Taxonomy (NCBI): domain Eukaryota; kingdom Metazoa; phylum Arthropoda; class Insecta; order Hemiptera; family Aphididae; genus Sitobion; species Sitobion miscanthi. Next base: position 21,242,118 of record CM017798.1, on the reverse strand, counting down.
AACTTTTTATTTAGTCGATGGTAAACTTTTATAATAACAATACAAATATTTCAAATATTTTAAAATTACCTTTTAGTTGAAAAATTACTATGCTTATGAAGGATATTTCACTTAATATTTTTAGATTATAATAAAATATTGGGTTTACAACGATATGGATTTTTTTTGGTAAGTTATGTATGTGACCAATTTTTGTTGGACGGAGTGCTCTGAAAGTTTCACGTAGGTAACAACTTTTTAAATTGAAAATTTCATTTATCGCTGGTACTTTGAACGTTTTTTGATATTCAAAGTAGTTTCCCTGAAAATAATAAATAAAAGTACCGAAAAATTTAGATAAAAAAAATGATAGTAGTATAAATATGTATGTTCTGAAACCTAGTCCCTAGTCCCTAGTCCCCCACCCCTCCCTAATCCCCCCATATCTACCCTACCCTAACCTAACCTAATCCCCTACCCTCCCCTCCCCACCCATCCTATCACGCACGTGCGCGGCCTTTCCCCTACCCCTCCCATTCATATGTAACATACCCTAACCTAACCTAACGTTACCTACACCCCTCCAATGCTATCGCGTACGTGTCCGACCTTACCCCTCCCATGTTCTGCAACCTAGTCCCTACTCATCCTAACCTAACCTAACCGCTATAGTCGCACCCATGTATATCCCCTACCATCCATGTCTATCACGCACGTGCACGGTCTTACCCATGCCCCTCCCGTCAATATCTATCACGTGCGTACCCGGCCTTACCCATCCCATCCATATCTATCACATACATGTCTAGACATACCCTTCCCTACCACCCGTACCTATCGCGTACGTACCCGACCTTACCTCACCCCTCCCATCCATACCTATAATCGTGCATACCCGGTCTCACCCACTCCTTCCATACCTATCACGTACCCTCTACCCTATCATGTACTACCCCTCCCATCCCATCCACTCATTTCACAAACGTGTCGGGCTGCTCCCCTACACTCCCATCCATGCATTTCACCTACTTACGTGACCTTACCCCTCCCATCCATGTCTATCACATACATGTCTAGATATACCCTCCCATCCCATCCATACCTATCGCGTATGTGTCCGACCTTACCCCTCCCACCCCTACTATCACAAACGTGTTCGATCTAACCTCTCCCCTACAATCCATACCTACCACCGTACGTACCCGGTCTCGCCCACCCCATCCATATCCAACACGTACGTACCCGGCCTTACCCCTCTACTCCGCGCTCGGTCTTACACCTCCTCCAGTCTCATCAATATCTATCACATACGTACCCAACCTTACCTCACCCCTCCCATCCATACCTATTACCATACATACCAGGTCTCACCCACCCCATCCATTTCCATCACTTATGTATCCGGCCTTACCCCTCCGCTTCGCGCTCGGTCTCACCCCTCCACTCCCATCAATATCTATCACGTACTTGCCAGCCATCACATCCCCATCCGGGTCTATCACATACGTGCTCGGCCTTTCCCCTCTCATCTATACCTATCACATACGTACCACACCTCCTCCTCCTCCTCCCACTCCTATCAACCATGCCTATTACGAGTACGTCGCTATGCGAGTCAATGCCACGCGCGCTGCCGTCCCCCCTCCATGCCGCGACCGTGCTGTGCCATTCTCCAGCATGTAACCCGGTATTGTGAACATACCCGGCCTTACCCCTCCCCCTCCTATCCATGTATATTATATCACCTAACCTCCAAGCATACATACATTGATAGATAGATAAATAATATACCTACATAATAAATATGCTAATATACATCCATTACCTACATCATGAAAATTATACCTCAAACTACTATACTAGTATATCATACATCCAAGCATACATACATTTGATAACTATATAAATAGTATACATCATGAAAATTATAGTTCAACTAACTGTACCAGTATATCATATCTCCAAGCATACATACATAGTACATACATTGATAGTTAGATAAATACATACATAATAAACAATATACCTACTAATATACATACATTACATACACCATGAAAATTACACCTCAAAGTACTATACTCTATAGTCTATACTATAGTATATCATTCCTCCGAGCATACATACATACATGCACACATACGTACATTGATAGTTAGATAAATAGTATACTTGCATAATAAATAATATACTAATATAGGTACATATATTACATACACTATGAAAATTATACCTCAAACTTTCATACCAGTATACCTTTAAGCATACACATGTTGATAGCTCTAAAAATAATTTACTTATATAGGTAATAAATAATATACTATTAATAAATTATAAATAAATAATATGATAATAGACCTCTATTACTCACACCTTGAAAATAATACTTCAAACTTCTATACAAATATAATATCATAGATACCTTCAAACATACTTACATACATACATTGATATCGAGATAAATAGTATACATCATATACTATTCATCAATTATAATTAAATAAATAATATACCACCATTACCCTCACCTTGAAAATTATACTCCAAACTACTATACTAGTATATCACACCTCTAAGCATACATATATTGATAGCTAGATAAATAGTATAGCTACGTAATAAATAAAATACTATTATTCACTTATAAATAAATAATATGCTAATATATCTCAATTACCTGCACCTTGAAAATTATATACTTCAATCTACTATAACAGTATAATATACTGAGTATAATATCATACTTCGAAACATACATCCTTACATAATAAATAATACACTATTAATCAATTATAAATAAATAATATGCCAATATACCCCCCTTATCCACACCTTGAAAATGATACTTCAAACTACTATAGGTACCAATATACAGTGTTAGTACTTATCTAGATGAAAATTCCATTATCTATTATCTTATCTAGATTAAAATCTACTGGTCATCTATTTTTTTATCTTAGATGAAAACTTCAGTTATCTATATCAATTTATCTAGATAATTTTTATACATAGGTATTTTTTAATATTTTTGTACTATACAAGTATACATTTTTACATTTTTGTTCAAAACCAAAAACCATAGCAATATAATGTAACAGAATAGGTATATAGTACAAATTTAAAGCAGTCACAAAGTATAAAATTTATCTTGAATCTAATAGTTAATGGTCGTTGGCTGTTGTGTTAATTTCTAGATATGCCACTGAATAGTTATTGTCAAGTATGAAAAAAAACAGCAAAACAATTTTTATCTATTTTTTTTATCTAGATAAATCACATTTATCTATTATCTTTATCTAGATAAATTCCTACCAATAATCTATTACCTTTATCTAGATAATATTTTAGTTATCTATTCCCAACACTGTCAATATACCATAGATACCTTCAATCATACTTACATACATACATTGATAGCTATGATGTATATACATTTATAATTCATATTATAACGTATTGAAGAAAACATTAATAACCATAGGTACTATATTACCTTCTACATAAACACAGGTATTACATACATTATATAATTCTTAACATGATGACAACTATACGTCATATAGTGTTATCCAAGACATTATTATAGGAAGTATGTTGGTTAACATTTCACATACATATGTTATATATGTATAATGTATATTATATTATACTTCAATCCACTGTAACAGTATATCATACCTTCAAACATACATACATACATTGATAGCTTCATAAATAGTATATATTATAATAAATAATATGCTAATATTCCTCCATTGCCTATATAGACCGGACTGGATTATTCGAATTAATCTATTTTTCATCGATTAATCGGTTTATTCGAGTGATTTTTATAAGTATGCAGGTTCTCACCGCTCACCACCGATTAATTGGTTATGTATTAATCGACTATTTCATCCTATTATAATGCTATAATTAATAATATAGAAATAGCTGGCAAATGAATACATATATATATTATATACTCATACATACAAATGAGTAATGTACATGCTTACATACAGGTGAACATACATTTATACCTACATGTTCCGTACATGCAGAGGCGTAGTAAACTAGATATTTTTCAAAGGATACCTAGTCTACTATTTTACATATCCTACAGTATCAATACCTTGATAAACCTACTCACTGTCATATTATCTGTAACTAACAGTCAAAGTTAGCACTAAATTATTATAGTCCAACCCATTAAGAAACTTAGAGACGGGCTATATATATTACTCTATTCACCATGCTATATAATTACAGAATATGTTTAAAATTATTATACTTAGTACATATGAAAATAATTAATATACGTTCTATACCGCTTTCCTATACCTATATATAATCAGTATACATAACACATGCATATACCCCCTGAGTAGCTATTATAATATTATATATTTAAAGACAATCGAAAATCATTGAAAAATAACCTCCAATTTTCATACCTTGTTATGTTGTAGAGTTAAAAATTATTGTAAGACATATATCATATGTAAAATATTCATGTTAAATTAATAATAATACCACCTGATAATGTCAGTAGCAATCCTAGTATTTTCAATTTATTATGTCTATCTATCAAGTATGAAATTAGTGATGATCATATTTACATATAACATATATTTATAGATATATGTATAAATACATAAACATCATTCATAATAAAATATAATAGGATTATGTACACCCATACACTCGTCTAACATTGCGAACTTGAAATTTTTTCATTTGAGAGCTAATCTACTATGATACATTGTTAGAATTTATATACATATATATTATATATAATTTACATCCTGCATTTGAATTCACTGAAATTCGAGTGCATTTACGTGAGGGGTGAGCAGAAAAAACAATTTCTTATGGAACATATTCCACAAGTCGCACTCGTCAACATTGAGCTGTCCTCGATTGGATCAAATATGTGACGATGAAACTCTACCCTGCAGCTGTATTTTTTCACATGTAGTATAATCCAAAACAATGTACATTTTACAAAGTTTTCGCTATGCGAAAATGGTTTTTATAAATAATTCATAAAACCCCTATAATACAAACCATTGTACGGTCACTCACGAAACGGCATGGTCACTTACGGAATGATATAGCATGGCGTGGCATGGCATAGCATGCAACTCATTGAACGGTCACTCTCAGAAAATGCATCAGCTCAACATGGATTCAGTTTAATATTAATATATATTTTACTAGCATATACAATCATATATTTTATTTTATTTTTAATTACATAATACAATAACAATAAATACATATTTTTCTATACTATCTTATTACGTCATACATTTACATTATAATAATTATTACATGGTAAGAAAATATTTATTTGTTAGAATAATTTAAAATACAATCATTTTTAATCTTCCTCTATTCGATAGTGACCATGAGCCAAGGTGTGAATTTTATCTTCTAGGATAACCCTCTTATCATCAAAGTTATTCAGTGTTAATTTATTTGTTTTGATCGTCATCAGCTCGTGTTTAAACGATCGTATGGAAACATTCTCTCTGTTAACATCCATCTTCTCCACACCAAACAAACACTTTTTGTGATCGTCGAACGTCATATGATTATCGACGACATGCTTCCTAATCCCCTTCGCTTTGATTTTCTCCTTCCCACCCAAAATGAATGAGTATGATTTGGCTCTCAACGCACAGAAGTCAGTCATTATAGCACCCTTGGTCTCGTCGGAAAATAGACCTGGGATCTTTTTACGCTCGGCTATATAGCAAGGGTGATCTTTCGGTAGGTCAGATGTGTCCATTCGATCTAACAAATTCGAGTTGATGGTCAAGTCTCCATAAAAATCTTTCGTGTTGATATGATACACTAGAGAATCTAAAATAACAATATATATTAATATTACATTTATACAATATACACAATGAATTTTTATATATTTATTTACCTGTATCGGTATACATTAGCTTAATATTATCTCTGTAGTGTTTTTTCATAACGTTATAATGATAGTCGTACATCAGTGTTTTACTGATGTCTAATACTGAAAAACCTATAAAAATTAAAAAATATTAAAATAAATGTTTTTGAAAATATAGAGTTAATATATAAATTACCGATATAGATAGGTTTGCAGAATTCAATTATCTTATTTTCTAGTGATACGGCATTCAAATTTTCATTATATGACGTACTATGTTTAAACGTACACTTATTTATAAGCTTTTGTAAACGTTTGTCATTGGATACTAATTCCATTTGTATCCTTTTCCTCATACTCTCCATTGTCTTCCCTTTACGAATAGATAAATGTTTTAAAGTTAATAAAGTTTTAAAGCTATATAAACATATTTTTTTAAATTTTTTTAAATTTTTTTATTTTTTTAAAAATTTTTTTTTTTTTTGTTAACATACCAAATACAGCGTTATTCATGAGTTTAAAAAACTCCCTCTCGAAGTCATTCGTAGCGTTCTTTCGCATCTCAGTATTCAAATTGATATATTCGGCTAACCAAGGAGATTGATCGAATTGTACGACTCTATGTACCTATAGTATGATAATAGATAATAGATATGTTACAAATGTTAAATTAATAAAAAAAAATAATATTTACTTTTTCCACTATCAACCCATTTGCTATAGCCTGTTGAAGATTACGGTAGTGTATTATATAGTTTGTCTTCCTCTCGAATGTCGCCATCAGTTTCTTTACCTTCGAGCCCGTAGGTATTCCGTTTTGAGGAAGGAATGGTAAGTCATTATGCTCATCATGTAGGTTTTCAGGATATGACACATCTACCTCGTATATCCGACCTATGGGTGAAGTCTCATCCAAATCATCGAGTCCATCCAACTCTGGCTTAACCCATTTAAAATTAGCATAAGGCATATTTTGTGACATCGCCCAACCGTATAGGTTATTACCTAAAATAATACAAGTATAATATAATATCCTCGAGAAAAAAATAAATGTATACTTACAATCCTGATACACCAACCACGAATCTTCCTTCGAATCATCATAATCAGATACCTTATCGTTATTCGCTTTTGCATAACGCATACTTGCCTGCACCAGTCCACCTCGTATACCTATTAAAAAAAATTATTTATTTATTTTAATAATAATAAAATAAGTTTAATACCAACCATTTTCAAACATTAACATCATATCATAATCTGACAGCAGTTCCAGCTTCATTGAGGTGTATTTAAGCATACAGTCGAATGAAAACCCTGGAGCGGTGTAATAGTATGCAGGATCTAAGTTGTAGGTCTTCATACACACATCACGGAAATTTTCGAAAATGTCAGCCAGTAGTAGCACATCGATTTTCAAATACAAATCTGAATATTCACCAATCGTTTTGCACTCAAAATGTTCCCACACTTTCATCGCGTGATCGTACTCTTTATCTTCAACCCCCGACTCGGTTAGGATACTGTAGAATTCAGCTTTATCCGGTAACGCATTTTCATCAAGCTTACTCCACGCGTCTGTATACTCGTAAGGATATACACCCTTACGGGTTACAAGATTCATATCATCAGTGGAAAAATGCTTCCCCGTCTCACGGAATTTAGAAAAGTCAGGAGTTACCAAATTTTTAGCGAGCGTTGAAAGTTTTGAAGCCATAAATCTGCATGTGTCAATGAATCTGATTGTGAAGGTATTTGATACGTATTTGGAAAAGGAAATAAACTTCTCCTCGCTGTTGGGTATAACCGTGATCCTCTGCGTATCATATCCTAACTCTGTCACTATGAAATGAGCATCATAGTTTGATAGGTTATGTAGGAAACACGGGACGAATACAGGTGTTTGTAGTTTCTGGTTACACGTATTGCAAAGAGCCTGACGATATTTTCCAGAAAGGTGACAGTGGTCGGCTGTTTTTCGATGTTGTATCTCATAAGGTGGTGTAAACTTTATACAACATAGGTTACAGTGTGTCGCCGCCTCGTGAACCACTCTATCATGTACACTCATATTTATCATTACGTTTGTTTTCAACAATTTCTCTATCTTTAAAGATATTTCGGTGACTGTCTCTACGAAACGTGCCGCCACATCCCCACGTTCCTCACTACCACGATAAATTATAGGTTTAGTCGGTATGTCGTACTCCTCTAGTAGAATTAATGGAATGTTATTGGAAGCCTTAACGAAAATGCCGAAACTCATAGGCTCATGTTTATGAATAATATCTGTGTTTTTCCCCTTCTTTTCACCATCAGCCTTCAATAGTAGTGCTTCGAAGTCAGCATATATAACGATGGGATGTCGTTCCGTGTTCCTCCACGCATCAAACTCTAGACAATCCCCTTCTGCCGGCATAACAGGTAATATTGGTTTATGTAAACCACATATAAGTTTATGTTGGTCTAACGCAGCATGTCCACTCAATTGATATTTTCGAGGTATATTGTCAAAACTCGTAAAACATCGCTTACAGAATATGATACTTCCTGTATGTTTAGTTTTTTGAGCCCGAACGAGTCTTGAAAAATTAGATATATATATGTAATGTGTATTATCGTTATCTGTCACTAATAATAGATCAAAGTGATCTCGTTTTTCATCATCTACAACTCTGAGTGGGAAAACCTCATATGTTGGAAACTTTTTCGGTGGTTGGAATTGTTTTTCAATACCAAAAATATTGATGGAGACGAATGGATTATTTTTTTCAAATATTTTTATATCAGATAACGGTGTTGGAAATGAGATACAATCGAAATTATATTTCCCCTCGTGCTTGTGATAGTTTTCACCTATACGATATTTCGGTTGCTCCGTCACATGCTTAGCTAGTATGGCCCACTTGAAGCATTGTTGATCTATATTTTGTGGATTGATTGTACCCCTTTTTCTATCGATACTATCTGGTAAGGATATATAAGATGAACCAGACATCGGTGTATATTTATACACCCCTAATAATAATCCATCGATAGCTTCTAGCGTGAATCCACTTCCTCTACCCGTATAAGTCTCTTCTTCCGTTAATAATTTTGTAAAAGATTCCTCGACAATAGCTGATATATCCGACTCTCTAAACAACTCGACTGCAGATGTTTTGAATGCACGATTTTCTGATGAATTTTCCACACGTGGTCTATTATAAGTGGCTTCTAGTTTTAAATTAAATTTGATAGCATTTTTCTTAACATGAGTTTTCAGTATAACGATTAGATCGGATTTCAATGAGTTTAGAAATATATTGTAATTTTGAAATTTATCAATATTTTTAGCGTAATACCAAACAATTTTACGGCTTGCTGAAGTTGAAATTTCTATAAGACCCGGGGATCTAACCAGTTCCATACGGACTTTTTTCGCCTTAACAGCTGAAGTAGAATTAGCGGTGGAAATGCGTTTACCATTGACTATACTCGTATAAGAATCTTAAAAAAAAAAAATATATATATATATATATTATATACCTACTCTATCATCAATTATATTTAGATTACACTAATGTATAACATTAAAACGATTATTATCCGATACCTATAGTATTAAAATAAAACTATAACAATCTATAAATTGTTTAACCTGATTAACTTATACTCTTTTCATGTTATTAAAATATAGCTAAGACTATATAAGAATATTTAAATTTTAAAAACTAACATTAACTTGATATTATATCAAGACAAACTAATACTCTATAACAATATAAAAAATTAAATCCCCATATTCCGTCTACACCCATAGGTTATTATTCTGTCTATGGTATTAGAATAAAACTAACTTTACATTACATTACTTCATCAATGTCTACGTCTTATAATATTAAAATAAAACTATCGATATATAACAATCTACCTATTTTTTGAAAACTGATTAACTTATACTCTGTTCATGTAATTAAAATATAACTAAGACTGGATAAGAATATTTAAATTTGAAAAACTAATATTAACTTTATATTATATTAAAACTAACTAATACTTTACAACAATGTAAAAAATTAAATCCCTATATTCCGTCTATACCTAAGTTAATATTCTATCTATGGTATTAAAAATGAACTAACCTTGTATAGTTTCGTCCAAGTCCGTGTTTTCAAATTCAATAAGTGCCTCCTTACACACATCATCGTTATCCAGCAGATTGTATACATTTTGAATAGTCTGATTTTGATTTGATTGTCCCGCCTGTGTGTTTGATACTTTGGTTTGCGGAGTAGGCTTTATAACATTATTGTGAGGTGGATGATTGCGAGTAATACCTAATAAAAATTAAATTATTGGAGATATATTTGTTATACATTTTTTAAAATATAATAATATATACATACTATGAACATTTTTGATATGTCTATTGAGATTTGATTTATTCTCGAATGATTTGGTACATATAGTGCATGATACACACACACCACTGTGCTTCTTTTGGTGGGTAACCAAATTGTCTTTGCGTGTAAAGGTAGACACGCACTGATCGCATTTAAACATTATTAAATTTATAAAGTATATATGAAATAAAGGAAAAAATAGTAAGTATATTCTTATTATAATAAACACTTGGAAATAATAATAAATACTATAAATATTTAAAGACGGTGTGATAATTGTGTGTGCACTATAAGACTGAAGACGTAGGTACTGACTAGCTAGTGACACTTGTAGGACTAGGTGACTATCGATTTGTGATATATTTTAGTGGTGGTAACATTTTAAGCCATAGATTACTAAAATATTATTTATTAATTTACTATGTTAAAATTATGTTTCACATAATATTTTCAATTATTTTGGGATACATTTAATGCATTAAAATAATAGCTAGTGATGAAGTCTTACACATACCAACTTTCTATAATATATATTATAGTTATAGATCTAAGGATATCTAATGTATTTTCACACAATAGTGTTAAGTATTGAGAGTTTCATATACATGCTTAATGTCAATTTAGCGATTCACTAAATTATGAAATAAGAAAGTTCTTGCTAAACAGACTATTAGTTAATCATTTATCATGTCAATATTGTTGTTATTCTATATTTTCGTTCTATAATAATATAATATACATATATAACATATGTATGTGAAATTTTAACCAACATACTTCCTATAATAATGTCTTGGATAACACTATATGACGTATAGTTGTCATCATGTTAAGAATTATATAATGTATGTAATACCTGTGTTTATGTAGAAGGTAATATAGTACCTATGGTTAATAATGTTTTCTTCAATACGTTATAATATGAATTATAAATGTATATACATCATAGCTATCAATGTATGTATGTAAGTATGATTGAAGGTATCTATGGTATATTGACAGTGTTGGGAATAGATAACTAAAATATCATCTAGATAAAGGTAATAGATTATTGGTAGGAATTTATCTAGATAAGATAATAGATAAATGTGATTTATCTAGATAAAAATAGATAAAAATTGTTTTGCTGTTTTTTTCATACTTGACAATAACTATTCAGTGGCATATCTAGAAATTAACACAACAGCCAACGACCATTAACTATTAGATTCAAGATAAATTTTATACTTTGTGACTGCTTTAAATTTGTACTATATACCTATTCTGTTACATTATATTGCTATGGTTTTTGGTTTTGAACAAAAATGTAAAATGTATACTTGTATAGTACAAAAATATTAAAAAATACCTATGTATAAAAATTATCTAGATAAATTGATATAGATAACTGAAGTTTTCATCTAAGATAAAAAAATAGATGACCAGTAGATTTTAATCTAGATAAGATAATAGATAATGGAATTTTCATCTAGATAAGTACTAACACTGTATATTGGTACCTATAGTAGTTTGAAGTATCATTTTCAAGGTGTGGATAAGGGGGGTATATTGGCATATTATTTATTTATAATTGATTAATAGTGTATTATTTATTATGTAGGTATGTTTCGAAGTATGATATTATACTCAGTATATTATACTGTTATAGTAGATTGAAGTATATAATTTTCAAGGTGCAGGTAATTGAGATATATTAGCATATTATTTATTTATAAGTGAATATAGTATTTTATTTATTACGTAGCTATACTATTTATCTAGCTATCAATATATGTATGCTTAGAGGTGTGATATACTAGTATAGTAGTTTGGAGTATAATTTTCAAGGTGAGGGTAATGGTGGTATATTATTTATTTAATTAAATTGATGAATAGTATATGATGTATACTATTTATCTCGATATCAATGTATGTATGTAAGTATGTTTGAAGGTATCTATGATATTATATTTGTATAGAAGTTTGAAGTATTTTTTCAAGGTGGGTGAGTAATAGAGGTCTATTATCATATTATTTATTTATATTTATTAATAGTATATTATTTATTACCTATATAAGTAAATTATTTTTAGAGCTATCAACATGTGTATGCTTAAAGGTATACTGGTATGAAAGTTTGAGGTATAATTTTCATAGTGTATGTAATATATGTACCTATATTAGTATATTATTTATTATGCAAGTATACTATTTATCTAACTATCAATGTACGTATGTGTGCATGTATGTATGTATGCTCGGAGGAATGATATACTATAGTATAGACTATAGAGTATAGTACTTTGAGGTGTAATTTTCATGGTGTATGTAATGTATGTATATTAGTAGGTATATTGTTTATTATGTATGTATTTATCTAACTATCAATGTATGTACTATGTATGTATGCTTGGAGATATGATATACTGGTACAGTTAGTTGAACTATAATTTTCATGATGTATACTATTTATATAGTTATCAAATGTATGTATGCTTGGATGTATGATATACTAGTATAGTAGTTTGAGGTATAATTTTCATGATGTAGGTAATGGATGTATATTAGCATATAATTTATTATGTAGGTATATTATTTATCTATCTATCAATGTATGTATGCTTGGAGGTTAGGTGATATAATATACATGGATAGGAGGGGGAGGGGTAAGGCCGGGTATGTTCACAATACCGGGTTACATGCTGGAGAATGGCACAGCACGGTCGCGGCATGGAGGGGGGACGGCAGCGCGTGGCATTGACTCGCATAGCGACGTACTCGTAATAGGCATGGTTGATAGGAGTGGGAGGAGGAGGAGGAGGTGTGGTACGTATGTGATAGGTATAGATGAGAGGGGAAAGGCCGAGCACGTATGTGATAGACCCGGATGGGGATGTGATGGCTGGCAAGTACGTGATAGATATTGATGGGAGTGGAGGGGTGAGACCGAGCGCGAAGCGGAGGGGTAAGGCCGGATACATAAGTGATGGAAATGGATGGGGTGGGTGAGACCTGGTATGTATGGTAATAGGTATGGATGGGAGGGGTGAGGTAAGGTTGGGTACGTATGTGATAGATATTGATGAGACTGGAGGAGGTGTAAGACCGAGCGCGGAGTAGAGGGGTAAGGCCGGTACGTACGTGTTGGATATGGATGGGGTGGGCGAGACCGGGTACGTACGGTGGTAGGTATGGATTGTAGGGGAGAGGTTAGATCGAACACGTTTGTGATAGTAGGGGTGGGAGGGGTAAGGTTGGACACATACGCGATAGGTATGGATGGGATGGGAGGGTATATCTAGACATGTATGTGATAGACATGGATGGGAGGGGTAAGGTCACGTAAGTAGGTGAAATGCATGGATGGGAGTGTAGGGGAGCAGCCCGACACGTTTGTGAAATGAGTGGATGGGATGGGAGGGGTAGTACATGATAGGGTAGAGGGTACGTGATAGGTATGGAAGGAGTGGGTGAGACCGGGTATGCACGATTATAGGTATGGATGGGAGGGGTGAGGTAAGGTCGGGTACGTACGCGATAGGTACGGGTGGTAGGGAAGGGTATGTCTAGACATGTATGTGATAGATATGGATGGGATGGGTAAGGCCGGGTACGCACGTGATAGATATTGACGGGAGGGGCATGGGTAAGACCGTGCACGTGCGTGATAGACATGGATGGTAGGGGATATACATGGGTGCGACTATAGCGGTTAGGTTAGGTTAGGATGAGTAGGGACTAGGTTGCAGAACATGGGAGGGGTAAGGTCGGACACGTACGCGATAGCATTGGAGGGGTGTAGGTAACGTTAGGTTAGGTTAGGGTATGTTACATATGAATGGGAGGGGTAGGGGAAAGGCCGCGCACGTGCGTGATAGGATGGGTGGGGAGGGGAGGGTAGGGGATTAGGTTAGGTTAGGGTAGGGTAGATATGGGGGGATTAGGGAGGGGTGGGGGACTAGGGACTAGGGACTAGGTTTCAGAACATACATATTTATACTACTAATGATTAATGTGTTTCTGTGTTTAGTGATAGTTTGATTTTAATAATTTAAAAATAATAACAATGTAGACTTGAAACAAAAGTCGCGGATAGTTTATTTAAGAATAAGACCAACATTGTATAATTTTTCAACAACATTATAAAATAGATTTTGGTAGACTTGTAGTTTTTTTTTCAATTTTTCTTCTCTGAAACTTGACATTTCAATAGAAGATCAAACATAATTATAATATTACGGGAAATCAAATATGATGTTTATAGGTGCCTGTAAGACTTTTGTTGAATCGATAAGTTAAAGCTAAGTTTGAGACATAATATTGTGCATATAATAATTTTCTAGAATGTATCTTGAATGTGTTTTATATTAATACATTAACTTATATCGTTCACTCTAAATTCTCGATTTACAAAATAATATTATAAATTATTAATTAGTTGTTACCTATGCAATAGTTGTATAAACGATATTTCCTTAGTTCAAAATTAATATATGTAGGTTAGTACCATATTACAGTTGTTTGATCATACGCCATGAGAAAAATAAATATTTTCCTAAAAGGTAAAGAGTATTTTATTTAAATAATAATAATGATTTTTAGTAAATCGACTTGATGAAAATGTAATACTATTCTTAACGTTAATATAAATATTTATGTTTGAGTAACTTTCCGGAAAGTATATATAAAATATACTGTCATTAAAACTAAGCAAATGAGGAAACTTTTTGATTGGAATCAGTTATTACAAGTCAAAACTTGTCGATATACGCATTCTTCAATTTATGATTGTTCTCAGAGAATAAAAGCGGACATTTTACGTAAATATTTATAATTAAATTTTATTAATGTAAAATAAATCTCAATATTGCATACGAAGAAATTCAAAGTAAACAAAGTAATTCATGTGAAATGTTGTTTTAGCTCAGTGGATATAACAGATAGGCACATAATGGTCTTTTTTTGTTTCAAGTTCGTTCATATTTAATACGTTTAAGAAAAATGTTGATTGTTTTTAAGTAATTCAGAGTTGTTTTTATAAGTTATAACGTCAATAGAAAACTTTAGTTATTGATTTATATTACATAATATAGATACCTGGGAAATCAAATTATTTGTTCAATGTAGCTATTTTATAATGTATTTTATGGTGTTTGTGTGTGTCTAACTATCACCATAATATGTAAATCCGCGAATGAAATATTATAAGTAGAATTATAAGTATAATGTTCTACTATATTTATGTTGTTATTTCGCTCATTCCGTCGTAATGTTTCGACTGAAAACTTTAACTTGAAGTGTTCTTGGAATTATTGTACATTTGCACTGCTTATATATTATAAAAAGTCAACTAAGAAATCTAATTATTTATTCGGTATTTTATAAAATAGGTTTGTATATATTACTACCTATGCCACGTGCACCTAATGACCATATTATGGTACGTAAATCCACGAATGAAAATATGTCCTAAGTATATAATTCTCTACTATATTAATATTACACCCACTTACTTACCTATGTGTGTGTTGTCATTTCGCTAATTTCGTTATAACGTTTGAACCGAAAACTTTGATTTGCTGTGTGCTTGGGAATCATTACCCTATATCGGCCATATACGTGTGGTGTGTACGTATTATTATCTACGATGGATTACAGCGATTCCGTATCGTTTTTAGTGCCGAGTTCCAACTAATCTATCCGCACAGGGGTGCATAATATATAATACGAGTATATTATTATTATTTAGTGTGAAATGAACATATTACTGCTGCAGTGGCTATAACGTAACGGACTAACAATATAATAGCCGTGTGACCAGTGACCACGTTAATGTGCATTAGATGTATCATTTGCATCACATTGGGTGAATGATATTATGGTACAACAGTGCCGTAGAGAGACGTGTCCGAGTAATTGATTTGCTGTCAACTCTAATCCCGCGATAACAAAAACGACATCACACAGAAATACCACTGTTATGCGATTATACGATGATATGATATATTATTACAGCCGTTTTAATGTGATAATAGTAATTATAATATATTGTTATCAAGAGATAATTTTTATTTTCAGTCACGTTATTATAATATTGTAAATTATAATATTATTGTAAGTGTATTATAACAAATCGTATGACTTTAATATTATAATTTTATAGTCTTTATATAGTCATTATCGAGGAATATTTTAAGACATCGTTGCAGTGGATGTTATTTCGTGAAATGAAACGTGTATCTATTTAATGAAACCTAAATGTTTTGTAGTACATTATACAATATTGTTCATGTTATAACTTTACAAAACAGAGTGGTTAAGCTTTATGCTTATTTTTTTCTAGAAAAACACTTCAAGAGTTAAAAATAACAAGGTTTTAGTACAACCAAAGTTTTATTTAGAATATACTTCTATAATTTTAAAGATCATTCTTTATAATATCGTGCAATTACGTGGATTCCTTTTAGTTTAGATTCAAACGAAGCGTTCAATGTATTGGTTTTACGATGATGTCTTTTTATATTTTTTTTTCGTGTCTGTCATCACATTCTTAAGTATTAAAAATGCATCGAATTTCCACTTTCAAGATAGTTTCTAATATTACATTGCTAATGTTGCATAATATGGGCACAAAGTAAACAATTTTCAAAATAATCGGAAAAACTTAAAAAAAAAATAGTAAAAACAGAAATATTTATGCAATAGATTGCTACACAATTGATTTTGTATTTTTATTGTAATTATAATTACTCTAGAAACTGTACATGTTTACAAAAACATTTTTCTATACTTGATATTATTTTAGAACATTTTTGTCTCTTTTTATGCTAATTATATTTTATATTTTCGACTATTTATGTTTTTTTTTTAAATTTACCTTGATAAAACTTTTATTTATAAGTAAAAAACATAAAAATTTAATACAAGGTTCCTCGTAACTCATAAATTATTTTCACAGTATTTTAAAAATATATCTTATACATATTTACACTTTGTTTCATAAGCGTTTGTATTTTACATCATTCTACCGTATTATTATTATTATTTCTAAAATAATTAACTAAAAATGTAAAAATGTCACAAGGAAACGTATGATTGTTCAGTAAAAATCATCTGCTCAGAATCGTGCCTTAAAATAATATAACCACCGCCAAGCAAACAAAATACAAAACTTATGAATTAAGATAGAGAAAAGGATTTTTTTTTGATTTTGATTTTTTTATATGATTATTCATTCTAATATGAAATCATGTTTCTTGTAATCTTTAGCGTACTACATACCTTTTTAACTGATAACATAACAAACATTTTATTCGGATCACATTGTACTCATAACGAATATACCTAGCTTATCTACAATATTGTTCGATAAGAAATGGATTTATTTTTTATATAATTTTCAAATTTATTTGATATTTTTATCATGACTGCCGATATCCATACTTATTACCTAACATTTTTATTTTCGTATATCCGTGCGTCTTGAAAACAACTCGACATTCCGTTTAAAATCTATTGGCCGGAAGACATTCAAAGTCACTTTTGGTCCCAAAAATATCCTAAACGGATTATAAAAGTAAAACGACCTATAACAAATGACAAACATAGTTGACCGTACCAGTACCGTAATAAAAGAGGAAAAGTTTTTAACAACTTTAGTCTATTATAGACCATTCCCGATGCTATATAAACTATGGTGATTCGGATTTTTAAACATATAAATTCAGGAATCGGACTAAACATTCATTGACTCCAATGCACCAAGTTAGGTCGCAATAATAATAGATTTTCAAGAAAAAGAACAAAACATCTCGGTACTTGTGGTTGCATGCACATATACTATGTGACCCACATATACGATATACGCAAAATTTTCCACACAAATAAAAAAAATAAACTGAACGCGAACATGTTCAACACAACTAATACAAAATATGTATTTAAAATATAAATATATAACTAATTCTAGGTATTTTTGTATTTAAAAAATGAGTAGAAGTTCGTTTTTTTCCATAAATTATTATTCAAAACAATAATATAATAAAATTCCCTAATTTGTACTAGTTGTACCTGCGTACCATAATATGTATATCATATAAAGTGCTTTATTTCAAAAATAAAATTCAACACATCTAATTTTATGTTATAATGGCCTATGATTAAATAACACGGTGCATACAAAAATTAACTTTGTATAATTTGGCCGAAGATTCCAGATAAATAAATATCTAAAAACACTGAGCAACACATTTTTAAAATTGAAATCTATTATACTAATATAATTTAGTTTTAAACTTAAAGAATGTATTGATTTTACTATGGAAACTTTGCTTTATTATTTTGTTGTAATTTTCAATGAGTACACAGTAAGTTTATATTAGTTTAACATAAAAAAAAAATGAAATTTATCGAATTTTCTTATGTTATGTATAAAAATAAATAACAGCACAGGCATGTGTACAAGGAGCTATTATGTTTTGACTAAATTAGACCATTTTTTTGTGCAAATTGAGTTCAACTCATAATTGTTTTAATAACATAAAGCAGTCGCTCCCGCGGCCGCACACTCGACTATACAATCCACCAGTGTAGCAGTATAATATAACAGCACTTTATTTTATTTTCGCGAGTTCAAAGAAAAATAAACCCCAAAACTTAATAATCTTTGATTA